>CM028380.1:60175617-60286833 GCA_013146195.2 Codonopsis lanceolata | reverse complement strand
TGTATTATGTGTGTGTATTACTATTATTATTACTATTATTATTTGTATATTATTACTAATAATAATAATAATAATAATGTATTATTATAAATTCACAACTAAAAAATAAAAATAAAAAACTAAAAATCCTAGAGTATAAATACCGCTCAAAACCCTAATATCACACACTCTTTCTAAACTTATTAGTCGGACTTAGTAAGTAGTTCCTTAAAATTGGTAATTTATTAAGTCTTTTTTTATGTTAAACCAATATTTTAATGTAATTAAGTAAAATTGACACGCGAAGTACGAGAAATCTATAATACAATAAAGTTCATACTCACATATATGTAATTGACTAAAAACTATCTAAAGTTGAGATTTATTTTTTCTTAATCGATCACGATTAAAACCACCTTAAGTTATGTGTGACGGTTTGCAACTACCCTACTCTTCTCTCCAACTCCCCGCTACTCATATTTCTCAATATTTTGTTGGATTTCATTTTAGGATATGTTAAACGTAGCCTACAATAATTTACTTAGTGCTATTACGTTATGTCATAGTCACGAAACACAATCTAGTTTATATTATAAAAGAGCTCGAGGTCTAACGGCGGCCTAATCAAATTGTCTTAAACAACTGGCCGGCGGTTGAATTGATTAGTAAATATGTGAGTTCAAAATGAACACTTGATTTATGAATTATGTTTGATTACTCTACACAATTATATATAAAACCTTTAGTTGTGGGTTTTATTTAAATTACGTCGATTATGAATTTTGTTTATCAGAACAATTCATTAAATTTATCAGACACCATAATACATAACACAAACACAAATACTAGTATAAATTTATTACTATTATTATTACTATTATTGTATTACTATTATTAGTATTATTACTATTATTATTATTATTATTATTATTATTATTATTATTACTATTATTAGTATTATTACTATTATTATTACTATTATTAGTATTATTTATTATTATTATTATTATTATTATTATTATTATTATTATTATTATTATATTATTATTATTGTTATTATTATTATTATTATTACTACTATTATTATTATTACTATTATTATTATTATTATTATTACTATTATTAGTATTATTACTATTATTATTATTACTATTATTATTATTGGTATTATTATTGTTATTATTATTATTATTATTATTATTATTATTATTATTATTATTATTATTATTATTATTATTATTATTATTATTATTATTACTATTATTATTATTATTATTATTATCAAGTACTATTATTATTATTATTATTATTATTATTATTATTATTATTATTATTATTATTATTATTATTGGTATTATTATTGTTATTACCACTATTATTATTATTACTATTATTATTACTATTATTATTATTATTATTATTATTATTATTATTATTATTATGTTATTATTGGTATTATTATTGTTATTACTATTATTACTATTGTTATTATTATTATTATTTATTATTATTATTATTATTATTATTATTATTATTATTATTATTATTGTTATTATTATTGTTATTATTATTGTTATTACTACTATTATTATTATTATTATTATTATTACTATTATTATTATTATTACTATTATTATTATTATTATTACTATTATAATAATAATAATTATTATTATTATTATAAATTCACAACTAAAAATAAAAAATAAAAAACTAAAAATCCTAGGTATAAATACCGCTCAAAACCTAATATCACACACTTTCTAAACTCACGCACTAACTCCTCCCTATCCTCTCAGATCTCATCGCGCGCCTCTCTCTCCAAGCCGCCGCACACAATATCGACCTCTCTCTCTCTCCGACAAGCCGCCGGACATCGGTCCTCTCCCTCCGACAAGCCGCCGCACCAGCCCTGTCATCGATCATCGGTTCTCTCCCTCCGACAAACCGCCGCACGAGAATCGCTCTCCAACAGCCGGTGAATCGATCTTCCCCCAAATCAGCTGCCGCTTCGATTTCCGACAAGCCGCCGCTTCGATCTCGAAAGCCGCCGCTTCGAAGCTTCGATCTTCAACCGCTTCTTCTCCGGCCAGTTCAACCGCGCGCCGTCTTCGCCAAATCCGCCATAGCCGCCGGCCAAGCTTCTCCATCTCCATCTCTCTCCTCCACCCCGTTCGCCTTAAGGTATGCTATTAACAGTTTGGTTATAGTATAATTGGAAGTCTGTGGATATGTCTGACGAGTTAGTTTGTGATGAATTTTGTGAATACACTAAATGCTGTGCTTATGAGTTTTCAAAGATTTTGTCCCCATGGATATGGTGATGTAGAACAAATGTAACTTGCATTTCTTAGTTCATTTGGATTTTACGAATAGGTTATTGCTGCAGCTTTTTGGGCGTGGGGAGGAAGAAGAGGCGAAGTGAGATACAATTTGGATGGAAATTTTTATAAGTACAGGTCACATGTTGTAGTGGAATAGGTTATTACTTATACATGTTGTGTATAAGTAATCTTTTAATTATCTAACAATTATGTGAATCGTCTTTTCTAATTCAAATAAATAAGAGATACAATATTACAGCAAAAATCTTAGTTGTATGACATTGCCTATTCAGAATCAGGAGTCAATAACTAGTGCATGACATTGCCTATTCAGAATCAGGAGTCAAAGTTGTTAGGGGATAAGTATATAGGTATTGGTATGTTCAATCAACGAATTCCGGAACTGATGTAAGTTGGCTTGAAAGTTATTTGTTCGTCATGGCACTCAATTGTAGCCATTTCAGGTGGAATTTTGATTATTGTTAACTTTTAACTGTTATTTGGAGGGTATCAGCTCTTTAAGTGCCAAGATGTTCCGTATGTGCAGGTTCATAAAGGCAAAGAGTGAAGTGTCATTGGAAGATGTTTCTACCCTAGTGGAATTTGGCTTAGAATTGTTTTGTAAATCACAAGACAAGCTTTATGCCCAGGTACCCTAGTATCTCAAAAAACTTTTTAATCTTATATACTCCTGCCATATATCTCTTCATTGATTTGCTGAAGTCCTTTTATTTGTGTTGATTAGGTTAGATGGGGAAATGTCCTGGTGAGATTACTGAATAAGTTTCGCAAGAAGTTGTCCTTAAAAGTTCAGTGGCGGCCTTTCTACGATACTTTGATTCACACCCACTTCTCGAGGTGAGAATATTTATTCCATCTTCGTTTTTCCTTCCAACGTGCATGGTTTACCTGGTAAAATAATAAATACAATGAAAATTTTATATATACAGAAAATACATAAAAAATAAAGCATTGAACGTTTTGAATTGTGATGACCATACTAGTGCATTGATGGTTATCCGGTATATCCGTTGGAGGTCAACCAGTTACCAATTGAAATATGACAAGCAGTAGTCGTAGTCTGAGTCATGCTGCCCTTGGACCGCAAAATCGGCTCACCAGGAATTGTACTAAATGAGAAATTAAAAAAAAGTGATCCCAATAATTAAAAATAGTTTAAAAGTATTACTCTCTCCATTCCCAATTTATTAGTTTAGGACTATTTTGAGTTAAATTGATTGTTTTCACATGAAAATTTGTTGTATATATTTTTTTATTTTTTTCTAAAAAAAATCATAAAACATATTCCTTAGTTTCTGACATAGTTCTCTATTTTATTTAGAGATATTTCAATTAAAGAGTTCATTTTAAAAATAAAGATATAAAAATATCATTTTATTACTAATGAAGTAATAAAATATTAATTTATTAAAAATTTACTTTTAAACATGAACTTTTTGTGCGAGTAAGAAAAAATATACCTCAATTTTTTATTGAAAAAAGAAGAAGTCAAATATTTGACTAGTAAAATAAAAGTAAAGTCTAAAGGGTCAATTATTTTCTTACAGATATTTGTTGTTGGATGAAATGGAGAAGTGACCAATTTGAATGATAGAAAATGATTCATGAAGCCTAACCCAAGTGGTTGTGACTAAGGCTGAGCTGAATGATATTGAATTTGTAAACAAGAATCATTTAACCAACTGTATGAAAACCACCTCTTTTTCATTATTTGTTTATTTTTTTTATTATAAGTAGCTGGATGGAAAGAGGATTTATAATAAAGCATACCTTAACAAATAATTCAGTGCAGATATGGGATCAATAACGAAAAATATGTTGGTTGGCTCAAATATGATAATGGGAAAGAGGATTTATAATAAGGGTACAACCTAATGATTTATCATCATGTCTTCGTATTCCTCATGTTTATTTTCAGTGCTTGTAATAATTTTTCTTCTCTTGAAAACACATGCATCATACATCTCTTACTAGATTTAACCTGTTGATTTATATATAGTTTCACTAGTTTTTATATATTTTTTTTTGTGATTTTTTATAATTTATGTATTATGTATTTTAGAAGCACAATTGGCTGAGCAGCAAAGGTTAGCTATGGAAAATCAGGAACGAAACGAGCGACAATATGCCGAACTTATGGCGATGGTGCAAAACATGGCACAATACATGCCGCCTGGGTATTCCAACACGCCTTCCAGTAGTACCGGGTCCCCATTTCCCAGAAATACCTTCCAAGATCAGCCCCCCCCCTCCCCCATTTTGATTATTGGTAGTGTTTGAAGTTAATTGAAACATTGATATTGTTTGATTTTGTGTGTATATATTTGGTACTTTGATGAATAACATTTAAAGTTTGATGTATTTAAATTGGTTTTATATTATTGTTTAGTTTGTCAATTAATATTTCTCAGGTACAAAAATTTATAATAATGATATTTTTTATGGTTTTTTTAAATTTTTTTTGCATTATTAGCGACGGAAATTTTAATTTTAATTAATTTTTAAACGCCTTTAGCGACGGAATTTTCCGTCGCTGTAATTCAATTTTAATTAATTTTTAAAGCCTTTAGCGACGGAATTTTCGTCGCTGAAATTCAATTTTAATTAATTTTTAAATACCTTTAGCGACGGAATTTTCCGTCGCTAAAGGTTGAATTTCAGTGACGGAAAATTCCGTCGCTGAAAATCAACCTTTAGCGACGGAAAATTCCGTCGCTGAAAAATCAATTTTAATTAATTTTTAAATGCCTTTAGCGACGGAAATTTCCGTCGCTGAAAATCAATTTTAATTAATTTTTAAATGCCTTTAGCGACGGAATTTTCCGTCGCTAAAGGTCGAATTTCAGTGACGGAAAATTCCGTCGCTGAAAATCAACCTTTAGCGACGGAAAATTCCGTCGCTAAAGGCTTTTGCGACGGAAATCGGTCCGTCGGCATCAGCGACGACGAATTAGCGACGGAATGGCGGAAAAATTCCGTCGCTAGGGGCCTTTAGCGACGGAATTTCGCCTTTAGCGACGGAAAATTCCGTCACTAAAGGTCATTTTTCTAGTAGTGTGCTCGCCCAACTCGCGGTCACATTAAACGTATCAAAGATTATCTCAAGCGAGCAACCAAGGGAACTCGCCGATCGCCGACTACATGCGATGTCAAGAGTCGGGTTGATGAACTCGCTGCTCTGGGCAAACCTCTTGACCACGAGGACCTCATTGAGACCATCCTCGGTGGTTTGGATGATGACTACCGCCACATCGTGGATGTGGTTGAAGGACGGATACCCCCATCTCGCTTAATGAGCTTCATGAAAAACTCATCAATCGCGAGCTTCTTCGAAGCGCGGCCTTCGTCCTTCCGCACCCTACTTGGCCAACCCCGCCGCACTAAGGAGCAATAGCTCGACAGCTCGGCAATCCTCCGCAAGCTCGGATCGGCCGCCCTCGCAACCTCGGCCACCTTCCCAACCCCGGCATCCGCCTCCCACGCCGATCGTATCTAGGCAAGTGTCAAGCATGTCGCCAACAGGCCACTCGGCTACTGGCCGCCCAAACTTTCAATCGATCGCCACCACTCTACATGCCCGCTACTCCCAACTCGACAAGTGGCTCCAAGTGGCAACCACGGGCTCACCTTGCAACCACGCAGCAGACACGGGACACCGAGCTCCTCGATAGTGGTGCCTCTCATCATGTCACTAGCGACCTCGGCAATCTCTCGCTACACTCCAACTACACGGGCATGGATGATATGGTCATTGGTGATGGTACCGGGTTAACTATCTCCAAACCGGTTTCTCCTCCCTTCATACACCCTCACACACTTTTTCCCTTCATAATGTTCTATTTGTTCCCCGACATGAAAAAGAATCTTATATCCATATCTCAATTTTGCATCTCTAATAAAACCTCTATTGAGTTCTTACCAACTTCTTTTCATGTGAAGGATCTCGGCGACAGGGAGAATACATTGACCAGGCCTAAGGATCGGTGTGTATGAATGGCCGACCACGCCTCCCCACCCCTCGCTGTCGGCTCCAAAGTCTCTCATCGGGATCGCATCATCGTCTTGGCCATCCATCCGCCCCATCAAAGTTAGATATTATCTAGCCTAGGTTTAGCATTAGACACCGCCGCACTCCAATTCATTGTAATGATTGCCTTTCTAATAAAAGTCATAAAATTCCTTTTCATCAAAATACTATTTGTCTACTCTCCTCTTCAAACTATTTATACCGATGTTTGGACTTCCCCCTTCCCTCTATTGATGGGTTCAAATACTATGTGATCTTTGTTGATCACTATACCCATTACACTATACCCGCTTACCCGCTCGGACTCAAATGAGGTTGCCACCATCTTTCCTAAATTTAAAGCCTTAGTGGAAAATTATTTTAAAACAACCATAGTCACCCTTTACTCGGACAATGGCGGTGAGTATATGGGGCTTGCAGGGACTCGGCTTGGCGGCTACATGTCCGCCCATGGCATCTCTCCTTACCTCGCCCCTCACACCCCGAACACAATGGTTTCTGAACGGGCGTCGCCATCGCCACATTGTTGAGACCGGTCTCTCCCCTCTCTCGTGCTTCTCTTCCCTGCCTTCCGGGTTTGCCTTCCAAACCGCGACCTATCTCATAAATCGACTACCTACACCCACCCTTGCTCGCCAGTCTCCCTACCATAAACTTTTTGGCTCTCTGCCGAACTACGCCAAGCTTCGTGCTTTTGGTTGTCTCTGTTATCCTTGGCTCCGTCCTTACTCCGCCCACAAACTCGATGCTCGCTCCACTTCGTGTGTCTTCCTTGGTTACTCGATCACTCAGAGTGCCTATCTCTGCTATGATCTGAACACCACCAAGTTGTACATTTCGCGTCATGTTCGCTTTGTCGAGTCCACCTTTCCCATGTCCACCCCGGTCACCAGCCACCGCAGACACCTATGATAGTGAGTCTTGGCTCCCCCTCATGAGCTGCTCGGTCCCTCATACACACCGTCTCGCTCCTCCGTCCGTGGCTCCTGCCACTAATCAGAATTTGGTTGATCTCAGCTCGCCCACAGCCCAACCCCCCAAGGTAATTACCACTAATTACTCAATACAAATCAACAAGAATAATTAAAAGATATTATTCTCTAACACTCTATTACTACACCTAATTTTGATACATTTTACTTTAACTATTAGAGACCGTAATACTTACATATGTATCAAAATTTGATTTTGACTTCTACCATTAGACTTGCCCTGAGATATAACAGACACGAGGGAGGGAAAAAGCTCAAACACATCCATTACAATTTGTGGCTATAATCTCGATAGGGTAACAAGATTAGTGGGTTGGTACAATTATTTTGTAAATTAACAACATAGTTATATTGTTAGTTCAACAACAAAATAAGAAGTTTTGAGTACTACTTCCATAAATTTGTTCACCTGTAGACCCTCCAAATTTCTTTGCAATTTTATTGTTTGGGCCCTTTTGGGCCCACGAGGTGGGTGCACATAAGACTTTCCCATTGTCGAAATAAAATAGATGGTAAAATACTAAAATGTTATTACCATGTCACGTGAGCTATATTTTTTATTTTGTTTGGACTTGTGACGAGTGAGACAAGAGTATAATGCAATACCCGGGTTTCGATGATATTTGTTTTTTTTTTCATAATTATGCTAAAGAAAGGAGTGAAAATGTAAAATATGAAACTACCAAGGAATGACCAGAAGATTAAAGAATTATTGTACAACTAAACTGATGTGTCTAGCTCAAATCCAGTCACAAGCAAAGCATAAACGTTTATCATGGGCCAATAACGAGCTCGATTACGTGAGACCTACCAACCTAGCGAGCAGAGCTAGTGGGATGCACGAGCAGAGAACTAGATATATCCCGTCCAAGCCTGGACGGGTCTTGTCTGCCTGACCAGGTGGCCATACTCGGAAATCATACTTATCATCACCAGCTTCATACCATGCAATCAGGCAGAGCCATGCTTGCCCGGGCAAGCATCGAGTAGGAAATCTCAGAGACTTGCTCTCCAAAGCAGATCAAAAGTTTCTTTATCCGAGTAGAGCAGTTGTCATATCTGTTCCGATATTCTCGCGGCCAACCACTTATCATACATATAATTTAGGAGTTTTCTCCTAAACCTTCTAGGTAACTATGAAATTGAATCTCACAAAGATTTTATGTCATTGATGACCTATAAATACCCATCCATAAACCCTAAACAAGATACACACGCTTTCTTGAGCTTCAAACCTCTGTTAAATTCTCTCTTGACATAACACAATATCTTACTCTTGTGCCGGAAAGGATTCGCGAGGCCAAGCCTTACATTCCTTTTAAGGTATTATTGTGTTCTTAACAGATTCAAGAAAGCAGTTCAATTCAGTCATCAAGCCCAGATATCTATTCACCTTACGGACGGCCCAACACTGAAGTTTTTGCAACATCAGTTTGGTTCCGTTGTCGGGAAACGAAGCTCTAAAGCTTTCTCATATGTTTTTCCGGTTGTTTTCTAACAAGCAATATCACAACAATGGCTGGTAAGGGTAGCAAACATCACGCTACCACTAGCAACCACCTAGCTGTAAGCCAGCCGACTAGGACCCAGCCACTGCCTGTTGCACACGGTGATCTGCCACCAAAGGCACCCCAACAGGGAGTGCAGACGAGAAATCAAAAGATAACTTCTTGGCATGCAGCTCGTGGCGATGATGCCCCCTACATTGAGGAGGATCAGTCTTCTCACCATGCTAGTCAGAATCAAGCAAGCCAGCGGGATACCCGCGAGGTGATCAACGAACAGCAAGCTCGCACCAGAGATCTGAAAAACCAACTTAATCGGTAGCGAGAGAATGGTCAAGCTAGCCAGGTGGCTCTGCCCTGACTAATTGTTGAACAACAGGTTGCTGCCTTGCAGGTCCAGGCAGATTACTAGAACAAGATGTTTGTGCTCAATCAATAACTGATCGCTTTGGACCAGGCCCCGGTACCAGTTGCTGAGCTCGCGCTTCCTGCTCTTAGCAATCAAGTCTCTATTAGTGGTGGCCAGGCACCACAGCAGCTACTCGCTCCGAGCAGACGACTTCCATCTGTCGTTCATATAGTATCAGACCGGGAGGCCCGCGAACAAATGGTTGACCAGCCGAAGGAAAGAAAGAACAGTCGCCAGATCTCGCCCCGCCATCATCACCACAAGCATGAGAATCATGCCCAAGCAGAGAAGAATGATCGCCGTAGAGCTCGTGAGTATGCCAAGGTAGACAAGCATCGACCAAGGCTAAAAGCCCAAATCGACCAGAAGGTTGAAGCCTCCCATGATCCAACCTATTATCCCACCACGACCAGATATTTCTGATGTTGCATCTGGCTCAGCAAAAACCACACTGCCACCAAAATCCAAAAGAGGGCATAGTCATTAGTCAGAGGATGCTCGCTCAAAGGGCTCGTCACGCACTACCTCTTCCAGGCTCACAGTAGACGCCGAGAAGCGTCTGGCCGACATAATGGAGGCCATGAAGAAGGAAATGACCAAGAAAATGACCAAGATAGCTGTGGCCAAGGCCGGTTACGGAGACACAAAGTTGCTAGAGGGCAGTCCATTCACCCCGGAGATCGAGAATGCGCCACCCAACCAAAGAGTGACCTTCCCTCAGTTCGAAAAATACTTCACGAAGACGCGGGCAAACGATTGGCTCAGGTCATTCGAGGCACAAGTCTGGATGGTCACGAACGTCGAAGCTCTTAAAATGAGAGCTTTCGAGGGCGCTCTCCAAGGCAAGGTACAGGTATAGTTAGGTAGAGTTCCTCGCGAATCAGTTGACAGTTGGGAAGCACTCAGGAAAAGCTTCCTAGACGAGTTCGACACGGCAGGGCCTACGCCCAAAAATAGGTTTGACCTCGGCATAATCAAATAGGGTGATCATGAGTCATACATCAGCTACCTCAAGCGGCTCGAGGAAATGCTCGAGTAAGTGACAACGATGAGTGACCCATAAATCACTTTATGCTATTTGAACAACATGAGGTTAGGACCTTTGAAAACCATACTAACAATGAACCCCGGCGCTTTGAAGGTAGAGTTGTTGGCCAACTCGCACTTATTCTGCTTGACGTAAAACACCAAGGGTGATAAGCCCTAGGGAAAAGGCAAGACTCAGGACATCTCAGTCACGCGAGCTAACCAGAGCTAGGAGGGCAACAACCGCTCACGCAGAGACCGAAAATGAACCTACACTCCCAGGCAGAGATTCAGAGAATCACATTTTAACCCCTGAACACTACTCAAGAAGAAATCATGTTTCAAGTCAACGATGATCTACCTATCTCGTACCTGCTAGATCCTAAGTTTACTCACACCAGGGATAACTTCAAGTATTGTGATTATCACCACGACCACGGTCATGACACATAGAGCTGCAGCGTTTTGAAGCGAGAAATTGAAATGCTGATTAACGCGGGCAAGCTAGACAGATTCAAGAAGAGCCAAGGAGTGGGCAATGATGCTAGGAATGATCGCTGGGCAATACCCAATCGAGGAAGAGGAGGCCAGAACCCTCAGATTTAAGAGATCGTGGATGTCATCCAGGAAGAAATCTCGTCCAACACTCATCTCGGTAGACACATCTACTCCCTGTCAAAGGCGATCAATGCCGCACTAGTTCAGCGAGTAGGAGAACAAAGCATATTTTTCACTCGCAGCGAATTACCCCACTGGCTTCTAGAGATGTTAAAAGGGCCGGAAACCGTAGGGTTGACCCTATTAACCGAAAACCGGAAAGGGTTAGGGTCGGTAAGCCACGACCCGTTTACTAAACGGGCTAAACGGGCTGACCCTATAGGTTCACGGGCAAAATGGGTCGGGCTGCCAGGTTGACGGGCTGACCCGCGGGCTGAAACTTTTTTGCGCGCAGACCTCAATTCTTCAGGATTAGGAATGTTTGTATAGTCATCCAAGTGATTCGAAACCGCCACCACGTCAGATGACTGGGAAAACCTAGACGCCATTAAATCTCCCAATGCCATTCAAATCAAAACAACGATTTTTTTGCAAAAACCAATTACTTTGAGCCCTAATCGAACAGTGGGGCTCGAATGATGTTAAATCGAAAATCGAGCTTTTTATGGGGAAGATATGGAGGATGTGGCTAATCAATGAAGCCGTGAACACGGCGCATGGAGATTCGTTTGAGAAAAGTTAGGAAAGCCAGCTCGGTAAGCCCTAGGATTGTTAATGAGTGAAGCCGTTGTGGGCGGAGGAGAACGGTCTAGATTGAAAACCCTTTAGAAAACCCTAGGTGGAGTCGTGGAGATGGAGGCGCTACACACATAAAAACATAGCAGTGCGGCTGAAACCAAAACTCCAAAGAGAAAGAGAGAAGGGGGAAGAGGGAGGAAAGAGAGATAGTGGATTTTGTGAACAAAATGTACACAAATAATTTATTTGAATTAATTTTCCTTTTGACTTTTGAGGAAGGGTTTTTCTTTTTGGCATAATGCTGTATGAATATTTAATTTTGGAATGTAATGCAAGTAAATTTGATAGTGAGTATCTTTCAAATCGGAATTAATGAAGGCAAGAAATAATTTGGTTTTTATGGAGTTTGCTGTTAGGTTATTAGAATTTAGAGTATGTTAAATGTTGTTTAACTTGTTTAGAGAAATTTGCTAAAAGAATAATAAATTATTTTGGTTAACTTTTGGTAAAATTATTTTGGTTATTTTATTTTGAGTGGATTATTATTAAATTATTTTTATTATTAGTTTTTGTCCTGACATGCCTGAAAGAATAATAAATAAAATAATTTAATTAAAAGCAGTTTAACTTTTTTATTTTTATTATTTTTTAGCAAATTATCGTTTTCATTTCTTTTTTTATTTGTTTCAAAATAATTATCATTTTTTAATTTTTTAAAATCATTTTATCCTTATTTTTTCTACATATTTTAATTATGTGCACATGCTCAAGGGTATTAAAAAAACCCTCACATTTCACCAATATTTATAATACAATCAATTATTTTTTTGAGATGATGTACAAAATCAAAGAAGATAATAATTTAAACATTGAGGGAGTACATATGTTTCATCAAGTAGAAGATGAAAATGAAAATGCATTATTCATTGCTTATATACAAAATACAAACCATAACCATACAAATTCATTTTGTTAATTGTCTAATAGGGCTGACCCTATTAAGCCGAGACCTACAGGGTTAGGGTCACGATTTGAACGGCCCGTTTAGATGACCCGTTTAACCCGTGGCCCTATAGGGTCACGACCCGATATGGCTGACCCTGTAGGGTTAGGGCCGACCCAATTCAACATCTCTACTGGCTTCCGAGCAACCATTGGTAATCTCTTGCCTCATAAACAACTGGCAGGTACACAGGGTGCTGATAGACACAGGGACGTGCATAGATATTATTTACTACTCCTGCTTCAAAGGTTTGAAGCTGTCCGATACCCACCTGAAGCCATACTCGGGGAAGCTTGAAGGTTTCACCAACCATCAAGTGAGAGTCAAGGGGACCGTCGAGCTGGAAGTCTTCATGGGAGATGGCGCTCAGACACGAACATAAATGATCACGTTCCTGGTAATTGATCATAAGTTTGCCTACAATTGCATCATAGGTGCCCTGGCCATGGAAAAGTTCCAAATGGCCGCTTCCATCCCCCACTAGAAAGTCAAATTCTACACGGACAACGAGGTTGGAATTCTCAAGAGCAAGCCGTGGGTTATGTGGGAGTGTCCGAGATTCCTAGAAAGAGAAACAAAAGCTGATTGTTTCCACTCCTGAGAAAGTGATCACAGTATCCGAAAAAGATACATCGTACATGCCCAGTTACCATTGGGGTCATTGAGCTCAGAGAGTCACCAGGAACAGCTGATCTCATAGAGATCAACAAGGCCGATCAGGCTCCACTAGCAACGATCCATGCGCATAAAGTCGAGATTCCCCTCGCGCATGCCATCGAGCTGGATACTTTGCAAGTTCGAGATGAGCCCGAGTTCCAGCCACAAGATGAGCTGGAAGAGATCATTATCAATCTCGCCTACCTCGAGCAGAAAATCAAAATTGGGAAAGCTATGACAGCAGAAGCTCGAGCAAGGCTGATCATTCAACTCAAAAACAACCTCGATGTATTCGCATGGATTGTCGATGACATGTAGGGGGTTAGTAAGAGCGTTGCCCACCACGACCTGAATGTGGACCCAACCTTTCATCTAATTCAGAAGCGACCAAGATAATTCTCATTGGAGAAAAGCGCAACGATCAAAGAGGAGGTGGAAAAACTCCTAAAAGCAGAAATCATCGAGGAGATACAGTAACCATCTTGGCTCGCCAACATGGCTATGGTTAAAAAGGCAAACGACAAGTGGCGCATGTGCGTTGATTTCATAGGCCTCAACAAAGCTTGCCCAAAGGACTACTACCCGGTATCGCGCATTGATGTATTTGTGGATGCCATAGCCGGTTTCGAGATGGTCAGCTTCCTAGATGCATACTCAGGGTATCACCACGTTAAGATGAATGAGCAAGACAAGGCCATGACAAATTTCTGGGTAGGCGAAGGATTGTACTGCTATAAAATGATGCCTTTCGGGGCTAAAGAACGCAGGGGCCACCTACCAGCACATGGTCAACAAAGTGTTCGGCTCCCAGCTCGGCTAGAACATGGAAGCCTACATCGACGACATGGTCATCAAGACCAAATGCCGTGACCACAACGTGACTTGGAAGAGACGTATGCCAATCTACGCAAACACAACATGAAACTAAATTCGAGCAAGTGTGTGTTCGGGGTCTGAGTAGGAAAATACCTCGGCTTCATGGTCAACCAGTGCGGAATCGAGGCTAACCCAGAAAACATCCAAGCTTCGATCAAGATAGAACAACCCAAGTCCATCAAAGACATCTAGCGACTAAATGGCAGGATCATCGCCCTTGGTCGCTTCATCTCCCGATCAGCAGAGAAATGCCTACCATTCTTTAAGATCCTACGCGGCAACAAAGGATTCAAATGGAACGATGAGTGTGCTAAAGCCCTTGAGCAGCTCAAAGAATATCTCGATAAACCTCCCCTCCTTAGCATCCCCATACTCGGGGAACCACTATTTGTATATCTAGCGGCCACAGACTAGGCTGTAGCCGTTTTTCTTATTAGGGAGGAGTTAGATCTTCAAAAACCTGTGTACTATGTAACAAAGGCCCTCAGTCTGCTTATTTTTCTGCACATGTAATCATAGTTTACATGGACGCACCACTGCACACAATCTTGCATAAACCAGATTTAGCGGGCAAATTACCTAACTGGTCGATCGAGCTTACCGAGTTCCACATCGATTATCAACCTAGGCGAGCAATCAAAGCTCAAGCCTTGGTCGATTTCATTGTCGATATAGAAGAATCAAAAGCCCCACAACCAAAAGAGCCTAGGCACGAGTTTCTTCCATTGCCTCGACCGACCTAAAATAATTGTCCTCTTTTAAAACTTTTCCTTTATGGAAAATATTTTTATCAATTTACCCTTACTTTTTCTAACTACTTTAATTATGGTCACATACTCAAGGGCATTAAAGGAAACTACGCCTTTCACCAATATTTATAATACAGTCAATTATTTTTTCTTAAATGGTGTGTTGGGTCATTGAGGATAATAACTTGAAAACGAAGGGAGTATATTGTTTCTAAAGTATTTTTTATATAAGTAATCGTTTTTAAGATTTTACTCTTGATACTTTAATTATGAAGTAAATATTTCATGAACTTTAAAGATCGAAATCATATGTTATACTAATATTAACAATCTAAGTCTAAGTTTTTTTTTTTGAAAAACTTGTGTCCTGCAGAAACATAATAATAGTTTTGAAACCAAATGTGTAGAAACTTTGGTACTAGTATGAATGGTTGGTCATAAATTCATAATATTCTTGTGATTCGTTCTCTGCCTTTGATTCTGCAGTAAGGGGACCATGCAAGCTTTTGATTTTATTCCTTCTTACAAGAAGCGTCGCAACAGTTTCACTACTCGCATGGCCCAAACCCGGTTACGAGCAAAGCACGAGCGTTCACCACGGGCCAGTTATGAGCTCGATTAGCGTGGGACCTACCAATGTTGGTCCCAAAATAGGCTCAATCTAGGCTAGAAGGGGGGGTTGAATAGCCTAGTAGATATTATTTAAAGTCCCTTTTTAAATTTGAAATGTTCTTGAAGACAATCTTTCTTCTTTTCCTTTTTAAGAGACTTTTTCAAAAAAAGATTAGTGCAGCGGAATACTTATAAGAGGAAGCATGTCGAGATCTGGTGTTGATATAAACACAGTAGTAGTTATAAGATGAGCAGAAACAGTTTAAACAGGACACGAAGTTTAGAAGTGGTTCGTACTATGAATAGTACTACGTCCACTACCAAAGTGGTTAGCTTTGGATTTGAAAGGTGCACTTGTTTATCCACTAGGTGTGAGAGTAAGATCTCTAATGGATCGTGTACAAAATAGTTTTTTAACCAAGTGTATGATGATGAGAGAACCAATTAATGAATAATTGTTCTCTCAAGTGCTAAAGTAAAGAACAATTTAAATGCAAACTAGATGAAGCTGAAAGTATAAACTAGCAGATCTGCAGCTTCAGGAAGTTTGATGAAGTTGTTAGTTCTTGTCCTTTGATCTCTTGAATGCTTTGAGTTATGAAGATGAAGCTTGAATGTTCAGTGTGCAAGAGTTGTTGTTCAAGTCTTTAAAACTCGAATAAATACCATGGGAGATCTTTAGGACCGTTGGACTGAAGATAGACTAGTTGTGTCCAACGTTATAATGCATTAAATGCATTTCGGCGCTTTGTAGGATGTGTGCAACAACAAATATCAGAGACTCAGAGTTGCAGAGATACCCATTCCAAATAGAGTAAGCTTTCAGTCTTGCAGACGTTTCAGCTTGAAAGTTTTCTTAGCCAAATGCGGAAATGTCTTTAGATGTCATTATGCGTGAGACAAACTGGACAAGATATCGAGTTGTCTACAGAGTTGACTTCTTTGGAGGGAAATCTGACGAAGATATCTTTTTGAATATTATCTGACTTAGATATTCAAAAATATCTAAATCAAATAATATGAGGCTTAATTCCTTGATTTGACTGACTTTGATTTTGAATCTTGAGCAGACTTCCAAATCTGCTGTTCGAACTGTGCTTTCAAGGTTGTTGTTGAAGCCTGCTTGTCCGCGCCTAGAATGAACTAACAATAAACTAGTTCTAAACACCCTTGATTCTAAGACAGTTGCCACACTAATCGGTACGCAGACCTATTAGTCACTGTACAGTAGAATCGGAGGATGACTCAACCAAATCTAGAACCTATGAGGGTCAACAACCAACCTAGCGGGCAAAGCTAGCGAGGTGTAGGAGCAGAGAACCAGATATATCCCGCCCAAGCCTGGTCGAGTACAGGCCTTGCCTGCCCAACCTGGCGGCCATGCCCGGGAATCACACTAATCATCACCAGCTTCATACCATGCAGTGGGGCAGAGCCATGCTCGCCAGGGCAAGCATCGAGTAGGGAATCTTATAGGCTTGCTCTCCAAGACATGTCAAAGGTTTCCTTATCCGAGTAGAGAATTTGTCATATCTACTCCAATATTCTCGCGGCCAGCTACCTATCATGCCTATAATTTAGGAGTTTCCTCTTAAACCTACTAGGTAACTATGAAATTGAATCCCATAAGGATTTTATGTCATTAGGGGCCTATAAATACCCATTCATAAAACCTAAACAAGATACACACACTTTCTTGAGCCTTAAACCTCAGTCAAATTCTCTCTTGACATAACACGATATCTTACCGTCACATCGGAGGAGATTTGTGAGGCCAAGCCCTGCATTCCAATTTTTGCATCGCAAATCTAGTTGTGCATTAGAATTTTCTGCATCATAAATCTGATGTTTGCATCAAGAAATCAAATTTGTTCATCAAAATGATATTCTAATACCAAATTGATGCATCATAATTTCAAAATAGTTGCATCGTGAAGCAAAGCAATACAATCTAAAACCAAACCGATGCATCACAATCCCAAAATAGTTGCATTGTTATTCCTGCGTCAGATTCAAATACCTCTTCCGGCATTCGCCAGCCCACTATAAGACGGATGAAATCAAGAGTCATCTACAAGTGTCTATACAATACATATTTCCAATAAGAATACACCTTAAGTTCTATGATTGTTCATTTCGAATAACCATGTGTAGACACCCCAATTCGTACCCCTGGTATGTAACATGACATGAAATATCAAGACCTGTTAAAACACTAACGAATGTCAAGTTACAAGGTTTAAAATGCAAAAGAAAAAGTAGGAATCCTAAAGTACAATCTCTCAAGCACATGGTACAAGCCGATGAAGCACAAAAAGATAAATCTTAATGACGAAGGAATCCTAATCTCAGCCTATAAATAAAGAGGCCCGACTTGTGAAAATTCACTACAGACCGCACACAGTTCACACACCGCGATCACGTAGTAAAAAAATTCCTCCACAGTGAGTTCTGAAAGAGCGCTTTGAGAGTTTTCCTCCTCTAGCCCCAAAGCTCCGTCAAATCTCCCCCAAACACAAAACCAATCGGCCAAAATGAAACCTGGCTGCCCTGCTAGGATTCCGCCCTATTCCACCGATCCAAAAATCCCAAAAAAGAGCAATCGTCCAGCCCGAATTCAGACGTCAAATATGTAAAAAAAAAACAAGTATTTGCTTTGCCCGATTTCCGCCGTTAGTAAGCAAACAACAGCAAAAAAGCAAGTAGTTGCTCCGCCCGGTTCTCGAGGCCAGAAAGCAACTTTCAGAAGCAGTTACTCTGCCATAATCTCCGCAATAGCAAAACAACAGCAAAAAGACTCCCTCTTCCGGAAGGACAGAGCGAGTGCATCCTAAAATCTACTAGAAGCTAGTTGGTACGAGATAAAACCCCCACGCTTCAAAATGTAGGCTATTTAAAGTTTTATTTATTAAAAAAATGTTATTTAGGCCGTCCCCATGTAATAAAATTAAGCAGTTATGCTGCCCGGATTTTTATAGAAAATAGCACTAAAAAGAGCCATTATTATGGCCAAATATTTATAAATGTATTTGTAACTTCCGAAAGGAGACTGTTGCAAGTTTGTAATAATATAGATACATATATGTATATTTAAATACTTTATTTTATCTGTTAAATAAATATAATAAAAGCATATTTTAGCCAAAAAACTACTTTGAGACCGAAAGGACGAGTTGGGTGCCTAACACCTTCCCACCTCGTAACTTTGCCTCCGAACCCTTTTACAAATCTGGTTACATTTGGTTTTTCTTTGTTTTTCCTTAAAATAAAGATGATGACTCTGTTTTAACATTTTGAGTCCACAATGAGGCCGAACGTATTCCAAGCGCTTTAAAACGTTTTGATTTTGTTTTTCCTTTAAGGGAAGATAAAATTTATAAATCGGGGCACTCACAGTGGCGACTCTGTTGGGGACGTTGTTTTTATTTAAAAATAAATAATAAAAACTGAGGGCTAGACTCATTTAAAAAAAGATAAAAAAACAAGTTTTCTTTTCTTTTTGGCTAAATATGCTTATTATATTTCTTTAACATTTTAAATATCGCATTTTTATATATCTGTATGCATATCTGTGCAAATAACCATAACCTTGCAACAGCTTCGTTTCGGGTACCGTTACGAATACAAAAAAAGGGGGCAAATCAAAAACAGTAGTTCGGGCAGGATAAAAAAAGGGGGGCTGGGGCTTTATTTTATTATTGCTTTATTCTATTTTATCTTGCTATTATTCTGCTTGCTTTATTTATTTCGCACAAAAAATATATGTATATTATTTTATTATGGCATTTTATTTTGGGGATTATGACTAATATGTAATTAATAGGAATAGATATGTTTTCCACTTTTTATTTCCATTTCTTGATCTAAATGGTTGCTATGCCATTAACAGAAAGACATGCCATTAACTGCTTATTTACTGCTTTATTTATTGTTTTATATCTAAAAAAACTTTACTGTTTTTTAGATACCACGCACGTATAAATATTCCGAACTGCTACCCTACACCATGGCCAGCCTACCCCCTGCATCATCCAACATTAAATTACATATAGATTCTCAGGACGCTTCATGGACCGATCGGTTTTTATATCTCTGAATTATTGACCAATCCCTGTTGTAAAAAAAAGCAAAAAATAAAATAAAATAAAAAATAAATATGAATAAAAAAATGCAAGGGGCTGACCAATAATTTTTATGATATTCGACCTAGACCATTTGAATGGTGGATCCCGGAAATAGTATAGACCCTGCACCTGAGATCAGTCCAATCTTGGGGAGTCGAAAGGCAGGTGGAATGCGAGGTTCATATACTCTGGAGAAAGAATCCACTATTTCATGAATAGTCCCGAGACTGTCAAAACAAAGCGGGTGTTTGTCCGATCAATTTTAGGAAAAATGAATAATAATAAAAAATATTAATAATAAATTAAGACACACTGTACTCAAAACCTAGAAAGCCTTCAGCCAACCCCTTCTGATACCTTCAACCCCTTTTCCTCAGAAACTTTGCCCAAGTTTGGAAAGGTAGAGATAGCACCGACCGATTGATATGGGATACATGCACAGGGGCCAAATAAGAGAATAACAGAGTCAGATAAAAAAGTGTCAGGATCAATCCAGAGGATACAGATTTGAGCAGAATAGCTGCTAAAAATAAACAGACTGTGGCAGAAACCAGCAATGGATAGAAAGATCTGGGACCAGAACTAAAAGCTCCTAGGTATGCCCCACACCCCGAATTTCAGGACTGACTGAAAAGGGAATTGGATGTCCATGTAGAAAGAATGACAAACCAAATAGTTGGCAGGATATTGGGGAAATTTGCAGAAACTTTCGCCATTATGTCTCATGAAGTTAAAGGCCTCGTACCTCTTCCTAATAGTTCCCTCCTTTCAAAAATAAACTTCTCCGACCTAATAGAAAATATCCTTCATCAAACCTCCAAAATCCAACCAAACACCAGTGTTCAGTCAAATATCAACCTCGTTTCTCAAAACAGTATCATTCCGAAATTTTATCCACCACCTACCCCATACACCAATCCTGAACTTATTCACCTAAATGCCTGCTTCCATAACCAAAAAAGCTACCTCCCTCTTGACCCTTCAAATACCTATTCCCAGCAAATGGCCCATGACACCCTGACCGGAATGATTTGTGCGCATGAAAAAGAACAACCTCCCTCAAATAGAAGCGCATACAATCAATTCTTAACACAATATTTTCCAAACCAAAAATAAGACATCCAACCTAGCCACTCAACCAAACCCCAACCAAAAGCCTCACCTCAACCAAAAGGAAGAAGGGAAATTCAAAGGCATTATGATGACTTGCTTGCTTCAAGATCCATGATCTTTCAAACACTATGAGCTCATGGAAAGCTTAAACCAATTGCATATTATACACCGCCGAACCCACTGCCTAGTTCATGGAACCATGCTCAATATTGTGACTACCATCGCTGTAGTGATCATCTCACCAAAAAGTGTTATTCCCTCAAAAATGCAATCCAGGACCTCATTGATGACAAAATTATCACGGTGGCAGACACAAGGGAGCAAAACTTGGCACCCGACCAAGTAAAGAAAGTATGACAAAAATCAAGGATATGTATTCTAGCTAGAATAAAAATGTTGTACTATACTCCTGTTCAAAATGAAAATAAAAGAGCCTAGCTGCAACATGCTTTCTTGGGACACTATCCTGGGCAACCAAAATACCTGTAGCATTGAAAAAGCCACTTGGGTCGGTGGGGATGTCAGCCACTTTACTAGATCTGGTCGGGCCTACTAACCGAACCAAGAAAGTGGTGACCACTCTGGCAAAGATAAAGAAACAAATACTGGGGCTAAAAGTATGGAAGATACCCTGCTAGCTTAAATGAAGAAAACCCAGGCTAACATATCTATCTGGGCTTGCTTTGTGCTTCCAAACCCCATCGGGATACACTGGTCAAATCTTTAAGTCAGACAGTTATTCCTATCAAAACCTCTCCAAACGAGCTCACTCAAATGAAAACATACACTTTGGAAACCTGATTATGTTTACTGATCTCGATCTACCAGGAGAAGGAACCAACCACATCGATGCTTTCCACATCACTGTGGGGGTCATGGTAAAAAGGGTTCCCTGAGTCCTGATAGATAATGGCTCATCTTTGAATGTATGTCCCACAAGCAAGCTAGCCAAACTGGGAACAAAAATATCAGAGTTGACTCCTTCATCGTAGACAGTAAGGGCATACGACAACACTAGTCAATGTGTCCTAGGGGTGGTGACTTTGATGATGACTATTGGGCCACTCACTATGCCAGTCGAGTTCCAAGTCCTAGACATTCCTGTTACTTTTAGTCTATTGTTGGGACGTCTTTGGATCCATGGGGTAAAAGGGGTAGCCTCCTCACTACATCAGCGTGTCAAATTTATCCACGATGACCATATAGTAATTACTCATGCCGATAAGATCGTGGAAAACAAAGAAAGCAGAGACATCCCGATCCTCGAAATACAACACGATGACATGGGTATCTTCCTCAATGGTTTCGAGGTTATCCCCCAAGCCAGAGTCAACGCCATTGAATATGGGCGAGAGACTGACATCACTGAAAAGAAAATCATGCCTTTAGGAACATGGTCCCACTAAACATGTTTCAAAAAATGAATTATATGCTTGGTCTGGGTCTCGGCAAAAATCAACAGGGTCTTGTCAATTTAGTCCAAGATGAACTTAAGGAATGTATCCCCCCATTTGGTCTAGGATGCAAACCCACGCCAGCCGAGCTAGCTGCAGTTATAAGACAGAAACGTGAGAAAAGCAAGGCAGAACGAGAAAAGTGTCCTTACATAGATCCTCCCCTCAAACCATATAGAAAAACATTAAATGGTTACTTTGAGAGGAAATGAGAAACTGTGGGTCGCCCGGCGTGTGCGCCTGCACCCCGCGCGCCCTTGGATATGGTTGCGCGTACGTGCGGATGCGGGACACCATTGCTCTCATTCCATCCTCCCTTGTTTAGGGGAGAACGAAATTAAAAGTGCGAGATGAGTGCTGTCTAAGATAGCGCGTTGGAATGCGCCTCGGTTGACTTTAGTGGATTTTTGATCCAATATGGGAACTTTGGGTTTCCCGCATCAAGTTATCCCTTGTTTTGGGATACCAGGATATGAGAATGCATCACCCTTTCATTCTCATTTTCCCTTTTTTAGGGGAAAACGGAAAAGTGCAAAAAAGATGTTGTGACGCCCCCATTATGGATTTTATAAAAATAGACTTATGGCCTATTTCGGATCACTATGGGAGCTTTGGGTTTCCCGCATCAAGTTTTCCCTTGTTTAGGGGATACCAGGATATGAAAATACATCACCCTTTCATTCTTTTTCTCCCTTTTTTAGGGGAAAGCGAAAAAGTGCAAGAAAGGAGTATTGCGACGCCCCACTGGATCCAAAATGTTTTATAGAGTCGCCATCTTTATTTTAAGGCAAAAATAAAGCAAAACCAAAAAAAGAAAAACCAAAGATTATAAAAAGGGTTCGGAGGCTAAGTTACGAGTTGGGAAGGTGCTAGGCACCCAACTCGCCCTTTTGGTCTCAAAAGCGGTTTTTGACTAAAGTATGTTTTTTGTTATATTTATCTAGCAAATAAATAAAGCATTTAAAGACAGGAAAATAAAAGCAAATACTTTCGCGGCTACATTATTTACGAACTTGCAGCCGTCTCCTTACTATAATTACAGATATATTTAAAAATATTTGGCCATTATAACGGCTCTTTTACATAATATTTTCTAACTAAATCCGGGCAGCACAACGGCTTATATTTTCTACATTGGGTCGGATTTAAAGAAAAACTTTTATAAAAATAACGCCCTTAAAGGCTATTACCTTTTAGAGCGGGGTGTTCTCGCTCTGTCCTTCAGGGAGAAGGAGTCTTTGTTGTTGTTGTTGTGATTTTGGCAGAGTGACTGCTTGTTTTTGGTGTTTTTGGCTCGTTCACTCGGGAAGAATGATGGCTTATTTGTTGTGGTTTTGGCCTTTTTGGTTGGGCGGAATAACGGCTTATTTGTGGTGTTTTCGACCTATTTACTCGGGTAGAGTAACGGCTTGCTTTATGGCTTTTGGGCCGGGAAGTAAGGTGGATACCTAACTAAAAGGCTAGGGATCACTTTTAACCGGTGGGTTTTTGAATTGGTTTGGCGGAGTTTGGGCAGGGTTTCAAAGCTTTATGGGCTAACCACTCCCTATCTCACTTCACTTACTAATCTCAGCGTTAGAACAATGCAGAGAAAAACTTTCAGCGTTTCTTTGTGATCTCTTCAGTGTCTTCAGAAGTGAACCCTAACGCACTTATTTATAGGTGGACGAAGGGATACATCGGGGATTAAAAATCCCTTTAGTACGTTGATAAATCTTGTACACCAGCCTTCAATTCTTGTACAATGCGTTAACTGGGAGTGGGACTGTAGCACTCTGGGCGCGGAACCTAGCTCTTCTTGGCGCGGCGCCAAACAACCCTTTTGACCGCACCAAGCTACTGTTTGACTTTCAAAATTGTCACTTTTATCCCTCACATTTTACTATTTTGCGCATCCTACTTTGCCTTTTGCATTTTTGACTCCTGTAATTTGACATTTGTTAAGTTTAAACAGTTCTTGATATCACATGCCAGAGTCACATATCAGGGGTACGAAATTGGGGTGTCTACAGAGCCTCTCAACGATGGAGTCTACGGGTAACCCGAGGCTTACTGAGTAGACAAACATCGTTGATAAACGATAGACTCTCCAATTTTGTTCAATTAAAATAGGAGAGGAATGCAATAGGTAACAGTTATAATGCAACAGTTTATAATGCTAACCAAACTCTATAGTCTAGACATATTTAGTCGGTTACTTAAGCGGTTATAAATCTTGTAAAATGGACCAGCCTATAATTAATCATGGATTAATTGCGGGCCGGTACACTTTCCTGAAATTTTAACTACTCCACTACCCTTTTTTTAAAGCCGCTTAAGTCCACTTTTATAATTTTTTTTCAATATTGCCCATCTCCTTCACATCCGACTAAACCTCTTTTATCCATTGTTAACCTCTATTCGTCTTCACTGACCAATTTCTCCATAACTTTTGATCTCGGATGAACCACAAGACCCACCATATATCAAATCGAAGCTCTTGACAAGATTTACAAACATATTTGGTTTCACCCAATGATGTCTTCGTTTTAAGGCCAAATAATGATGTTTAAGAACTGTTTTGAGCTTCGAAAGATTTTTGATGCTTAGTTTTTACACATAGATTTAGAGGTTGTGTTCAATTTATGGATTAATTGAGAACATGAGTGTTCAATTTATGGCAGTTTTCAATTTATGCTTAGTTTGGAGTCAAACAAAATATCGAGTGTGTGCACAAAATTCGAACATGAGAGTACACTATATCAATAGCTCTTATGTGTGTGTCGTTGTCCATGATGTAGGCGTCGTTGCCTCCGATGTGAGCATAACTACCTACCATTTTGGATGCGCTTAAAATGCTCCAAGAAGATGTAAAGGTACCTGTGATTTGGGTAATGTTTTGAGCGATGCCCAATGTTTTGATACTATGATGTTTAGTTTCTAAACTTGCACCCGATGTGAGCATCGTTGCCTCCGATGTGGGCGTCGTTGCCTATGATGAGTCATTTTAATCTCAATAAACACATGTTGCGTTGCCCAAAATGAACGACACCCAATGTTTTGAGCGATGCTCAAATTTTGGCAGTGACTTTTGCATTTCGACGTCGAAATTTTTGAGCGATGCCTAATGTTTTCCCCTTGTGATGCCCAAATTTGGGTAGTGACTTTTAAGCAACGCCCAAAATTTTTGACCGATGCCCAAATTGGGACAGTGGCTTTGTCATTTTTCATTCATTAAGAGTATCTTTGTCATTTTCCCCCCAAAAGTGTATTTTAGCGGTTGAAAACAAATATAAGGGACTTTTTCGGTTATAATATCATGACAGGGGACCGATCGGTTATCTCCTATTAATCATTTAATCAATTGAAATAGGGTGATAACCGGGCCAGTACAATGCGGTGAAATGTTAATCGCAAAAGTCCCCCATAACTTTTTTAAACCGCTACAGTATACTTTTGGGGGAGAAATGACGGAAATACCCTTAATGAAGGAAAGACGCGCACACAAACCCCTACCCAAATTTGGGCGTCATAATTAAAAAATTGGGTGTCGCAATGTAAAAATTGGGCTTCGTAAATGAAAAATTGGGCATCGTAATGCATTTGGGCTTCGCAATACAAAAAACCGCTGCTTAAATTTGGGCATGGATGCACAAAAGAAAACATTGAGTGGGAACAAGTGAATTGGGATATGATTGATGGTGATGTTTTTCTCTTTCTTCTCTTAAGTGCAGATCAATCAAAGGAACTCATTTAAGTTTTTGTTTACTGGAACATTGTTAGGATTCATTGTTCATAAGCAACCTTTGTTATCCTGTATGCTATGCGATCTTTGTTAGAAAATGGTATAGGGAAAAACAATAATAATCAAATACAGAATGAAAACCAGTTGGAAAGATTACTGCTGTAAGTCAAGGTCTGCAGGTAGAGATCAGGTCTGCAGGTAGACTTCAAGTAGACTTTCGGTAGACTTCAAGGTGTGCAGGTAGACTTCTGGTACACCTTGAAGTCTACCCTGACAAGTCACCCAGACCGATCTCTACCTGCAGACCTTGACTTACAGCAGTAATCTTTCCAACTGGTTTTCATTATGTATTTGATTATTATTGTTTTTCCCTATACCATTTTCTAACAATCTTAAAACAGATTCGCCCCTTCCCGTCTGTGCTTGGAAGCTGTAATGGACGTTTGTCTCCCAGGATACAACGGAGAGACCGGAGAAACCTTCAGCACTAAGGGTTCCTGCGAACCGAAGTTGTGTCTGACTCAATCACCAATAAGGAAGCAGGAGGCCAAAGAATTCGCTCTACGAATTTGCAGGATGCAGAAGTGAAATGGAGATTGTTATATATTGTGTTTTCCAATTGTGAATGACATCTCCTTAATAACTCTCATTAAATAAAAGACTGAGTTAATAACCACATTGAGTACGGTATCCCGAAGGCTAAACTGGACCATGATTTGCACCCCCCCTGTGCAGGCGTGCGCGAGAGAAAGCCTCTATTCTATACAAGCTTACCCTTACAACACAAGGCACTTGTATATAAACCACTCAAGTTTTTGTTAACATTCCAATGTGGGATAAACCCACTTCCAACAACCATACTTTAATCAATCATAACTTATTCATCCAAACACCAAATTGGACAAATAAATAGATGATTTCGATGTTCTCACGGAGTATAACACGATTCCACAATTACCCTTGTCATTACACAAACGACATGCGAAGAAATCCGTGCCACAAAATGCACAATTTCATTCTTTAAAAACACAATTTTTCCAACAATCTTAAAGCACCAATGCTTTGTTGTTTTATTTATCATTGTAGCTTCATTTCTCCTTGGTGTCATGAATTAACTCATGCTCCCCATTATCCTTGTTTCTGCTTGCAAGCATATTTTCATGGTTTTCCATTAACTCCTTGGTGTCATGAAGAATAAATTTTCCAAATTAGGCGTAGTTGTTGGCAAAAAAAGTGTAATAGATTAAGTTGAGAGTTCCTAGACCAACAATGATGTAGTAGTACTAGTATTCGAGCATGTTCTTATTCGGATCGCATTTTTGGAAAACAACGAAGGCAACGATGCCCACATCGGAGGAAACGATGCTTATATCCAATTTCAATGAAGAAAGGACAATCATTTGGCAACTTTATACACTTTGGCTACTAATTCAACTCTACGAGTCGATCCCTAGGACACGCTATTGTTGATATCTTAGGCTTTCCATGGAAACTTTTGGTACGCTAGGGTTGATTTCAAAAAACAACTAATCCCTTAAAATGCTAAAATGAAAAGAATATGCTAATTGACTATGTGAAGTAAAAAAAAAAAAGGATAAAAGCAGTTAAGTTTTTGTGGGTTCAATGAATTTGATCAAACAAAAGAGAGAGAAAACAGTAATGGCTGCGGTAGACATTTTTGGAAAAAAAAAAATGAAAATGCACTTTTGTAATTTTATAAAACAGTAGTTACTTAAGCGATTGAATTTTTCTTAAAAGTACCGATCCACGGTTATTCCACCATTGAAATATTAGGGAAAGCCCCGAAAAATTTCAAAGAAGTTGGTCTACTAAAAAAAGCAATCACTCGAACGGATATGACAAATGTTCCATTACTATGTGTAGGTTGGTGAGTAAACTTGTGGGCTTTGATTAAAAGAAACTTTGATTCGACGGCAGGGGCCTTTTCTTCCAACGGGGTCGGTTAAGTCGGTTTGACGGTTTTTACTTTCCAGTCAACTAGACCCACCAATGTGTCCGACATTAATTGGCAACTAAACTGTCTCCTTTTCAACTTACGGTCTTCCAAACACGTTTTTTAGCAGTTTAATTACAATCCAAATTTTGTACTCAATAAATTAAGTGAAATTTCCTCCGCTTACCAAAGCGACTCTTAAAACATAATACGTGCTAATTATGCTTATTATTTTATTTTTATTTAAATTTTAGATAGGCAAGTGTCATGTTTCAAATTACATTTGTATAAAAAAAATTATGTACTGTTAGTAGATAAAAATTTAATTATTTTAATATAATATGAAGTAGAAATTTTACGGTGTTATTAAATTAAAAAATTAGATAATTTAAAATTTGAGATTAAGATGGTTTCTATTTGATAAAAAAAATGTTCTCAAATCAACTTGTTTAATGACGTGGTGATTTGATTTTGATTTACATTGGGAGTTCGTTTCAAAATTATAACAATTTCATGGTTTTTATAATGTGTGAAATTCAATTATAGTTAAAATAAAATTTCAGTAGTATATCAACTATCTAATCTATATATATAATGACAAGGGTGGATTTCTCCCTCCAAAATCTCATTTTTGAATTATTGATTTTTTAGTTACTATTTCACTCTCTCTCTCCTATCTTCTTTGTTTTATATGTTTTTCTCTCTCTTCTAAACATAAAAATAGTAACTAAAACAAAAATAATAGTTTTAGAGTCAAAAATAAAAGGTTAGTAAAATAAAAAAATTAAAAATATGGAACTAAAACAAAAATAATAGTTTTAGAGTCAAGAAAAAAAAAATAAGAGGTTAGTAAAATAAAAATAATTTATGGAACAAGCCACTATAAAAATAAAAGTTATAGAATCAACAAAACAAAAATAATTTAATGTGGAGGTTAGTAAAATAAAATAATTTACGGAACAAAAGTTTAAAACAAATTCTTAAAAATATATATGTAAAAAAATATGTTAGTAAAATAAAAATATTTTATGGAACAAAAATAATAGTTACAAAGTCAATAAAAACAAAAATAATTTAAGCTAAGGTTACTAAAATAATAAAAATAATTCACGGAACAAAATTTTAAAACAAATTCTTAAAAATAGCTATATATGTAAAACACAAATACATTAGTTAAATAAAAATATTTGATGGAAAAAAATAATAGTTGCGGAGTCAATAAAACAAAAATAATTTAAACCGAGGTTTAGTAAAATTATAAAAATAATTTACGGAACAAAATTTTAAAACAAATTCTTTAAAATAGTTAGGTAAAACAAAAATACGTTAGTAAAATAAAAATATTTGATGGAACAAAAATAATAGTTACAGAGTAAATAAAACAAAACAATTTAAAGTGAGGTTAATAAAACAATAATAAAAATTACGGAACAAATTTTTTCCGTAAAACTAATTCTTAAAAATAAAACAAAAATAATAGTTACGAAATCAATAAAAAAATAATGGAATTTATTAAAATCAAAATAATTTACAAAATAAAAATAATTGTTAACAGTAAAAATAATTTCGTTATTTTGATTTTAGCTTATTTTTTTCTCAGAAATTTATTTATTCATAAAATACAAATATAATTTAATAAAAGTAATCATTTAAAAGGAAGAACTTATTTGAGTTCACATTCTATTTGAAGGGCGGAAAAATTTAAGTTTATTCGAAGACATTCATTATACAAAAGTTTTTGAATAGTATAAAGTGTTCGAGGTTGTCAGACCATGAAATGACACTTAAAATTAGTGTTGTAGTAATTTATTGAGAAACATTGACCATGATGCAGAGTTGAGACTAATCATCATAAATCTTGTGGATCACATTGTTGAAACAAAAAATTGAAAGGAAGCAATGTTGGAGAAAATGCTTTTATCCCAAGATTCTCATTAACTTATTTGATGTAAGACTGTCTTTGAAGTTCCAAAGAAGACAATTTACATTGATGTATCATATGTAATGACAATTAACAAGTTTCAAAGACAATAATTGCAAGCAGGTCTCTTTTAGAAAGAAAAAATTCAGTATTTAGCCATCGACATTTATATGTCGTAGTTTCTAGAATAACAAATTATTTTGGTTTGAAGATATTGAATGCAGTGAAGATGAAAACCAACTAATAAGACAACAAATGTTGTGTATAAGAATTTTTTTTAGAATCTATAATGATTAGTGATATACTTATATGTAATTGTTAATAAACCGATCATCCTTATTTTATTTATGTACAATTTTGTTGACATGCATTTAACGCACGGGTTAAAAAAAACTAGTTTAGTCTAGTGATAATGGTTGTTAGTGATAATGAATGGAAAATGTTCAAACCATGCTAACATGTATCCAAAATCTGCAGATACACTGGGCTTAACAAATATGATATCTGAGATTTAAATCTGTGCGGCTCAAACCTGTCAAAATGTCAAGATCAAATGTGAACTGAGCAGGGGTTTTCCCTGCAAAACACTCCGACGTGAAAGTCAAACAACCAGCAAGTGCGTAAGTATTTTGACATAATTTTGGCTTGTGTATATGTGAACGTACCTTCCTTCTTCTGCCAAAAGGTTTAATAGGCTTGACTATGAAGGTCATGGTGTGAGCCTTAACTATGCGAATGGAAAAGACGGACACGATTAAGGCCACGTTCGGAACGTGGGGATGGATTTCTTGGCATTAACTCCTCATGTTCTTGACAACCTATATCTATACTCTTGAGCAGGTTGGCTCTGCTCGCTATGATGTCTTGTTTGCTACACACTTGGCCCACGGCTGAGGATGAATCCATGATTGCTAGAAAATCATGCTTGCAGCCGAAGATATATAAGCACGTGCCCTGCTCATGATAAAGCGATCACATGTTGAGCACGTGGCCGCTGCTCGGGCCGTTTGGACCAGTCAGCTCAGTGGCCCCCTGCTTCTTGTTTGGCGAGTATAATTACTCGGAGCGAGGGACATATCTTCTAGTTTTACACTGGCATGTTTAATCACTTGATCGCTAAAAGACTTGGCCACGTTGTTTATTTGGTGAAGGATGCCAAAGAGGCTGCTGGACAATGCATGAATCTGGCCTCTTCGGTAGTTAGTGATACCAATTGTTTTTCGTTTTTTTTTTCTCACATCCATGTTTTTAATTTCTTTTAAAAGCTAACAAAACGTTAATCATCTAAAAAAATGAAATCAATAAATAAAAGCACACTTTCATAGACACACTAATTAATAAATATTTAAACACAAAATTATTCACAATAAAAAATACTCTCTCCTTCTCAAAGTTATCTTGTTTGATCCAACAGATGGATTAATGAAAAACAATTGACTTCATAAGTAATATTAGTATGATGTGTAGTTTTTTTTAAAACTCATATTCATGTGACTCATAATTAAAGTAGGAGGAAAAATTAAAAACCGAACGATAAAATGATGTCTTAAACAAAAACTTTTAAACTAGACAAAAAATTGGGATACGCAAAAAAGGTAAATATGACAATAATTTTGGGACGGGAAGAGTAAACAAAATCTAAGAACTAAACTATTGATTAATTAACAAAATAATAATCCATATCAAATTATTATTTATATATTAAGTAGAAAGTGAGATTAGGGGACCCTTTTTTGGTGTAAAAAATCGATGGCCCTAGGCAGCCGCCTAGTGAGCCTATGCTCAGGGTCGGCCTTGATCGTCACTTACAGTTGCGAGCCTCCACGCGTATACTTTTCTCAAGGTGGAATTTATACAATACGAAGCCTCGTTTCCCACGCCGCGGATCACATGTTGAGCACGTGACAGTTGTTCAGGCCGTTTGGGCCGGCCATCTCACTAACAACAAAATTGTGAGATTTTATATTTTTGTTAATAAATAGAATATAAAGGTGGTCGGTGGACGATGGTTGCCGGAGGTGGCAGTGGCAGTGGTGGAGGTCGGAGGTGGCTGGACGTGGCGGCGGTGGTCGGGAGTTGTTGTGGTGGCATGATGGTAAAAACAAGGTGAGTTGTTATTGTGTATAATAATGAACCAAAATTTAGAATTTAAATTATTAGAATTTAGTATAAAATTAGTTTTATGAAATTGAGACATTTAGAATTCCAAGTCAATTTCAATTCTAATTTTTAAAATGTGTTGCCAAACGATGGAATTGGTTTTGGAGGTCTCAATTCCAATTCTAAGCTATGGAATTGGGGTATGCTTCCATAGATTGGAATTTGGACCCCTCCAAAACCAATTCCTTTGTTTGACAACACATTTAAAATTTGGAATTGGAATTTCAGCCTTAATTCCATAAAACTAATTATATACTAAATTCTAAGAATTGAATTCTATATTTTGGCCAGCATCGTTCGTCACCTCCATCCTCCGATCACCTCTATATGCCACTATTTATTAATAAAAATATAAATTCCCACAATTTTGTTGTTAGCAAGGTTTGAAACTTTGTCATTCATTATGACTAACGACCATTACCACTAGGCTCAAATAGATATTTGATATACTAATGAAATTTTATTTTAATTATAATGTAGAATTACAATTGAATTTCACACATTATCCAAACCATAGAATTGCTATGATTTCTAAAACAAATTCTACGTTATTTAAATTCCATATAATTATAATATTTATTGGATTCAAAATCAATACATACAAACGGACCCTGACTAAATAAAATCTTACGTACAATAAATGTTTTTGATAAATTGAGGAAAAAAATAAAACTGTAAAATGAGTCTCAATACTAAATCAATGCATTGGCTAGTTATAGGAGTGAAAAAGTTATAGGAGTGAAAAATGATGGAGTAGGTCTCCTATGATATTGTCTTACGATATTTAATTGGTAAGTCAAAGTTCCACTATCTCTTACAACTTTATCCACCATCACACGATGAGTCGAGTAAAAAGATCTATCTTACATAAAATACTTATAAGATGGCCTTACCTAATTTTTTGTCAAAATGATGACCCCTCCTTAGCTTGTCAATCATTAGATTATAAGATTAGGCGACATCCACTTAAGACCTCGTTTGATGCAACATTTTGAAAATATAGTTTTTTTTTAAATCGCATCATTTTTAAAACACATCATTTTTAAAATGCAGTTTTTTTTCTTGTAAATACGTTTGAAAACTATTTCAAAACGCTATTTTCATAAATAAAGTAGTTGTAAACGCAACATATATTAAAAACGCTGCATTAAAACACTTTGAAAGAAAAAACGCTACGCTTTTTTTATCGGAGTTTTGATCAAAATCGTGTGGTGTATTTTCTACAACACAGTTTTTTTGTGAGTGAAAATATCAAAATCTGTCACTCTCGTTGGGTTGTTGTCCCGTATGTTTTGTCATTTAATCAAACCTTAGCCTTATTGGAGAGGTTAATGCGATCCTGTGCTAAATGATGAAATCACATCCATGTCAATTGTCATATCTCTGATCATTTGCTGTTACTTGTTATTCAGATATTACACGTAAATAAGGAAGGAGCCGAAGGGCCTATATAGCTTTGCCCAAAAGCTTGTTAAGAAGGAAATAGTTTCAAACAGTTTCTTGAATTTCAATCATGTTTCCCCGATTCAAAAATAAGTGTTTAAATTTTTTAATTCATCCTTCCATTTTCTCCAGTTCTAACAATTAATAATATTTTCATTAAATGTAATCTTCTTCCAATAATTAATTTTTCATAATTTATCTTTTCAACCGCTATATCACAAGAAATGAAGTAGTATTTAATAAGAGTATACACATCAATCCACATAGTTTCTTAACACAAGCACTAAAAAATGACACTTGCTTTGGATGGGAGCCCGTCAAATGCTCTATTCTCTTTATTTGTAAAAAAGAGTCTTCCTTAGTTTGATTATATGCCCAAAATTAATATATTTTTCATTGATGTCTAGATAAAAGTGGAAGCCATCTGAAAATGAAATTACTAGGATAACATATGGTAAAAGTTTTACATGTGAAAAATGGGAAAATGGGGGTGAGAGTGATTTGTAGCAAATGAATTTAGTGCTCGTTTGTTGCAGTTTATTTGGAGTGACTTTTGGCTTTTGGCTTTTGAAAAGTCATATTTAGAGTGTTTGTTTCAGCTTATAAGTCAAAAGCCAATAAGTGAGGTACAAAACCCTTTATGCATGGAAAAGCCAAAGCCAAAAAGCCTAAATTTTGAGCTTTTTTGGTTTTTTTTTAAAGATGAAGACAACTATTTATTAATAAATATTTGATTATCCGCATTTCATCCTTTTATGAAATATACATAAAAATATGAATACTAATTTTGAAGTTTTTTTTTTAACAAAAAAATATAACAACTCATAAACAGCTTTTCAACATCTGTAACAAACAATCTATCATGCAATCAGCCAAAGGCCATTCAACCATCATCTTAAGCTATCAGCCATAAGTCATAAGCCATCAACCACAACAAACGAACCCTTAAAGCGTTTGTGGAGGTGACGATGGAGAACACCTTAAATTTGACAAACTTTTGAATGAATTTAAAGTGTTTGTGGAGATGACGATGGAGAACATCCTAAATTTTGACAAACTTTTGAATGAACTCCCAACTAATGTTGGGATTAGGGAGTGTGAGTTTGAGTTTGAGTTTGAGATAAGGTCTAATTAAAAAAAATATCTCATGTTTAATGAATAATGACAATGAAAGTGATGACTGAGAAGCACACAAAAAGTTGTACGTTAGTAATTAAATATGTATATCATATCATATAATCACTTTTTACTATTCCTTATTCCTTAATACTCCTACCAAAAACTTCATTCGTCTCATTGCTTTATAAGGATTTAATAACATTTTAATCAATCAAACCAAAGATTACAACAACCAAACTCGTAGTTATCCCAAAAAATATATTTGACAATATGCGACGTTTCACGTTAGGTGGGAGTAGCCGTAGAAGGTACATCTTGTTTGGAATCAAGTATATATATATTTAGGACTTTGGAGAATCTCTCTTTTCCAAATTTTGTTTATTAAAATCTACTAACGCTTTAATAATTGAACCTTCTTTTTGTTTTTGTTTTTCTTTTTTGCATCAATGTTGCGTTTGAATTTCGACTCGAAATCAATATGACTGAAATGAAGTTGCCCACTTAATACACTAATTTGATTTATAAACATGTCGAAATGGAATGATCATTTTATTTGATTGTTTATTTTGTGTTTAGCACGCAAGAACAACGACGACTAGTGAAAAATGAGAGCTAGTGTACAAGGATGGACTAATGGTAAGAATAAGCGCACACACACACACACACAAGGAAAAAAGACAACAACACTTTCATTCAATCGTTATCATTTTGACAAAACAAAAGTTTACCTAAAACCTCTCAGAATCAATTTTAATTCCACATTGTGGGGACGAGTTGATAAAAGTTTACCGGTTTCAATGTCATTAATTATTTTTGAATACCAACTAAGCCGATATATAAGCGCATCTTCAATGATAAGGTTTTTAAAAGTATGATCTGGATCATAAAAATCTTAAAATTGTTGAAGGTTCATAAAGAATGAATGATTTATAAAGAAATAATCCTTTACAGAGATAAAAAATAAATAAATTTAGTTAAAGCATCTCTTGTAGTAATTAAACCTTCTAGAAAGTATTTTCACGTCAAAAAACCAAAAAAAAAAAAAAAAACTCATCTATGCATAAACCTTTTTCTAAAATGGTAAATTCATTTTACAATTGTTAAATGCTCCGACTATCATATATCAGTAATTTATGATTTATGATTTATGATTGACCTCCATACCCTACGTATACAATTTCCCTGTTGGTTCCAGGTCCTGATTAGAATGGCATCAATAGTATATTCTCCAATTCCTCAATCATTTTAAGTTTCTGTTCATTTTGTTAAAAATCAACTAAAAATCCTGAATTACATAATTAGGGCTAATCTTTCATAAAAAAGATCAACTAATTTGGGAACTAAACACGCGGAAGTTTTTTTTAAAAAAATTATTTATTTTCAATTATGATGTTTCCTTGTCTTTTTCCATTTCCATTTCCATTTCCCAATCCAATCAATATTTACTTATTTATTTTTCACATTCCAACTGAACAACTAGAAACACTTGAAGTGAGTGGAAACACCAAAACCTCTTTTAAGCACAGTCAAATTTGTCTTTTTGAGAGTCAACTCCATCTCAAACATGGGTGGGCCACAGAGTAGTGGGCCCTCGGACAGGAATCAATTGATTTCCTTCTTCTGATTATCCCCACCTCCTATCCCGCAATAATTTGTTCCGAGTCTGATTGTCCAATTTCAAATTGAAGACTGCTTCCCCTCCCCCACACCCTAATCATACTTCAGCAATGACTTAAGAAGATATCTAAAGTCATCAAATGGTCAAAGGGAAGAGAAACTCTTCAATGTCGAGTGATTAGTGATTAATTAGAGCCATTTGATATGATCATGCATCTCTATGAATACCCGGTTGTACTTAGGGCTAATTGACACATATAAGAGCATATTGATCACACTTAGAATTCATTCCATCAATCATTCAAAATTTTTTTCTTTTCATTCACATTCAATCAAAATTAATCTCTCCAATTTAAATATGAATTTAATCTTATGTGACATACATCTCATCACTAAAATAATTTTTAACAAAAAAATAAAATGAAAAAGAAAAAAGAACAACCAATAGAAATTATTTTAAAAAAGAATAATAATGATTAAGATTTATCCATACCCTCAAGTAAAATGTGAAAGATTGATATTGTTATCCATAATATGAACAAATTTGGTTGACATATCATATTCACACTCATCATCCACATTTGCATTGAAGATATTTTTTCTTTCAAAAATTTATAAATCCTAGGTAACATCTAATTTTTTTTTTTATATCTACATTAATATTAGAGATGTTCTAATTGTCAACTAAACGACTATCCTATCTTTCCGTCATTAAATATATATTGGTTCAATCTAGGTATCATTTAAGGATGAAATAACCCCGAAATTAAATGTCTAGAAGTTGATTGTCCCTAAGCAAAAAAGTATGGCAACATAATTATTTCCAACTCAACTTGTAGACGAGAATTGTCAAGTTGAGATGGAGGACGACGACACAAGGAAATTATTATGCCAAGTGGACGGTAGTAACCTCAAATCATCTACTTTAATATGTCCTACGTGGCATAAGTTGGCAAGTGGCAATTTCCTACTGATGAATGGATTTCCACGTAAGTCCTGGGTTTTGGTGTAATGTAAGTGGCCAAACTTGATACTTCTAGACTCCACTTCACTTGGTGACGGTAGGTCACATTTTACTTCCAAAGAAATAGGATCCTACACGTTGCAACTTGCAAGCATGTAGGATCGGTAAATAGTATGCATGGGAATCCTCCTGGACTACACATATAGTTGATTATATATACACGTGGAAAGTAATATTGATATCAAGAATCTTAATCTTTTTCTTCTCTTGTTTTGCTAATTCTTGTTTTCTCTTTTTTATAAATAATTTAGGTGATTCGTACGCACAAATTTGCAACAAATTCAACTTAATTTAATTTTTTGAGTCAATCTTTTTTGAACGTTATGACTCGATTCGCCAGCTGAAAGGCCAAGTCCTCTTGAGAGAAGTGAATGGGTACGAGTTTGTCATGGGAAGCGGTCGCATGAAGCGACCCCATTAGTTTTGTGTGTTGCTCCAATATTTGGAGCAATAGCATGGAGCGATCGTGTCACTTCGACACGATCTCCTTGTAATTAAAATGGTTGTGTGAAGTGACCGCATCAAGGAAGACGGTCACGTTAAAGTAAATCATGTGACAAATTTTCTCTCTTTATTCACATTCAATTAAAATGGATCTCTTCAATGCAAATGTGAATTTAATCTTAGGTGATATGGTCTCACTACTAAAATAAAATTTAAAAAAAATAAAAAATAAAAGAAAAGGATACAACCAATAGAAAAATGTTTTTTAAAAGAAAAATACTGACTATGATGTATTCACACCTTGAAAAGTTGATATTGTTTTCCACAAAGTGAAAAAATTTGGTTGACACGTCATATCCACAATTACGTTGAAGTGATTTTTTCTTTCAAAAATTGTACTATATATAAACCCTAGGTGACATCTAATTTCTTTCACATTTACATTAACATTGAATGATGTAATGTTAGCCATGAAAAAAATTAAATAGCTGTTATACTCTTGGTATTTTTCTTTTTTGGAGCATGCAAGTTACAACACACACAAATAAGGATTTCCTATTTAAGTAGGAGGTGGCTAGTCGCTAGCTCATACCCTTCGTCTTCTTCTTGGGCGAGTGTTTTCTAAACCATAGAATTAGTGGCAAACATAAGTTTTTAAGATTGAAGTTGTCGTGTAAGGTTTCTCAATCACTCAATTGATAAGTTTAATCTTAGATGTTATCTATAATATAAAACACATCAGTTGGTTACAAAAAGCTAATTATTGGTCAGGATTTGTTTTTATTAAACACAATTATTGGTCAGGATTTAATCTCACAATCGCAATCGTTTTTATCTCTTTCTTTCTCAACCGTCTATAAACCGTAATATCTCAATAATTTTTGCAGTAAAAGAGTGAATCCTTGCCAATAATTGTGTTTGGTAAAAACTGATAACTGGTCGGTAATTAGCTTTTTGTAATCGGACTTTTATATGTAGGCATTTGTGTTTGAATTTTCTTTGTGTCATGTGTAGGTGGAAATAATGGACAAAGTTATTGCATCTCATGTTTCCAAACCAACAATTATTGTTAAGCAATAACCCCCAGAAGAAGAAGACTGAGTTTCATTATTGAAAAAACAATAAAATTTTCTTTTCTTATTTTAACGGTAGTTACAATTAAAATATTTATTTCTTGGTTTTATTATGAAATAAATATCGAAGTAAAATGTTTTATTTTGTTAGGTATTTGAATTTTCTTCCATTTTCGTTGTGTAGTGTACATATATCCAATCCATACAAATTATAAGTAAATATTAATTCTTTTCCACATTATCTGCTTCATTTATTGATAAATTTTCAAACTGGCATCGTATCATCGGTACGAGCAAAAATACTAGTTTAGATTAAAGTTGATGATACAAAAATTAAGTGGTTCTAAATTCTAATGCACGAGGCACCCTCATTAATTCGGCAGTGACTGTTTATGTTGTTCAAACCTGTGAAGTCAGAAGTGTGAACCGCAGGTATAATGAAGCAATAAACTTTATCCATGTCGATACTCGAAGGTTGATAAATATACAGAGAAAAATAAAAAGGAAACGAAAGAGGACAAGGAACACTCGAATCAAATGTCATTCAAGCTGTTTCAAAAAATCTAACCAACCTACAAGAGCACCAATTATTAATTCTCTAAAAGACCACCAATTATTAAGGTTATTGCCTCTTTTCCATCCATGCATGTGACTTCTCACATAGTTTCTTTGACATATGGGCCATGGGAGGGGGAAAGTTCTTATCTACGGAGTCTTTTTTGCTCTATTTGAACATTGGTCTTTTTGTGGTTTATGTGTTAATTTCATGTGTTTTTTTTTTTCAATGTTTTTTGTGAAAATTAAGTAAAAGTAAGATAGAGATTGAGAGAAAAAAGTGAGAACGATGAAACAAAAAAAAAAACAAAACCGAAAAAAAGAATCGTTTATCCAACGAGGACCTATGGGTCTTCACCAAATAGATAAAGTCTAATTAGATTATAATTTACAGGTACCGGTCTTGTCATATAATGTTGGGGGTATGGTCGCACTGTTAAGTTCATTATAGAACTCATGTTTCCAGTTTCTCCAAGTCATTCCAAGAATGGGGACACTTATGTTTCTTGAAGCTTGGAGCCTACCCGTTGCAACTATATTTTAAAAATAAAATGAATATACAGTTACTAAATTAATGTAGTGCTTCTACGTAGGTTCTTTGTGTCTTTGCAGTTGGTAGTTTTTTCAGGTAAATCAGTTAGCGCTTAATTAGGAGTCTTTAATATTCAAATTCTTGGAATATGATTCCATAATTACCCCCGCAACTACAGAAAATATTTAATTACTAGTATCTAATTACTTATAGAATAAGGCTACGGATATTAATTTTTAAGACAAAATCATATTTACGAAACCGTATTTCCTAAATTTATGCTAAACAAAAAACAAGTTCACTAAGTTACGCGACAAATAAGTAAACTCAAAGTGATCAAGTGCAGTTTTATAGACTCAAATTCATTAAGTTGAACAAGAGTCAAAAATGTTATTTAACTCAGAAGTTGAATATTAATTGGTTGTCCAAACAAATATCTTGATACAAAATATATCGGGATATAAACGTCCAAACATGTGAGTTAGTTGATGAGAGATAGCTGAGTTCTTATAAAATAAACCATATATATATATATATATGGCAAGTTGTGCATTAATTTGTTGAATTAATGAAGTATGAGATTGTAGATGGTATTAATGGTTTAAGCATGTGGGACAACATGTGTTGATGGTTTATATTCCATGGAGGGCACGTGGGATGTGTATGTAACATGGAAAATTAAACAATTTGGAGAGTCTGAGATAGTTGCCAATTAATTTGACCTTGTGGCCGGGTTGCTAATCATATTCATGGATCATCTGATATTCTGATCACTTACAATCATGTTCACAAAATCTCCTTTAATTTACATCTTATAGAATATTAGCTCTAATTAAATTCTGATACAATTAAGTTGGCTTCAATATCCCTAGTACCAGTAGTTGTCTATTTTACAGGTACTATTGTATGCGGACTGCATTGATCCAACCTTAATTTACGAGGTACATCACTACTCACTCGTCAAGTAGTATCGGCTTAATTAATCATAACTCATAACTACGCATGTAATACCTTATTATATATCGGATATGTATGAGACTTGTGTTTTGTTTATAAGGTAACCAAACATTACAACGCATACCATCTATTAACATGTAGAGATCTAGCATCGTGCTTCGTGCATACTTTACGGCAAGAATATTAACTCTTTCCATTCATTGCAACCCTTTTGAATGTGCAGTTTGTACATGTTACCAATGGTACAACTCCAAAATTACTTCCATAGTTTCTTACTCCAATTACTATACACCATGAGTTTCTAATGGTTTTAATGCACTAATTATTTGGTTAGCTAATAGCTATTCACCAATTGGGGAGGCTAGTGTAAGGTGTACATTGGTAAAAACTAAGTCCAACATATGACATATCATATCCCCTGATAATTTGTTATTCTGAAGCAATAAATATATATACACACACTCCATCATTGGTTCAATTATTATTTATACAGAGTGGGAGTATTAAATATCTTCTCTCCAACGGCCGCATCGTTCATGTGGTTAAACTTAACTGCTAATCATGTGTAACCGATTTCGATTTCTGGCTCGCATAATCCGGCTACCGACCCATGTTAGCAACATGATTAACCAAATACGGTGGGCGGCTAATCATGTGATATCCACCCGTCTCGTTGATTGCACGAGCGCTATTACCCAATTATGTGGGTTAAGTACCCCATTTAAGCTCTAATTTAATCTCAACTACCCACATAAACATATCCACTTAATTTTCTCTTCATTATTATAGCTTAATCAATCTTTTTGGATTTATTCAAAGATTTGACGGTTGAAGAATCTTCAACTTCTCTTATTCAATGGTTCACATGGAATCAAACTATGTTTAACAAACCTCCGTTTCACTTGTATAGAACAAGATTGAAAAGATATATAAGTATTATTATAGTTGGTTGGTTATAAAAAATTTGATTTGAGTTTGATTACTATTTAGCACCCTCAAGTCATCCTCTAGTGACTAGTGGTATTTAAAATAATAGAATTGTCATTAGCACTCCACTACTCAGCTATATTACTCCATGGATGCATTATTTCACATCTTCCAAGTACTTCAAATATTGCACTATTGAGTGGTGTAATTGAAAAGAAAAGTGGTAATAGTATTCCCTCGATTAAAAATGATATTATTGACCATTGCTCTGGAAAGACTTTTGTTGGAATATGTCCGTTGAAGCACAACTTATTTATTTGTATATTCTGAATGTCTTGATTTGTTTGTTTCATTATTGCATGTTTTAACAAGTGATTAAAAGGGTTGCGTGTCGATTAGTGTTGCATCTTGTTGAACATTGCGTACGTCTTAGACTAGGAGAGTCCGAGTTTTAGTCATACTCTTACGTAATAACCTCATCAGACCAGTTATTTCAGTACACCAGCAGACTTGCTACAGGATAATAGCTTCTTCGAAGATATCAAACCAACAGACTTGCTGCTGGTTGATAGTTTCTTCCTCAAGTATGTCAACCAGCAGGCCTCTCTACTGGAAGATAATATCATTAAAGGAATATCATACCAGTAGACCTTAAAGCTTCTTAGGCTGCACGCACGAACTAAAGTGGAATCATTGCAGATGTTCAGAAACGATAAAATGCTCAAGCTTCTTCAAAAGTCAACTTACGGAAACGTCTTGACAACTCTCAAGCCTGCATGATATAGTTGGATTTTATTCAACGGATATTCTCCTCTACATTTGGTTTTTAAGTTCAAATGTATCTGCTTTATTGGAAAACCAAATGTCAGTGCACTATTCCGTCAGATCTGTGCAAATGTGACACATCAACTTAGTCTGACTTTTGGACAACCTTTTCAGAGAGAGATCTTCCTGAATATCTTCATCCTACAGTCCATAATATTTACTCTTATCCAACGATCACTCCAATGGCTAAAGATCATTTGAAGATAATCTCAACGGATCTATATATTTTTGTCTATAAAAGAAGCCTCTTCTCCCCTCTCACAACAGATCGATAGTGAGAGAAAACGAGATCAACAATCGAGCGATCTCAAAGATCACTATGGAAAACACATACATCTGCAAAACACATTCTATGGATTGCAAAAAGAAAAGTTAGAAGGAAGAAAAAGTGATTTGAAATGCTACAACGACAGAGAACATTGTCTTGATCAAGAAACTTTTTTTCTTGATTTGAGTCTTTGATCTCCTTCAAAGAACTCAGTCTCTACAACCAATCATTTGGTAGAGACCAAACACTCCAGGTTTCGTTGAAGATAGATCTCCAAAGATGTCCAAAGAAGACGAAGAGCTGACAGTCTGCATTGCGTTCATACCAACAGACTTGTATTCCATTGTAAGGGTTGTTGGTTGTGCAATAATAGGTCATCATAAGGAGTCGAGTGCTTTGCACTCAGTTGTTCATATAGACCTTATCTGAGCAACCCATAAAACTGTTTTCTAATGTCGCATCTCCTTGACTCCACCTATTCTTGACTTGTTCATTAAATTCTTCTAAGAAATGAGTTCTTGAGTGGGGATGGAATCCAGAGGAAGAAAGTAGCTGGCTAGGTTAGAGAGTCTAGGTTGATGTATTAAACACGTTTGCTTTTGAGTAAACATATGTTGAATTTGCAATATATTATATATTCATCAAACTCAGCTCTGATATCTTTTTTCAGTTCTTGAAAGGTTTTGATTAACTAAAGTCATCTATTCTGGAACACATATGTCTTGCATCTGAAGAAAAGTTAAGTAAGATGTTGTTCTGAACATATATTCGTGTACATCTGCTTAAATCTTCTAAGATAAATTTGTTTAGTTAGAACATTTTCGCTACCAAACTATTTTATCAGCTAACAATTTATCTATAATCTATCAGCAGAGTTCATTACTCAGCTATAAACAAGTTTGTTGCCCAGTACAAACAACAGACATGTCTCATCTTAAGATTGTCTTATCACTTAGAAGCATTTTACCCATATTCATAAATGAATGGTTAGATAATTTTAAAGTGGTAATATAGGTTATTCAACTCATCTAATCTATTTGAGCATATCTATAGGACCAATAACTTTCTAAAAACTCAAAGTGTTGGTTTATTGGTTAGACCACCAATGAGTTCCAATGGGAACGATCTATTTAATAGGATATGCTATGTTCGACTCTCATCGACTACGATGTCTCTTGATCGAGTGATGCTCACTAATGCAAGCCAAGAATAGTACTAAAAAGGATACATGTATTTAGGGACATCCCAAAATAAAATAAGGATCTCTTAATTATTTTATGACACGGAATATTTTTATTCAAACATGTATAAACACACTTTTTTAAAATTAAAAATATTATCAAACGAAAATCAAACATTGACTTGACTTGTTGACCACCGCATCCCTAAAACAAACTTAGCAAACAATTAAAAATAATTATTATCACAAAGAGCAATACTCTAGAAACAAAAGGAAAAGGGTTTTGTAGGTAATTATTTGATTCAAGCTTATTACAATTAAAAAGTAGTCTTCAGTCACAATTAAAAAAAAAAACAAAGAGAGAGGATTTAATTAATTATGTGGAGACCAAAGAAGCTAATGGAGATCTAAAAGATTATTAAAAAGAACATGTATGGTCACACACAAGCTAACACGTATGCCTAAAAAGAATGTTGAGTTTTTATTTTATTTTAAGAAATGAGATCTGACGGCAGTCGGCAGATGTCCAAGAAGGTCATCTCCATCAAATCAACCTTTTAATACATTTAATTTTCAAATTAGATGGAAAATTTGTTATGAGTACCATTTTCTATGGATTAGAGTCATCATCCATGAGTCATGCCAATATAATTGGGAGTATTACTTTATCTTGCAGTTAACGAGATAAAATAAAGATCAACAAGGATATGGTAGTTAGCCCCCAGTATTAGTATTAAATTACTAGTTTCTCATCAAATGTATGAATACTCTCGAAGTGTCTTCTGCTGAGGTTGCACAAGAAACGAATCTCCACCAACATTTTTGATGCCTTTAAGTTTATTTACTGTACTATATTGTCAATATAAGATCATGCTAGTTGAAACATTGTTTTATGCGACAAAGATATAATATGCTCCATCAGCTTTGATCCGTATCTGAAAATAAATAATAAATGTTATCTGAGTAGGGGGCAATCCTGTAAATCACCTCCGGCGTTAGAGTCAATATGAGATCGATGATATGAGAAAATAGAATTTAACAACGTAAGGAAGTAAAAAAGAGTGTATATCTTTCTGTGTAAGAATTAGAGTCTTTTTATAAATATTGTACGAATCAGAGTTCGTTTAAGCTATGGGGGCCTTTTAGAAGGTGTATCTATTCTTCTGAGCTGGACAATAAACACGTGATATGGATTTGTTGACTATAATAATAGATAACTATATTTTCTAGTGTCGCATGGTCCGCCCCTGGGTCGCCAGTAGTGGCCTAATAGGCATGGTCCGCCCATAGTACCTTTGATCTCCAAATCATGAGTCCCCTTCTTACAAGTTATCGGATTGTAAAGGCGTTCTTACCCCTACTAGGAATTATGGGCGGCTCACTACTAATCCTTTCATTTCGGACAAAGAGTCTCCGTTTGAAAATCATTTTTTTTAAGAAAATAACACTTGTTAGTAACATATTAGTAATAAAATGAAACTTTTATGTCTTAATTTTTGAAAGTGAACTCTTTAAATAAAATATCCAAAAATTGAATGATAGACTTTTTGCCCGAAACAGAGGAAGTATTTTTTTTGTTGTTATTGTTTTTTTTATTCTATAGATGATATTCTAAACACTAATAACAAAAACTTTCAATTTTCTTAAATCCCTCCACATCTTAATAGCTATAATAACGGTCTCGGTCTCACTCGCAACAAGACTCAAACTCTCAATGCTTAGTTTGGTACTTGACCAGGTCACTCATGCTATTAAATCGTTTATACTTATTCGGTTTTACTTAAGAAATTCATAATTTAAAATTTTAATTATTAAGGAACACCTAGGTAATATTAGAATTTAACACCATTATACAAATATTTAAGTATAGTTAATATATTTAAAGGGTGAAATTCGGCCGGTCTACTTTATTAAGTTTCTAATAGCTAAAGTACCCTCTTTTTATTTTCAATAGAAAAAAGTTATTTTTGGACGCAAAAAGACTGTGATACCTTCAATGGGCAAGAGACGCGCTACGACAAGTTTATATATCGCGGTGCAAAATATTGTGACATATGAAATATTCATTTTTTATTATTATTAGTTTGCACCGCGGTTCACAAATTCAAAAGCCAACAAAGTTTTGTACCGCGATTCACAAATTCAAAAGCCAACAAAGTTTTGTACCGCGATTCACAAATTCAAAAGTTAGCATAGTTTTGCACCGCGATTATTTTCTTAAAATTGTTGCACTGCGATATATTTGCACTTTATATTGTAATTTATTGAAAATTAATTAATTTTTTGTACTTTAACAACCTTTTCAATCCACGATTTAGAAATTTTGGCACCGCGATTCACAAATTCAAAAGCTAGCAAAGTTTTGTATTACGATTTACGAAATTAAAAGTCAGAATATTCTTGCACCACAATTACTTTTTTATATATCGTGGTTCACATGTCGGAATTGGAAATAAAGAATTTCTTGCACTGAGATTGTTTTCTTAAAATTGTTGCATTGCGATATATTTGCACTTTATACTGTATTATATTGAAAATAAATTAATTTTTTGCACTTTAACAATATTTTGAAACCGCAATTCAGAAATCATTAAACAAAAATAAAAAATTTATATAAAAAAGTGATTTTTGAACCGCGATTTATGCGGCTTCTCATCGTTAAGCATTAATTAAAGGTAACGTAGTCATTTCCCTCCCAAAAGTAACTTTTTCGATTGAAAATAAATAAGATGTACTATAATGATTAAATTGTTGGAAAATAGGACCGGTTCGCAATTTTTTCATATTTAAAACATATATAAAGAGTAAAGATAAAAATTTATAGAGATTTTATGCATATTGTTTTTAACTCCAACCTCAGAAAGCCCATTCTCTAGTAGGGGAGAGCAGAAGTTTTCCAGAATCGGATCGGACCAGTCGAAAATGGACTAGACCAATACTTTGGATTGGTCCTGGATCTGAATTTTTACAGAATCGGACAATTGGGTCGGTCCTCGGTTCTAGAAACCAAAAACACAAAACTGGACTGAACCGGACCAATGTGTATTTATTATTATTTTATTATATATAATATACTAATACAGTATAATTAATATATATAAATATAAATATAAATATACATACTATTATAATAACCCTAAAACTAAATCCTATATTCCTATCTGTGAATTCATCTCACTCTTTCATCGACAGACACTTAGACAGTACTCATCTCACTCTCTCTTCTCGCCGTTCTCGCCTCTCGGCTCTCGATATCCCTTCGACCTCCGTGACTAAGTCCGGCGTCCGCCATTAACGTCGTCTCCGACCAACCAACAAGGTCAACCGCCAGGTACGATACCTCTCTCTCCCTTCTTCTTTATCTCTCTCAAAGACAAACCCTAGATTTCCCGTTTCCCCCACTCTCCTAGTCTCCTCCGTTTGTGGCTGTGGCTGTGGCTTTGGCTGTGGTTGTCGGCCAAAGATATTGCCTTCGCATGCTTCTCAATTTCTCATTACATGTTATGTGATCTCTCTGCCTCTACCTTCACATGCTTCTCAATGGTCCATTGCGGCATTGCCTCTGCCCTGCTTCTCATTACATGTTATGTGATCTTTCAATTTCAGTAGTTCTACTTTCTACAACCCATTTTATTTCTAATTATGTTCAATTTGAACTTTGAAGTTTTGAACTCTACTTAAAGGTATACAGTGAAACTAACCTAACAAGCTTAGTTCTCTATGTATGACTATTGCTTAAGCACTTGGGTCAAGTGGTCAACTAGACCCACTATAAATAGTAGTCAGTTGATGACTCGATGAGACACAAAAATCTATGATTTCGACACTTTTAATTGTTGAATGTAATTTTATTGAAGGTTTTTTAATCTATTTATGAAGTTTAAATCTTTTAGATTTTATTATGTATTTGTATTAAACATGTAAAAAATAAATAATCATCGTATTGGTCCGGTCCTGGTTCTCGTACGTCTTCAATTGGTTCTGGATCGGACCAATGTATTGGTTCTCAAACATATTGGGTTGGTCCTGGTTCTACATTTTTTGAGAACCGGACTATTGGTATGGTCCTGGTTCTCTCATTTTTTCCAAAAAAGTGGACCGAACCGGACCAAGCTCACCCCTATTCTCTAGCACACCACTTTCGACACCCTTGAATAAATTATTATTTTTTTGAAATTTCTATTTGATCCTACATAAGATGATAAATCATTTCATTAACCTAAATTTATTCTAAATAACTATATGGTAGCATTTATTAATTATTAGTAATTTAGTATGAGAAAAAAAATATATATATATATACACACACTCCAATAATTATTATGGTAAGTTGATATTTCATTACCATGTTGGAAGAATAAAATTGTATCAATTGTGATTCGCTTGTTGTTGAGGGAAAATGCAATTTGAATAACCAAACAATCTCCCACATATTCAGATATACTTGTGGCTTGTCCCTTATACATTTGAGTATGGTAAACTGTGAAATGACTGAGATAAATGATGCATGACAGGATAAGCTTAGTTTAATTAGTATGGAAAAACATTTGAGCCTGCCGACACCTAAACCTCTTACCCATTAAAGCTTTGAGGTTGGTTTTACGGTGAGAAAATTGATATAAAAATTTTAGTTTATAGTTATTGATTGAAAAAATAATTTTAGATCTTGCAAACGATGAGACCTATGGATTTTTGATCGATTAGTAATAAATAATAATCATACTAATTTTGATCGATTAGTAAAAGTTATCTTGAAAACTTCGTTTCAAGTGTCTTTATGAGTAAACTATCTTCAATATCAGTGTTGTTACTAGAGTATTAATGAATTTCCAATTTGTCACAACTCCTCTCGTTCCTATATTATTGTTCTTTATGATTTTTTTTTAGTTAAACTGGCTGTTTTTAAATAAAATTTTGACGTATATTTTTCTACTCCTCTCGTTCCTATAGTATTTTTTTTTTCAAAATAATAAAAGTATGTGATTAGTAGTATTTTTGGTATGAAAAATTGTGTTATTAAATTTTCAAAAAAATAAAAATATATACCCTTTTATTCCGAGCAAAGAGTCAATTATTTCATTTTGAGATATTTCACTTAAAGAGTCCAATTTAAAATATTAAGGCATAAAATTGAAATTTTATTACTAATGGTCTATTAAAATGTCATTTTTTTAAATGACTTTCAAACATGGAGTCTGATGAAGTATATGTTAAAATTTATAAAAACAACCACTTCAAAAAACTCAAATAAGAAAATGATTTTAAGAAAGAAAAATAATTTAGGAATAAAGGGGGAGTGAGTATATTTTTAACAAGACAAAAACTTGTGAAGGCAAAACCTCATGAAACCACTTCAGCATGGGAGTAATATTCGGTACTTTAGAGAGAAAGCAATTTGACAAAGTTTTAAGGTTATAGAATGTGTGTACGCTGTTTAGAGTTTAGGAGGGGTGTGTATAGGCCTCCTAGTCATCGAATCCATGTAGCATAGTGATTTGATAGTTGTCAATTAGAGTAGGTCTCCTGTAAGACCGTCTTATGGATCTTAAACTGTAAGATAGAGCTCCACTCTTTTACAGCTCAACCCACCAACATACGATGGGTCGGGTAAGAAGGATCCGTCTTACAAAAAATATTCATAAGATTGTCTTACACAAGTTTTTGTCTATCAATTAAGGTTTGAAGTCGTCCCTTGATTGTAGGTATGATAAGTGGATTCCGTTAGAATCTAGGAGAAAATAAGAAAAACGTCCTACTGAATTAAGGAAACCTCCTACTCTGCCTTGTACCTTAAGACTTAGCTGCTCAATAACTATCATGCTTGGTCAGATGGGGGTGGTCTTGTTCGGACAAGCTATACTTGCTCATAGTATTGTCAATGTCCTCTGGGCAAGGCCCCATAGTCGATAGGCGAGACCGTGGTTTGGCCAAGCTTACTTGGGGAATGAATGTGTTTGTTGATCGTATATCTTGCTTGGTATATTTGTTGTTTGCGCGAGGCTCCCATTTTTTAGTTTGTGTCGGATACATGATGATTACATGTGATTTCTTCGTGACCGAATTTGAGGGGTGTAGATGAATTTTCGGATTCAATATGTATTAATTGAATAAGTTGTAAAAGAATAGACTTGGTCGTAGAAACAGTGTTTAACTACCGGTAATTGAATCATAATGGCCCAGTTCTTATCGCATCAATTAACAACACACCCGCTCAAAAGACGGAGGAAAGATCTGTTTCTTTGCTATGATTGGTAGGACATCAATCGTTATAAAAATAAAATAGAAATAAAGGACTTTTATACGCATATGAGGAGAGTAGAAGCGTGTGGGGAAATTGATGTGACCTACATTTAGGTCAAGGGCTGAAACTGAGATGACACGTACACATTAGGGAGTGTGACTCCCTCTGTCTGTGTGTTGGGTTAAACGCGGGGTTTAAGACGTGTAGAAAAAGATTGGACCAATAACCTCCCCACTTAGCCTACCCATTTAGTTAGAGCCACCGTCACACTAAAACCTTTTTTCTAATTCCTCCACCTCAACCTCTCTTCTTCATCTCCATTCTCCCATACTCCCAATTCCCATTCCATTCTTCTTCTTCTTCTCATGTGTGGGTCTAATCTAATCTAATGGCCCATTAACTATACTTAACTACCTAAGTAACCTCCCTTCTCCATTATCTTCCTTTTTTTAACATTCTTTTCCAACTTCCCTCTTTTAAAGATATCCAACACCGCCCTACCATTGGTTTCGTTCCATCCTATAATACAATTTCACTATCTTTTATTACTCATATAATCACAATTTCTTGATTAGTGGCATAAAGAGTCAACTTTAAATTTATAGGAGATGAAGTGGGTAACAATTACAATTTCAATCAAACTTGTACACAAGATACCATGTACATAAGTAAAAATGAAAAATAGAGATACGAGTAATGTTATCTGCAACAAAAGTATTTCTTATTAATTTGTCGTCAAAAGATATAAATGATGTTACTCCTTCCATTATCGAAAAAAAGTTTATTATTTTATTTGGAGATGTTTTACTTAAAGAGTTTACTTTTAAAAATTAAAGAATAAAAAAATCATTTTATTACTAACGAGCTCCTAAAAATGTCATTTTGTTAAAAAGTTCAATTTTCAAACAGGGACTATTTATCTAAAACAGAGGGTGTATTTGCAGCTATCAAAAACTTTATACACACCATTGGTGCATAAAGCATTAAAAGATATTTATCCACTTTAGACCTACCATTAATCTCCAACATTAGGTCATTTCCAAAATCTTTTTACTAAGAAAAAATACGGCTTAATATGTTACTATAAATGCTGAAAGGATATACCATGGGAGAAATACACAAAAGACATACAGTAGTATAATATTTGCATATAATTGGTGGATAGAGAGAGAATAAAAATTAAGCATAAGATGGAAAAAATAAAATGAAATCGTGTCAAATTTTGAAGAAACTATGTCCCTTACACCCACACCCCACCTAGTTAATATTTTGAACACTTATTATTGTTGTTGTTTCAAAAAATAAAAATTATTCCCTAGTCCCCTTTCTCTCTCACTAGTCCCCTTTCCATGAATCTAACACGTGGTCTTCTCCTACATGTTTGAAGTGGACCTCCATCCCCCACTTCCTCCCCCCTATATAATACCCTCTCTCCCTCTTCATCACTCCAACTCACTCTCCCTCCTCACTCTCAATTCTCAATTCTCAATTCTCTCTCTTTCACAAAGTAATACCAAGTGAACTAGTTTAAAACAAACACCACCAAAATAGATTGCCATGGCTTCTGCTGCAACTACTACAAGCCCTTGGGTTAAGCCCAAATTGTCTTCTCCCTGTCCTTCATCAAGAACTGAATTGGGCTGCTCTTCTCTAAAGCCCATTAGAAAACAACAGCACACATCCCTCAAAGTTAATTCTGCCCTCCAATCACCTTCACTTCTCCATTTACCCAAACAGGCCTCCAGAAGTACGAATAATCATACCACCACTATCATCAAGAAGGACCGGTCTTCTTCTTCCCCTCCGACTACAAGTCCACAATGGAATTTATTACAAAAAGCTGCCGCAATGGCTTTAGACGCGATGGAGGGCGCGTTAACTGCACGCGAGCGGGAACAGCCTATGCCTAGAACAGCTGACCCCACTGTCCAAATTGCCGGCAACTTCGCTCCGGTTCCAGAACAACCCGTCCGTCACTCACTCCCGGTCGTCGGCAAAATCCCGGACCACATTCAGGGAATTTACCTCCGCAACGGTGCCAACCCACTGCACCAGCCAACCGCCGGCCACCACTTGTTCGACGGCGACGGCATGGTCCACGCCGTTAAATTCAATAACGGCTCCGCCAGCTACGCCTGCAGGTTCACCGAGACACAAAGGTTTGTACAAGAACGGTCGTTAGGGAAGCCGGTTTTCCCTAAAGCCATTGGCGAACTCCACGGTCACTCCGGAATCGCTCGGCTTGCGCTATTCTACGCTCGTGGCTTACTCGGATTAATCGACCATAGCCAAGGTATCGGCGTGGCTAACGCCGGCTTAGTCTACTTCAACAACCGGCTATTAGCCATGTCAGAAGATGACTTGCCCTACCACGTGAAAGTGACTCCGTCCGGTGACCTCAAAACAGTTGGGAGATACAATTTCAATGAACAGCTAAAATCCACCATGATCGCACACCCAAAGCTCGACCCAGTTTCCGGCGAGATGTTCGCTTTGAGCTACGACGTCATTCAGAAACCTTACCTTAAATACTTCCGTTTCGCCCCCGACGGCACGAAATCCGATGACATCGAAATTAATATCGCCGAGCCAACCATGATGCACGACTTTGCCATAACGGAGAATTTCGTTGTGATTCCGGACCAACAGGTTGTGTTCAAGATGTCGGAAATGATCAGCGGTGGCTCTCCGGTGGTATACGATAAAGAAAAGGTGTCTCGCTTCGGTATTCTCGACAAGTATGCCACTGATGGGTCGGGTATTAAATGGGTCGAAGCTCCTGAATGCTTTTGTTTCCACCTATGGAACGCTTGGGAAGAACCCGAGACTGATGAGGTGGTTGTGATCGGGTCATGTATGACTCCCGCTGACTCGATTTTCAACGAATGTGATGAAGGTTTGGAGAGTGTTTTATCTGAAATCCGACTTAATTTGAAAACGGGTAAATCCAGTCGCAAGCCAATTCTTGCGCCCGAAAATCAAGTCAACCTGGAGGCTGGGATGGTGAATAAGAAGTTCTTGGGCCGAAAATCGCAATTCGCGTATCTTGCAATAGCAGAGCCATGGCCCAAGGTGTCGGGTTTTGCAAAGGTTGACCTTTCCGTCGGAGAAGTGAAGAAATTTATATATGGTGAGGACAAGTACGGTGGGGAGCCTTTGTTTCTCCCAAGAGATGGTGGTGAAAGAGAAGATGACGGACACATATTAGCATTTGTTCATGATGAAAAGACATGGAAGTCCGAGTTACAGATTGTGAATGCCATGACTTTGGAGTTAGAGGCCTCAATCAAGCTCCCATCAAGAGTTCCATACGGGTTCCACGGAACGTTCATGAGTGCCAAAGATTTGGCCACACAGGCAAACTAAGCTTTCTTCTTTACTTTTTTTTACCGCCTTGGTGATTTATTATGGGGGAGAATTTTACCTGAGGGATGATTGGTGATACATCCCCGGAAGTCTCCCCCTGCTAAACCCCATCTCCATATGGGGTTTTGGTTTTTTTTGTTTTTTTGCGTTTTTGATTTGTGGGAGGGAAGATTGTTTTCAGAGAAGACCAGCTTGTAGCTTGTGGATGTAGGTAGAAAAATGAGCTCAGCTGGTTTTCCCGTTATTCTTGCCCTTTCCTATTTGTGAGAAAGTATGTAGATAGTTTTAGTTACTCTTACATAGTAGTAGTAGTATAGAAAGAACATGTAGTGTAATGTGGATGTCTGTGTCCACCTTTGTATCACTCTGTTCTTTTTGTAAAGTAATGGCATATACTACGTTTGCACTATCTTCACATTTTTGTTTCCTTCTTCTAGAACTCATAACTTTCTTCTAGTCTGAATCTCGATAAGATTGGAAAAGGACGCCGATTGGTGTGCTAATAAGTATTAATCACAATATTCATAGACATCCGATCTAAAAGAATGGTGAAAGAAAAAAGACAAAGGAAGACTTGAATTGATTTCAATTAACCAATTAACCATGTTTTCAAGGTGGGAGGAAACAGACCTCATTTAATTTATTCTTGTTCCTTCTTTAACTACTTGAAGGGATGAGTATTTATCTATGTAACATGGATGTCTCTGTCCAAACCTTTTCATCACTCTGTTTTTAAGTTTTGTAAGTAGTAGCATATACTTTATACTTGGGCCCGGTAATTAGGTGGGTTGGTTTGTGTTAGAATGTGTAATGAGTTAAAACAAGTCGAAACATATTAGAACTCAAATGTCAAACGGATTTAAATGAGTTGGGTTGAAACGAGTATCGAGTTAAAGCGGGTGAATCCGTCTCAACCCAAAAAAATCCCAAAAAAAAACATAAATTCATAGCATAAAAAATCACGAGTCGAAATGGGTAATAAATCTGACACATTTGAACCCGACCTAACCAAATCCGTTAATATTATTGGGTCGAAACGGGTTACCCGTTTCAACCAAAAAATATTAATGAGTTGGATTGACTTGAGTAATTAGTGAGTTAATAGGTAATGAGTTACAATTGTCAAGCCTACTTATACTATACTTATTACTTAATGCTGCACCAACTTACCCAATTTTGAGTCTTACCAAAATAGCCACTCCCCCACCGGCTTTTCGCACATCCCATTTACAACCAATGTGAGTTGAAAAATCACCTAGTGTGACAACTCGGTTTGAGCACTCCCTCGTGTAAGAATGTGGAAAAATGTATGCATGATTGATTTTCAAAAATATTTTATTTTAAATGAGTTTGAATTATTTATTATTTAGGAAAAGAGGAAGTAAAAGATATTACATAGAGGTGAAAGCCGAAAGGTGATCTATGTCGCAACTACACTACACGTGACAAGTGGTATATTTTTTGGGTCGCAGACACGACATCGACATGAGTGTTGTTTTTTTCCAAATTATTGAGAATTAGAATTGTGGAAAAAAAATAAAAAAAAATAGAGCAATTGCAGCCTTTGAAACTCACCAAAAGTTATTGATGAAAAGTAAAAGTAAAAGTAAAAATAAAAATAAAGAAAACATCAGTGTCATTTTCCATGCAAAAATACGTATGAAGTTGATGGTGTGGTGGCACCATACGATTGGGGGATTGAAGGAAATTTATTGTTGTGAAATCTGGATACATCGAAAACTAGCCAATTACAGACTGCAACATGGTTTCATTAATGATTGACTACATACGCGAATGCAAACGCAATATTAGTTGGTTTCATGAGTGAGGTTTTAGGTTTAGGAATTAGGAATGATATGTCTTGTAATTTGTGAAAATTCGTGCAACACCTCAATAAATTAATTTTTTTAAACTTATTAATGGGATCTTCATTTTCAGTCCAATTTTTTATTAAATTTATGTGGCATGCATACATAAACCCTAACATGTTTAGCCAATCACATCCAGATTGAACTATTTTCTCTTAAGGACATTGGGAAGGAATGCTTGAGCATTCCATGAAGATGGACATTTGACTACTTAATTCACCGGTAAAAGATGTTATATCCGTCGCTGCACAGTAGAATAAAATGTTTTGGTTCAAAAGTAAAATGAAGAATGCATTCTCTCATTAAATATTGTTTCGGAAGAAAAAAAATATATGAAAACATTTGATTGTTGACAAGGAAGCAGTAAGTTGTTATTATGTGGGAGTAATTTGACATTCGAGGTAGAAGTGATCAATTCCCGTATTCGCACAAGCATTAGCATTTAGCCATATTAAGTTGACTTTATTGTACATATGTTGGAATATACTCCCTCTATTTTACACAAATTGTTCACATTTCAAAATTTTAATTTTTAAGGGGATATATTAGGCCTGATAATTACAACCATAAACTCATTAATTCACCCAATTCGACTTAAATATTATCCGATTCAACTCGATCCGTTAAATTTTTTTTTTGTCAAAACGGGTTACCCATTTGGCCTAAAAAATAAAGGACCGGTCTCGATCGGGTTAAAGTGAGCCAACCTCGTTGCCCATTTCGTCCCATTAAGTTTTTACGATATAAATGTAGTTTTTTTTAATAGAAAATATGGGTTAAAATGGGTCAATCCGATCCAACTCGTTACCCATTTGAACTAGTTTTATTTTGGATTATAGCAGGTCATGACCCGACACAACTCACTCAATCGACAACCCTATGATATATTAATGTCACTGAAATTCATTATAATTACAAAATATTTAAAACATAAGTAATGTGCATACAATATAATTGAACAGTAAAGTTGAATGTTATAAAAATTGTAAGTATAATTTTTTTTAAAGTTTACTTTTAAAGCGAAATATTTTAAATAAGTATAATAGATTATTTGTTTGGAATGGTGGGAGAACTTAACAATTGGCATGAGGAAAAGGAGATGGGGAAAGTTTGTGATTTCTTTGTTAAAAAAGTATAATCACAACAAAAAGTTGTAAGAGAAATTGACGGCGTGTTATACGTGGTGGCTTTCCATGACTTTTTGGACGGAAAATAATCATACATGCATTCTCAAATAATTAAAAGACTAAAAAACATGGTTAAGTATCATGTTGACGACACATGATTATTTTTCCGTTCAAAAAGCCACTGCAAGCCCTTTCTGGCTCACTTGCACCGAAAATGGATCCTTAGGCCATTACATATGAAAAATGAAACCCTAAATTCCCAAGTGTGAGGACACAATGACAAACAATTTTTGGCCTTAATATGAGTTTTTTTTTTAATCAAATCAAAGTATTGTGAATTTCTTTAAAAATTTCTTATACAAATATAATATATATATATATATATATATATATAGAGAGAGAGAGAGAGAGAGAGAGAGAGAGAGAGTGAGTGAGTTTAATTACTAATAAAATAATATATCATTTCAAAAACAGATTAGTTGTCGTGCACAACGGAAGACTTTGCAAACAAATTAACATAGTCTAACAAGATCAATAACAAAGAAGAGAAAGATTGAAGCCATCAGACTATCGAAATTTTATTAGAGTCAACCATTGAACGTTTTAGGGATACAACTATATAAATATATACGTGTGTGTGTGTGTGTGTATATAGATACAATAAAAACCCTAAAACCATTAAATAAAGAAATCAAACAAAGCAGCTCGACGTGACAAAGCATTTGCCTAACATCGACATTAGGCGACCACCTATTTGACAGCAACTTGGTGTGTAACAACAAAGAAAAGGCGATCACCTAACATCAACATGATACGATCGCCTCGAGAGGGAACTCGCCTTGGATAATCGAGTCATCCCATTTTTAACATTAATCGCTCAATGTATCCACCTAATTCCACTTTGCACTCCCTATTAAAATGACCAAAATAGCTCTCACGCGGCTCTCATCAATCAATATTATTAACAACCGTTATGCAAAGGGTTAAGTGGAATAAAAAAATTAACATAGAGTGACTTTGAAACAAACCTTGATCGGGCTAATCATATTTTCCCAATAATTAATGTTTGTTAAGGTGTTTACCTTGTTTATCGCCGTCTATATATACCCTAATATTCTCCTCTTCATGGTGGAAGGCCATAAACGGTAGAAATAAAAAAGTCCATATAAAAAAGGCAAAACACATCTTTGGGTCATTGTACTTTTCCAAAAATTGCAATTAGACCACTGAGACATCAAAATTTTCAGTGCGACCACTATACCAAACTTATCTTGCATGTTAACCAAATTTTTAGATAGACGTTAAGTTTGGATGTTAACTTATGTTAAATACCTAATTAGCACTTGTCTTCATCTTCTCCGAAAAAAATCCCAAATTCAAAAAAAATCTGGGCATCATGTACAAATCACTGGAGTTGAGGAGGAGCTAGACAATTGGGTTTTTTTTTGGCATTTTGATTTTTGAATCTAGTGTAACTCAGATCTGGAAAATTTGAGAACACCATATCTAGGACGAGGGCAAAATTGGGTTTCTCCTGTAATTTTCAAATCTTACAATCCGAAAACAGAAGATTTTGTACCGAAAACAGAAGATTCTGTACCGGCCGCCACTCGTTGTGTGACTGTTCCTTCACGGAGGCTACCAAATCCTTCAACTCGCTGATTTTGGTGGTGTATAATTGAATGTCAAAAGCTTCGATTTCTGGGTATTTTTCTTCAATGTAGGCGGCGTAGTATCAGTTTTCGTCTAAGAAGACCGTACAGTCGTTGTGGTTTAGTGATTTCCAAAAAAGGGCTTCGGGGGTGAGGCCGAAGATGAGGAAATTACAAGGAGGGGAACATTGTCTGAGGACGTCAGAGATTTGTTTAATGTCAGTTTGGGACATGTGATCGGAGCTGTTGGATGTTGAGGCGTAATGGATTAGGGCTTTGGTGACGGATTTGGGGAGTGGGTGGTACGAGGAGGTGGCGGTGGCAGCGGCGGTGGATGAAGAATGGGTGGGTGGGGAGAAAGAGTCACGGGTGTAGATATACCTAGAGCTGTCAAAACGGGCATGCGGGGTGGTTTTGCCCGCGGGCCCAAAAAGTCCGCACTGATACGGGGTGGGGCGGGAAAGCCCGCGAACTTGACGGTCCCTAAAACTCATGGCCCAGCCCACCCCGCGTAGGGCTGCGGGCAAAACGGGCTAAGCCCGCAAAAAATTTGAAATTTTTTAATATACTTTTATTTATTATTAATTATGTGAGAAAATTAAAAATATATACAAATTTGTTTGATTAACATCATAAATGCAATTATCATCACCCAGGCCATGGAAAATTCTGTTATTCACATTTCACTGCCACAATTTGTTTTAATCAAACAAATTTCAAATTTGTACTGCACTGAGACTTCAAGAAACAAAACATAAGTTTAGATTGGCTAAACATTCATCCAGTAAATCTAAACAAGGAGAAGTTAACTTAAAAGCTCTCTGTGGTCATGAAATGGTGCTCATGCAGACTATATGGGGGTTGGAGATCAACACCCTGCAGAAACTAATGTTCAATTTATCCATGTGACAGTAAGGACTGAGGACAAGAGGAGCCTCAGATCGCAATCTTGGGATCTCAGTATCGGAAGCGAATTCTAGATCTGAATTCTGGAATTGAAGCACCGAAGAAGGCGGATCTCGTGGGATCGAATTCTAGATCCGGATTCAGGAAGCGGGGAGAGAAATAGAGAAGCGGAACCACCGGACCGGTGAGCCGGAGGCGCGCCAGAGCCGGGAGATGGCGCAATCGAGAGCCCGGAGGAAGAAAGTTGCGTGAGAGAAACCGAGAGTCGGAAGCCCTTCACCTCGCTCGTCGCCATGCGTGAGCCGTGCCCGTGAACGTGACATCTGAGTGTCTGAGACTCTGAGTGAGAGAGAGAGACTGTGAGGTTTTCAATTTTAATTTTGAGTGATTCGAATTTCGGTGATACTGATTATCTAATTCCTATTTCCTAAATACTACTAATGGTTACTAATTACTAACCCTAACCTAATCCTAACTAAATGACGGAAATGAAAAAGGCCTTAGCAGTTGGGCTGTGTTACATTAGTAACATTACTATGTAAATAATTTTAATTTTTTAAAGAAATGTAAGAAAGTGCAGCCCGCCCAGAAAGCCCGCAGCCAGCATGGGCAAAGCCCATTTTTCAAACGGGTATCTAATACATCAGCCCAACCCGCCCCTGACGGGGCGGGCATGCCCGCGAGCTTTTGCCCTATTTGACAGCCCTAGATATACCCTGTAGATATACCCTGTTTATTCAATCACTGGAATAAGACTTGGAGTCTAACCTACCGAGACCAAAGGCAGACTTCTTATGAAATGATTAAGGTCGGTATTGATCAAGTGGATGAGATGACCAGCACCCCCATGTAATTGTCAGATTAGTTTTGATCATTTGGTTCAGTGAATACCAATCCCTCTTTCGCACCAATGGATCAAAGCGATCAGTTGAACTATCAGAATGGTCTGACTAATAAAGGGTCCCAAGTCAGGGTTGGGTTGAGGTCCGAGTTTACCTTCAATCAGAATCTCAGTAAGTGGCAGGGAATTGGTGTTGTTGCTCGTTTCACTCTTAAGCTTTCTTCTAGCAGTTAAGCCCCAAACAAAGGCATATATGTTCTTGGATTGGGCAAAGAAAATTAAAATCGATGGCATGGTTGAAGGAATGAAAAAGAGGAGGAGAAGGTGGAATACTGGGTAAAAATGGTGGAATACTGGAATGGGTGAATAAGGAAAAGGCAAAAAATTTCAGATCTGGAAATCAAAATGCCAAAAGAATCGGAGGAGATGATGATGAAGAGGACAAGAGCAAAATTGGTATTTAACATAAGTTAACGTCCAAACTTAAGGTTCATCCAAAAATTGGGTTAACATGCAAGATAAGTCAGGTATAGTGGCCGTACTGAAAATTTTAACGTCTTAGTGGCCTAATTGTAATTTTTGAAAAAGTGCAGTGGCCCAAAAGTGTGTTTTGTCTATAAACAATTATAGATTCAAATTACTTAATTGCTTCGATCCAAATACTAATACTAATAATCTAAATATACTCCCTCCTTTTTCAAATAACTGTTCTCATTTTATTTTATTTTGTCTGCTCCAAAATAATTGCATTTTTCAGAACTTTTATCTTTTGGAAAACATTCTTACTACTTCTACTCACTTTAATTATGATACAAATATAACAACCGGAAACATTTTTCAATTACTTTTTTAAAACATGTCGAATCAAAGAGGATAATAAATTAGAAAGGAATGGAGTTGTAATTTAAAACTTTAAACGTGCAGAAATAGATATCTCCCAACACCCGGAAACAACACTTACAAACAAATATAACAACCAAGAATCAAACAAAAAGATGCATTGGTACATTATGTCATTATGTAATGAAATGGATTCTTTTCTTTATTTAAAAAAAAAACAAACAAACACACACACACACACACAATGGTTCTTGGAACTTTGAAACGAACATATTTTACTCTAACCGAAGTCTATGCTCTACATTTGATTAGAGTATCTCTCCTATATATTCATCCCACCACACCTACCTTCACAACAACGACAACAACAAAATTGCACCTTAAAAGGGAGGTTGTTTTACGATATATCCTATTACAGTAGTATTTATTTTTTTCATCAGCTAGACTAACAATTAATGCATCTTCAAATATAAGGTCGAAATATATTCTGCATTGATAGATGTATGGGCTATTGGGCTTAGTCTCATTGTCTTAACTAAGATATATTGCAAATCTTAATTTGTAAAACGGAACTCAACTTTTTCACAGTTCAGCTCACTAACACACGATGAGTTTGATCGAGAGGAGTCAATCTTACAAAAAATATTAGTAAAACGGTACGTACTTCCTAAGTTTTGACATTGTTTTGTGATGGTACAAGGTAACAAATTGCAGGAATAAAGATGAATGATGGATCAAAATAAACTATACTAGTACAAATTAAAAACAAGTAGAGTATTAGAAGAAATTAATTAGTTATGCAACACAAATAACAAGGTAGGGTAGGGTAGTGTTACTGGTCAAAACATTCACTTTTGATTTGTTTTTTCATCCTTAATCCTCAAACAAAGAAAAGGTAATTAAGGCGCAAGTTGTAACATTATTGTTGTGGTTGTGAACGAAGAGTGGAATGAAATGAAACGACATTGATATTTGATGGTGGAGAATTGAATGTCGGCCATGAATTTTGTGAAAATGAAAGCAACAGGAGCGGCTGTGAGTGAAATTTCGGCGACAAAAACCAACAACAGAAACTTAATTTGTCCTAGGTTAGGTTTTTTCTCTTTCTTTTTTATATGACCGACATGCATGCAATATGATTTATGCATATCAAGGTATTGTTCTCATGTTTTTTTTTCCTGCATGCCTCTTTGCCTCAATTCACACCCGTCAGGCTCAGGCGTCAGTCAAATACTCCATTATTTATATAACTCATATAAGTCAATGTTTTTTTCCTGCAGCCGCGTGAGTTGGTTTGCCAACCAAGTCGCCATCTAAAAGATTCCATGCAATTTACCAAAATCTCCGGTAACATTTCCAATACCACTTTTTTTTTTATCAAAAAGAAACCCCTTTCGTTAACAACTGCCTCTTTCTTTCTTGCTCTTCAAGACATGCCTTTTTATCTGAAAACTAAAAGACAATAAAAACTATATTTATAAGTGGACCGAGTCTTACTTTCTCACAGCTCAACCCACCTTACACATAGTTAGTCAGATCAATACATAACATATCGTAAAACCATATTTCTTAAGTTTTTGCAAATAGTTATTCCCTCCATCCGCTCGTTGTAGCCTTGTAATTATATAGTTCACCATATATATTATTTTGTGATATTTTACTTAAAGAATTCACTTTAATACTCCCTCCGTTCCATCCAAAGAAGATTGTTTAGATGAGACAAGTCACCTCTAGTCCTTATTTGAAAAGTTTAATTATTAAATTTTTCAAACATAAACTGTTTGGGTGGAACAGAGGGACTAGGGAGTATTCTTGAATTTTTTTTTAATTTTTTATTATTTTAATAGGTAAGGGTGGCCCTTTATAGGTAATTTGTCATCTCCTCCGCCCCTTTGAATCATCATTAGACTTTTCAAAAATTGATTTTTTGAATAAAAGTGAGTGGTTATCTATTATTCATTGAAATAGTATAATGGTGAGGTGGTCCAGGTGGAAATTTCGGCCTCGATGCTGGGTTGGATTGAACATAAACAAATTAAGACAAACGAAATCCACTTAACATAGATTTGGGGTTGGAGAGGGCATATAATTATTTGTATTTGAAGTTAGGTTGATAACAAAAAGACGTAGTCAAAGGTGTGAAGAAGATATGGATCGTTGGGTTCAATGAAAGTCAAAAAGGAGACAAAAGAATTGGGTGGAAAAGGAAGGAAGGGAAGATTGGGTGGAAAATGTTGTTTATATTGGGTCGACAATTAGACGGACCTAACATTATATGATATTATGATGACCCTTCTTCAATAACGTCATTTATTTGACCAGGGTTTGGCCATCTTTAATAACCTCGATCGTTACCAGTTTAGTAGTCCCGAAAATGGTAACTTAATTCAAATCTCACAGAAAACTTTAAAGGAGGGCTTACTTTGTTAGCAAAATATTCATTATTTTATTTGTGGATGTTTGATTTAAATAGTTCATTTTTAAAAATTATATTTACATTTTTCATAACATTTCATCACATCATTCACTTCTTTGTAAGCATATTGTACTTAATTACTTACGGTCAAATTCAATGACATTAATATTTTGTTAATTAATCTTTCGTTCCCGACAAAGAGTCACAATACTATGTTAGAATGTTTTGCATAAAAAGTACTTTCAAAATTAAGTTTGCGATCTCTTTAATCTTTTAACTTTACCTTACACTTGTGTTGTAAGCATATTGGATGTGTATAAGTATTTTTATAATTATGATCAATTTCAATAACATCAATTAATCCATTAATTACTAGACTTTTAAAATGTGGACAGTGGTTGGGTAGAACTTTTTCAGAATTGGACCAGACCAATACTTTGATTTGTTCTTGCATCTCAAATTTTATAGAACCAGACTTTAGGATTGATCCCGGTTAGCAAACCAAAAATCATAGAACCGAACTGAACCAACCCAATAGATTAGTTATTATATAAAATTATATATATTTATTAACTTATAACCCTAACTCCCCAAGTATATTATTTATATTTTGCCGTCAAAGAGAGAAATAGTGTGTGTGTTCAGTTCAAATAAAACTTCCAAAATACTAACAATTGGTTGCCTCGTTCGAGTTCTTCGAATCATTTAAGCAATTTCGTTCTACCTTTTAGTTTACTCATTTTTGTAATTATGTTTCCACTAGATTGTTATACTACGAACCTATGACTCCCACATTATTATTTTCACCCCTAACGTGGACTCTTTGTATGAAAGTTAGAAAGTAAGAAACTTTTCAAACATAATTTTTTGGCTTAAATCGCAATTTGGTCACCCTACTTTCCAGCTTTTTTCATTATAATCACTTTACTTTTTTTTTTCAATTTAATCATTATACTTGGCTTTATTTTCACGTTCATCACTCCATCCAATTTTTTGGATGAAAAACTTAAAAAAAAATTTAAAACCCCAAAATGCCCCTAAACAAAATTAGGTCTCTCTCTCCCCACCGTTGTTTAAACCAGGCAAATCCACTTCCTTCCCCATCTTCCTCCCTCAAATCCAGACAAACAAATTCAATACATCCAAATCCCAACCTTTCTCCCATCTCCGACCAAGCCCCCACCATCTCCGGTCAAGTTGCAACCATTTCTGGCCAAGCCTCTCTATCTCCTCTCAAATCCAAAAACTTTGATGTTTCCTTCTTCCACATCCCTATCCCAGATCTAACTCTGAGTTCGCTCCATCCTTCTCTTCACTGACTTCCTTCATCTTCATCTCCATTTACATCTCCGGTCATCCCTCATCGACTTCGGCACAACCGTCTACCTCCCTAAACCCGACCATCCCTCACTCGGATCCAACCGAGGCGTTGTCATCTCAATTTTGATTTCGATTTCGATTTCGATTTCGATTTCGATTTCGATTTCGATTTCGATTTCGATTTTCGATCGATTTCGATTTCGATTTCGATTTCGATTTCGATTTCGATTTCGATTTCGATTTCGATTTCGATTTCGATTTCATGCGTCTTGTACATGTATGGAGGAATTGCGCAGATGGCTATGCAACCTCGTTATCGATTTGGCATCCACGTGCACCAGAGGGTTATGTTTCTGTCGGATGTGTTGTTGTCCCTAGTTTTAGTGAGCGTAATTATATACGATTGTAGTGTATCGCTGAATCACTTCTTGAAGAGACGGTATTTGAAGAACAAAAGATTTGGTCGCACACGGACTTCGTATCCTTGGGCATGTCATATGTATCAAGTCGAAGTGATGCTCTTCATTTTGTTGCTTTAAGGCGGGTCGGGGAAGAATCGAGAATGGAAGCCCATAAGAGTTGTTGATGACCCTCAGAAGCAGAATGATTCCATCTCACTGTTTTACTGGATCAACTCTCAGTCTAGTCAATAAGGAATTTAGGTTCACAAACCCAAGCTGAACATACATAAAAGAGTATTTGAAGGATCCAGATTTGATTCAGATGGAGCTTAGTTGTATGATATGAGTAGGTAAGCAGCATTTGGCCCGTTTTCCTTTATTTGGGTCCGTTCCTTGATCTCGCAAATGTGATGGGTTTTGTAGGAAATCTTATGGACTTTGTATCTCAATTTCAAGATTGGTGATTAAAAGTAGAGATTTGATCTTTTAGTTTGAAATATAAATTAAATATTGATAAATAAAGGGCATTTATGTCTTTTTCATCATTTCCATCCATGATAACTAACGGAAAGGAGACAGAGTGACCAATTTGTTATTTGTGGTGAAGTACAATGATGAAATAGAAAAAAAAAATTGTAGAGTTATCATAATGCAAAAAGCTGGAAAGTAGAGTGACCAATTTGTGATTTAAGCCTAATTTTTTTAAAGCAAAACGGAGGGAGTAATAATAATACTAATAGAAACATTGATAATATTAATATACACCATACTGTCCACTCACTTTCTAAACAAGAGAATACAAATATCATGTACGGATGTACCCCTACTTTTCGCTCAAAAAATTTCCAACTTTCTATTTTGAAGTGTTTCATACGATTAGTATTGTTCAAGATTTGAACTCATAAATTATTTTAAATTTATACTCCCTCCGTTCCATAATATGAGTCATTTTGAGAATTTTTTTTGTTTCAAAATTAAAGTCACTTTGCAATTTTTAATGAATTTTTTTTCTTTTTTTTCCAATTCTACCCATATTTATTGACTCTAAAATTTGTGTTTGACTATTTGAGCAAAAATATCAAAAGACACCTTATTAATGTTTAAAATAAAATAAATAAGGATAGTTTACTTTTTGAAATATAAAAAGCTCCAAAACAATATATATTTTGGAACGAAGATTTTAACAAATCTTTGTTACAACAAATATAGAACTATTAAACGTAGAAGTATTAATGAATAATTGGGTTCAGAAGACTCTAGAAAGCTTAATTCAACGAATTCTTAAAACCTTAACCATCCATTGGGGATATGAACTTTTAATAAGCTATAGATACAGATATAGGTAGCCCACTGGTGAGTATTTAGGTTCGGAATGAAGACAACAGAGAACGACTTGTAAATCTCGAGCATGTGAAGATCTCACAATCAAAGTGTTTATCTTGGTATTATGAAACTTAGGTTTTTATAGGTTGATCTTGAGAAAATTGAATATCTTTGAAGGAAAAAGTGTGAAAATTACCTAACGAAAAAAAACTACCTATGAACAAGGTTTGTGACAATTTTTTTTTGGGACTATGAATCATTGGATTTCATGGATTGATCAGAAGCAAAGTGGCTTCCCTTGGTAAATAGTGTGAAAGGTTCCAAGTGACATATTTTTATAGCTTGAAATAAAGTAGAGCTATATTCTTAGGGAAATAAAGTACCTATGAATTTTTGTTATGAAAAATTTATGATCTTGGGAGAGAAATCTGGTTGAGAAAACAAAAGATGCAAAAAGTGCACAAATTTTATTATTGATGAATGCACCTCTCAATGCAACTACGTTAGGAACTACATCATTTGATCTGGTCTTTATCACTTATGTGTGCTTGCATTATTCTTTTGCCTAGCTTTTAATCATCATGTTTTAGGCATAAAATTTTAGGACATGCATTGTTGGTAAGGATATCAGCTTTGTGAAATTCTGTCCTAAAATAAACTGTGCAAATCAATTTCCAAAAATCTCTATATTAAATTTTTTTAGTGGTTTTCTAATTTTTGTGGGGAACTAAGAGGTATTGAATCTGGATATGATGTGCTCAGTTATTGTTAGGGGTGTGATCAAGTCATGGTGAACACTTAATTGTGTTTTTCAAAATCTTTGATTTTTTGAGAATTCTTAAAAGATTGTTTATCCCTCTTTCTTTTTCCGGTCAAATAGGGGGAGAGTGATAAGCTTGTAATTTTCTATTATTTCAATTAATTTTTTGGAATTTTATTGATGATTTTGAGCTTTGGTTGATAATTAATTGCATTTGAGATATTATTTTTATATATTTTGTGTTTCATGTAGGTATCTCAAAGATATTTGAGATTTTATGGCTCAATATATGCAAATCGAGGTAATTCCAAGCTTCAATGTTAAGTTTGGTCACTTGCCGTTAAAGTTCATCAAAGATTTTAATGTGCAGCAAGCTAACAGAAGCTAACAGAATTAACTGAGGAATAAATCGCGAAGTCTGGAGTAGAGGGACTTCGGCAGCAACATTGAAGGACCCAGGGGCACTGGAGCAATTTCAGAAAGTTGGAGGGTAGCGTTGACAACCGGCCTAATCTCTCATTAATGCGCTGTCGGCCCCCGGTTGCGCCACGTCACCCCCGCTCCTTTGTGGCTGACCCGCGTGTCTCTCAGCCAGATCCAAGTTGACCCGGCCCACATGACCCACTAGCTCACCCTTCCAGCCCGTTCCTCCCTCAGTCTCCAGCCTACTCCAACGCTGGGCCAACCCGCAAACCCTTCCCTGGTCTGCCCCAAGCCCGACCGTGACCCAATCTCCTTTTCTTACCCCTTTTTGCCCCCCAAAACTTATTGAAACTCTCTAAATTGCCCTTAGTGCCCTAGTAGCCATTAAATTAAGGGAAGAGCTCCATTTTTCGGGGAAAAAAAAAAAAAGAGGAAGGCTGGAACAGGAACAAAAGGAGAAACTGGGAGCATAACAGGAGGTAGCCACATTTCAATTTTCCATCACCATTTTTCTTCTTAATTCTCTCCATTGTTCTTCCATTGTTGCTCAAGCCAAGGCTAGGATTTCTTCACTTCCTCAAGTGAAAAGTATTGTACACTCTACTCTCTATTTCTATTTAATGTCAATATTTTTCATTGAAGATTTGATTTATTTCCTTAGCATTATGAACTAATTTAATTGGCTAGGGTTTTGATATATATTGGCTTGGATATTGTGATTTTAATTTGGGATTTTGCTATTAATTGTTATTTATTAATTTTTGGGTATTATGTTGTGCTCTTAATGCTTGTAATGATTTGATCACCCATTACATGATTTTAAAAATTATTTAGTACATGAAAGTGACTTGATAATTTTGGAAAATACAACATAGTTGTCTTTTGGTTGGGTTAGTCAATGTTACAAACTCTCTTTAAGATAGTCAAATAGGGTTTTGTGTTTGGAAGCGATTAATTGGATAAATTCATACGTAGCGAAAGCCCGTGAATTTATATCGTTAATTAGCACCGTTATACGAAGCGAAAGCCATTAACGGTGAATTTTGAATCCCCGACTTCCAAAAAAATAGAATAGTATTAATAGCAATCTCTTATTAAATCACAACGGAAGAGCCAATTGAAAATCAAAACCCTAGATCCTCTCTCATTGAAGTCAACCTCATTTTAATATTGTTTTATTTAATTTCTTATTTTAGCTTAATTAATTAGTTAATTCACTCAAAATCGATCGTCTAAATATAGTTAAAATTGCAACGTGCTTGGCACTCATTAAAAACAACCAAATTGCTTCCTCGTGGGTTCGACACTCTACTTATCACTTTATTACTTGTTTGACCGGGTAATCTTGCCCGTGTGCGTTTTCACACCAACAGAGAGAGATCAAGTGTTTATAGTGATGGTGATGAATCTCATAAAATGTTCAGGTTTGTTTTGTATGCATGTGATTGCATCATTGGTATATTATGATTTGTGGTTAGTAAATAAATTATGATTTTATACCTTGCACAAATTCAGGGGGAGATTAGATTTTCTAACCAATGCAGGTTTGATGGTTTGATTGGTGTTGAATAAATACTTGTCATAGTATTTGACCAGAAAGGCTTAACAAAGGGGGAGATTGTAAGGGTAAAATAGGCATGGCCTATTTTTGTTTTGTTTCTCCGTTCTTGGTTCCTAAGTTTAGGCATTTTTGGAAACAAAATCTTTAATTAAGGCTCCGTTTGTTTCACGGAAAATCATTTCCAGAAAATGATTTCTGGAAATGATTTCCGAAAAATCAAAAGATTTCATTTTAGGCGTTTGGTAAATCTTTTGAAAATATGTTAGAAAACATTTACAGATGTTTGGCAAATACACGGAAAATGTTACATAAAACACTATTGTGTCGTTTGGTAGCTAGGATTAAGGTCAGATAGGATTAATAAGCCGAGTTGTCTGATGTTTGGTACGCAATAGGTGGTCGGGACTAATAGCACGAGTTATCCGGATAAAGTCATTATCCCCTCATTATTAATACCAAGGGGAAAGGTGGTATTATTAGCGCCCTCACTAAAAAAAATTGGGATTAATATTTGTAATCTCAAAACTACCCCCGATATACGAACGAGGATTAATAGCGAGGGTACTAATAGTACTGAGATTAATAATACTGCTTATCCTTGTCCGACTACCAAACAAGCCCTATATGAATAAATACAAAAATAAAAATAGAAAATAAACTATGTTTAGGATGTCCCTAGAAAATCAATAAGGATCATCTTTTTTTTAATAAGATCCATCTTTTTTTAATTTCACAATTACAAATAATTTTTTTGATAATTGATATGAAAAAAAAAATGTTTTAAAATATAAAATAGACAATATTTATGATATCCTTAGAAAATGTTACAGAAAACTATATAAGAATAAATACAAAAATATATATATTATAATATTAATGCACATATTGAATATAAAATAGTGTTGAAAATTAAGTAATTTTTTTAGTAACCCTCAATTTATCATTAATGGTGTCAAATCAATGTCTATCTTTTTTCAATCTCACAATTACAAATAATTTTTTTGATAATTGATATGCAAAAAATGTTTTAAAATAGAAGGTTGACAATGGTTAGGATGTCCCTAAATAATATAAGTGACAATAATTTTAGAACGTAGTAAGCATTTATTAAAATTATAATTTATAAATACTATGCACAAACTTTATTTATATTTCTAAACAATTTATTTGTTGAGTGAAATATAGTGTGTAAGTAAATATGTGCAATTGTGAAAGGGAGTGGAGAGTGCCCGAACATTTGGAAAATGACTTACGGAGAATGAACTGAAGTCAATTTTCGAAAAGTTTCATTTTCCGTTGAAAAAAACAATCATTTTGTTCAAACAGGAAAATGAAAACCGGAAGTCATTTTCCGTGAAAGAAACGGAGTCTAGATTTTGATTTTTCTTAGGCTCCGTTTGTTTCACGGAAAATGACTTCCGGAAAACGTTTTCCTCATTTTCCGGTGTTTGGTAACCTTAGGAAAATACAGTCAACGTAAAATGTTTTCTCGAGTTAACGGAAAAGGTTTCGAAAATGACTTACTGATTCATTTTCCGTAAGTCATTTTCCAAATGTTCTGCACCTCCGCCTTTCACAATTGCACATATTTACTTACACACACAATATTTCACTCAACAAATAAATTGTTTAGAAATATAAATAAAGTTTGTGCATACTATTTATAAATTATAATTTTAATAAATGCTTACTATGTTTTAAAATTAGTGTCACCTATATTATTTAGGGACATCATAACCATTGTCAATCTTCTATTTTAAAACAGTTTTTTTTTTTCATATCAATTATCAAAAAAATTATTTGTAATTGTGAGATTAAAAAAAGATAGAAAAAAAAGATAGACATTGATTTGACACCACTTATGATAAATTGAGAGTTACTAAAGAAAATTACTTAACGTTCAACATTATTTTATATTCAATATGTGCATTAATATTATATATATATATATATATATATATATATATATATATATATATATATATATATATATATATATATATATTTGTATTTATTCATATATAGTTTTCCGTAACTTTTTCTAGGGACATCCTAAACATTGTCTATTTTCTATTTTAAAACGTTTTTTATATCAATTATCAAAAAAATTATTTGTAATTATGAGATTAAAAAAAGATGGACCTTATTAAAAAAGATGGTTCATTATTGATTTTTATATGGACATCCAAACATTGTTTATTTTCTATTTTTATTTTTGTATTTATTCATATATTGTTTTCCATAACATTTTTCGTGTGTTTGCCAAATACCCGTAAATGTTTTGTGACATATTTTCAAAAGATTTACCAAACACCTGAAAATGAAATCTTTTGATTTTCCGGAAATCATTTTCCAGAAATCGTTTTCTGGAAATGATTTTCCGTAAAACAAACGGAGCCTTAGTCCTAAAGTTTATGAGTCATTTTTGGAAACAAAATATTCCTAAAAAAATTTTGTTGCATTTTTGGAAACACAAATATTCCTAAAGATTTTTGGTTTTCTTGATCCTAAAGTTTAAGAGTTATTTTGAAAACAAAATCTTTGTAGCAATCCTTCTTAATGTCGTGCACTTTATATATATATATATATATATATATATATATATATATATATATATATAAGGTTGGAGGGGACATAGACCTTACTCCAATCCTTACTTTTTATTAATTTAATACCTTGAAAGGTTACAATTATAGATATATGATGCATTTGGTGTGGCTAGAACAAATGGTACCTCTGGTGAGGCTTTGAACACCCGACCTCTCGGTTGAGAGTAGTGATGTACCAGGGTGCCTCTGGTGGGGCTTGAACACTCGACCTCTCCGTTAAGATAAGCGAGTAGAGCTAAATGAGGCCTTTGAGTAAGGCTTGAACAACAACGTTGCCTCTGAAGAGACTTGAACACCCGACCTTTCTATTGAAAGTTGTAAAGTCCAGGGAGTTGGTAGTGGGACTTGAACACCCGACCTCTCCGTTAGGAGAAGTGAGCAGTACCAGTTGAGCTAGAGCTCGTTGGTTTAATGTCGTGCACTTGGACTCCTTGTCTTTTTGGTAAGTGAATCTAGTATATTAGGAAGTTGATTTGATTTCTAGTTCTAATCTTTTTCCATATTGGAGTTTGTTTTCTTCTTTATGTGTATGTCTCATTCACATATAAATAGAAGACTTGGGGCAGAGGCAAAACACACGAACAGAGAGCGGAAAAGCATTACAGAGAGCAGAAAAATTTAGATTCAGAAGTTGTTTCAGAATTCCAGAATTGTGCAGAATTTGAATGTAGCTTCCAATGCAGCAACATCAGAAGCTACATTGAAGTGCTGGAATTATTTTGTCTTCTTAGCTGATTTTAGGAACTGTTTGTTTCTTTCGTGTTTTCTATACCTGTTTTTCTGTAGGAGTTTGCTCTCCAAGACTTGTTGTCTTATGAGAGTGTTTTGTTTGGTGATTTCACATAGTTTTTGTAAAACAAATCATATTATTTAGTAAAATCTTTTTGGCCATGAGGCTAGATTTACAAGTATAGGCTTGTAGATTGTTTGGTATATCTTTGTGTTTAAATTCATGCTTTATAATCAAGTATTCCGCTGTTTTATGTTTTTGTGACTAATGTGTCTTCCATTGTAGCTTCTTCACATAACTACATTGGGAACTGCATTGGTAGTTTGGAGAATCCTATCTACTATTGTTCTTACAGATGTGTATAAGTGTTTTTTATAATTATGATCAATTTCAATAACATCAATTAATCCCTTAATTACTAGACTTTTAAAACGTGGACAGTGGTTGGGTAGAACTTTTTTAGAATGGACCAGAACAATACTTTGATTTGTTCTTGCATCTCAAATTTTATAGAACTGGACTTTAGGATTGATCCCGGTTTGCAAACCAAAAATCATAGAACCGAACCGAACCAACCCAATAGATTAGTTATTATATAAAATTATATATATTTATTAACTTATAACCTTAACTCCCTAAGTATATTATTTATATTTTGTCGTCAAAGAGAGAAATAGTGTGTGTGTTCGGTTCAAATAAAACTTCCAAAATACTAGCAATTGGTTGCCTCGTTCGAGTTCTTCGAATCATTTAAGCAATTTCGTTCTACCTTTTAGTTTACTCATTTTTTTAATTGGGTTTCCACCAGATTGTTATGCTATGAACCTATGACTTCGACATTTTTATTTTCACCCCTAACGTGGATTCTTTGGGGGGAACTTAGGGAGTAATAGACTTTTCAAACATAAATTTTTTAAAGCAGAACGGAGGGAGTATTAAATATCCTCGTTATGGTTTAGAAGTAATAATAATACTAATAGAAACATTGATAATATCATGTACGGATGTTCCCCTACTTTTCGCTCAAAAATTTTCCAACTTTCTACTTTCAAGTGTTTCATATTATTAGTATTATTGTTCAAAACTTGAACTCATAAATTATTCTAAATTTATACTCCCTTCGTTCTATAATATAAGTCATTTTGGGAGAGTTTTTTATTTTATTTTTTCAAAATAAATGTCATTTTGCAATTTTTAATGAACTTTTGTTTTTTTTTTCCAATTCTACTTATATTTATTGACTCTGAAATTTGTGTTTGACTATTTGAGCAAGAATATCAAAAGACACGTACCCTATTAATGTTTGAAGTAAAGTAAATAAGGACAGTTTAGTCTTTGTGATATAAAAAGCTCCAAAACAACATATATTTTGGAATGAAGATTTTTCAACAAATCTTTGTTACAACAAATATAGAACTATTAAACGTAGAAGTATTAATGAATAATTGGGTTCAGAAGACTCTAGAAAACTGAATTCAACGAATTCTTAAAACCTTAACCATCCATTGGGGATATGAACTTTTAATAAGCTATAGATACAGATATAGCTAGGTAGCCCACTAGTGAGTATTTAGGTTCGGAATGAAGACAACAGAGAACGACTTGTCAATCTCGAGCATGTGAAGATCTCACAATCAAAGTGTTTATTGTTGCTGCGTAAATGTCTTCTTCGAAACCTTCATTCCATACCTTTTTTCTAATTTTGACAGTATTTTTGTTATGGCACATGACATGGATTGCTTGCATACCATCTAATGGCTAGAAATGGGCAACCATTCCCATGATAGGTATAGATAGAAACATCTATCAAATGCACCAGTAAGGCAGTAACAGTACCACCACCCATTTTGTTGCCAAGGGGAGGGAGGGTAAGACTAAGACTAGAAGGATAACGGTATGGGTCTTCCCCCTCCCCTATATTGTTTCGGCACTACCACTACCACTACCACAAACAAAAAAAGAGAAGAAATCTGTGTTAGTATACTGCAGTTCAGAATAAAGACAGCATCTTTCCCAAAATAGACACTCACTCCCTAAACAGAAGTGGACAGACACTACACAAAGATTAAGGGTGCCTTCCATTATTCATTTTGTTTTCTTCCCTCTCTTCCAGTTCCTGTTACTTTCTTAATTATTGGTTCCACCATCTATCTTTTCTCAGACGTATATCCACACACCACCTAAACCTCAACATCTTCTAAAACCAATTTTATTGAAAACAAAATAAATCAATAAATTCAACTTGATACCCAATTCATTTGACCTCTTGAAATTTCTTTGGAAATCCTAGATTAGTAAACTCTGGTAAAGTGACATTCCAGCAATAACTTTCAGGTCGTGCAAAGCCAAGTATTTCATTTTGTGTTACCAGTATATAGCTTTTCCTTAAATCTATGAACCACATGTGCAGCCCACGTGAGTTTTTTGAGGTTATAACTTTAACTTATAGTGGGACATCAGCAGTCCAATTATAAATTTATTTATAACAAGAAATCTCTAGAAGTCAAAAACAGCTGATCAGGAACTTACCAATTACCATTCTCAACGACTATTGCTATTCATTGGCCTGCCAGGTGTCTGCTGACCCTGAACTGCCTAGAATTCTGGAGCTTTTTTTTAATTATTATTGGTCAGGACAAATGTCATCTCTACCTACAATAAGAATGGATGGTAGGATGTAACATAAATATAATAGGTAAAGGCAAAGGGAAATGGTATTAAACCAATATAGTACAACCTGGCTTTCAAATTTCCATGGAACATGACGAAGGAGATGATGTTTTCTTCAACAATATAGTATGAACCCACTTATCCAACATAAGCACAAAATTTGGTTACACTTTTAACGCCCAGAAAACAAAACAAAGGGTAATCAATAGAGATACCGACATAAGACAAAGAGCCAAACACAAGTTACAGAGTCAATAAATATGGGTAGAATTGGGAAAAAAAATTCCTTAAATTTTGTAAATGTCATCTATTTTGGAAAAAAAAAAAAAAAAACTATCCCAAAATGTCATATATTTTGCGATGGAGGGAGTAACAATTTTGGCTTTCTGCTGCCCGTCTTAACTTCACAAGTTTCTAGAGCTCACAACCAAATTAAAGTGTAAGCAAAAACGTATCCGTTGTTTTTACGACATTGATTATCTCGATATCAGGGATTTGTCCTATAGTCTACCTCAAGGCTCAAACACTAGGCAAAAGCAAAGCTCAAAACAGGCATCACCACAACTTCCAGTCGAGTCGCAACATATGGGTGGAAAAACGTCAACCAAGATCTTCGAACATGGAAATATTCAAAAATTAAGAATATGACTCAGTGTGGAACTTATGAATTCACAAGTCAGTAGTACTTCAGCATATGTTATGACAATATTAATCTAGAATTCCTACATAAGGTTGAAGATATTGCCAGGATTTCAGCTATAAAAGGTAACTGAAAATATTAATTAAACAAATCAACTTTGGCCTTTCGATGTCTATGGGGTCCAAAGTGATCCCCACATACCAAAGATCTCCTGACAACCATAACATATAACATAAAAAAGTTGAATTGGTACCGTCAATTCATTTTCTACCTTAGAATATCTTATTTGTTTTCTCAATATAGAATGAAAGACTAGAGCCGGAAGGAAGTATCATTACTCACTAGGCTTAAGTAAATACATTCTGGCTGGGAACGCAACAAAATTCAAGATAATGATTCTCTAATCTCTACCTTTCACATTCACAAGCTATAGATTCCAAAATGGTCCATACGCCTCCTTTAACATGTTATACAAAACTAGCCAAAACAAAAGACATACTGTGCATTGGACTTAACAAAAAAGATCGATGGAGGAGCTATCAGCCTATCAGTCAAAACAATGCCAACACCCTACAGCTGAAGAAAGCTTAATAACGAGAAAATTGGGCTAAATACGTGTCAAGATGAAAGAAAAGCGGTCCCCATGAACAAAATTGTGACATGGAAAGGGACCTAATAGCTATAATTTGGAAGACTTGCAATGTCTTGGCCTCCTATTGATCCATCCACATCCACATCAGCGGCTGCCATAATGCACACATCTCCCATGCCTCACCCACATGACTGCCAACATCCAATATCCAGCAGACATTTGAAAAAGAAAATTAGAGTAAATCTCTTACATCAGCTACCGGGCCGCTAAACTAACAGAAATAAAATATGTTGAGAGGCAAGAAGAAGAAATTTTTATTACTGTGTCAAACGTCTCTATCTGAGAAGTATGCGGCTCGCATGTGTATAATATCTGCAATAGCAATCATAGGATGATGGTAAGTAGGTAGTATGGAGACCCTTTAATTATCGTGGCATATTAATGACCAGATATAAGAATGTTTCATATGAAATATATATACATGTCAACAATCAAGAGGAACATGACATTATTATAATACATAAAGCATACCATACTGAGATTATTTAACAAAAGAGAAGTTGCAAGACGATTTCACTTTCTGTGTATCAACAAAATGTATAACTTATAAGTTTTAACCACATATCATGTAGATCTTATCACACTTGGAACATACTTAATGTCAAGCTAACAAAATCAGATCATGGAGACCAAACGAGATAGGAGACCAAACGAGATAGAGAACTTAGTATATTGAACAAACAAGAGACTAACAAGCATTTCTCATCAAAGCTGCATAAATATTATTCAGCAACTCATGTATGTCCATACAGGAAACCATCACCAACGTATATGAGCCTAAACAAGAAGTGATTACAATGAAATCCTGGATATAAACCTCTATCAAATAAAATCTTTGCAATCACTCTGTGCAAGAAGAAATCTTCTCCGTCCATGGCTCCATCTCATTGAAGAGTTCCTTTTCCATTTCTAGATGTCCCATTTACAGGATCATTAATTTAGAAGTAATCTTACAATTCGCATGTTCTTTTAACAAGTTAGGAAACTAATAGAGATTTTGTTATAATAAACATTCTCAAAGGCACAGTGTAATCCTGAAATAGTTCTGAATTTTCAGGATAGGACTGTCCAAATGCGGCGGAGGAGGGTGTATCAATTATAAAACCCAAGCTTATCAATGGTAAAAATAGACACCAAAACACGTGTTTGGTTTTTTGTGCATTCACAAGCTTAATGATTTAGGATGAGGAAGAAGTTGTGTACTTGGCATATGATTTATACACCAACTAAATTACAAAAATAAATCTCTGCAGACCATATAAACCATATGGCTCAAGTCATATGACTGAACTCAAACAGAATGAGCCATCTAAACTGAATGTAAACACATGCACAAATTTAAACATGAATCATAGACGATCAAAATTATATGTGAATATAAAAACAGTTTATAGAACTTGCATTTACATGAGGTAAGGAATTGTTGATAACGTCCCATCAAATTTGTTGTTGATGGATTGGCTTGATAATGTTAATATCATTTTCCAAACTGGGGATCATTAGAACCAAATTGGTCAAAGAGAGCTTGTAAGTAATGACTGTAACATCACCCTTTCTAAGTAGACGTAAACCCTTGAGTTAAAAAAAAAAAACAACTTAGACGGTATGCAAAACAACATTATAAGCATTCATCGAACCTATGGACTTGTACATGTAATGCAGCATATGAATCTTGGTTAGAATTAGTTGGCTTTGTGTAAATATCAACCGATCTACATTATACAGATGGTCGCATTGACAAGTAGCTTAGTACAAACCGTACAATGTGATCAGACTTTGAGTGCAACATTGGAGTCAATAATCCCTTATTTTAAGCTAATCACAATATAACACCGGTTTCAATTTGAATCACTAGGAAGAGAGGCTATGATAGAGAAGAGGACAAGCCAGACAAGATAAGAATAATACATACAGAATACTAGAGATCACAGGAACATTTCACAGAAATTCAGACTGACCTAAGCAAAGTTGAATATTTAACAAAACATTCGGATGCAATTTTATATAGTTGATGGAAGAATGACGTGCATGACCTGTTTTTTTCATTTGACATATTTGTGACTTACATTTAGACTTAGACTTCATTTAACATAAAAATTTACAGGAACCTGCCAACATCAAGATCAGTAAATCCACATGATTGCTTCACTCAAAAGATTGTTACTCTCTTCGTTCCACCGAAAGAGTCCACATTTGAAAAGTCTAATAATTAAGGGATATAAAAATATCATTGGAGTTGGTCAAAATTACAAAAATACTTAACTACAACCACAGAGGGAGTATTAGTTAGAGAATACTACTGGATACCCCAAATTCGAATCTGATAACAACATAAACTTGCAATGCCCTTATTTCCAATTTTCCAAAACTAGGCACAGGCCACAGGGGATGGCACACTTGGAATCTTAGAAACATGAATTAATTTCATTCTTTACCTTTGATCAATTGCCATCAAAATATTGCATGAAAAATTGGAATTCTAAAACATCCTAGTACAAGGTGAAGCAAACTGAGAAATGCAATGACCCATGATATCTTTACAAATTATCGACCGCTGCAACTAAACCTCACCACTAGTTCCTGCTATGTTACTGGCATAGCTGCTCAACAGCAGAAACAATCTGTGGAGGTTGAACCACAGTCCATTCCTCCAATGTCCCAGCATAAGGGGTTGGCACATCCTGTGATGATAAGCAAACAATTGGAGCATCCAAATAATCATGGAAATTCTCATTTATTGCTGCAGTAAGGCTGGCTCCAATACCACCTGTTCGCATGCACTCCTCAACGATAAGCACACGGTGCGTCTTCTTCACAGAATTCCCTATAGTGTAGAGATCAAATGGTTTCAAGGACCGAATATCAATGACCTCAGGATCATAACCCTTGTTCACTAGAGTCTTCACTGCTTGCATCACATGGTACCTCATCCGGGAGTATGTGAGGATAGTGACATGCTCGCCAGGCCTGACCATCTCTGCCTCTTCTAGTGACAGTACATACTCTTCATCCGGAATCCTATCCTTTAGATTGTATAGGAGCACATGCTCAAATAGAACCACAGGATTCTCACTACGGATAGCAGCTTTCATTAGACCCTTGGCATTATACGGGGTTGAGCAGGCTACCAACTGAATCCCAGGGATTGACTGAAAATATGACTCGAGACGCTGTGAGTGCTCTGCACCAAGTTGGCGGCCAACCCCTCCAGGCCCCCGAATGACAGCTGGAATGGTAAACTGGCCACCGGAGGTGTAGTGTAGCATTCCACAATTGTCAGAAATCTGGTTAAAAGCCAATAAAAGAAATCCCATATTCATGCCCTCAATCACTGGCCTTAGTCCTGTCATGGCTGCCCCCACAGCCATACCTGTAAAAGAGTTCTCAGCAATGGGCGTATCAAGCACCCTGAGATCTCCAAATTTTGTAGCCAGGCCCTTGGTAACTTTGTAGGAGCCACCATAATGGCCCACATCTTCCCCCATTACACAAACACAAGGATCTCTGTCCATCTCCTCCTCGAGGCCTTCTCTAAGGGCTTCGAAAAGCAAGAGCTCATGCCTGGGAACAAAAAAACAAAAACAAAAAAATGAAACTATGAATTTCTCACTGATTTTCTAAAAGGGAAAAACAGAAGCTCGAAAATATGAACTGTTCTGCAATACTAATAATTAAAAATAAACACTCTAGGAAGGATACGTTCTTCCGTTAATTATTACATGGTCCAAAAGGTACCACAAAGGCATTCAATGTATCTTACAATACATATCTTACATCATATCACATAACTCGATTCATGCATACTGAAGAGGGTACAAGCCTCACAACTATTCATCATTTCACTATACTGCAAGTACGTTTAAAACATTAAGAAACAATTGCTCACACAAAACATAAACCATGTGAAGACGTAAACCATGTGAAAACGTAAACCGTGTGAAGTATACATTACAGGTCCAACGCAGAAGAAAAGGCATATAGATGAAAGCAGCAGCAACCTCCACCACATGTTAATTGTCTTAGTAAAGAGACTAAAAAAAGTGATGACCAATATAGAACACACCAAATATTAAGCATACAGCTGCAATCTTGATGATGAATAAATGGTCGCAGAACTTCAATACTTAGGTGGAAGTTAAGGTTCTCTTGTTCAAGGTCAACTCATCTGAACACCCTTTTGTCCAAGTTATTTTGAGTTCCGCTACAGGAACCTTTTTTACCAGTCTGGTTAGGTCAATTACAAGATATGCAGGAAAAAAATACACATCCTTATTAGTTATTGCTATCTATGTGAAATGTGGTCTTCTGCTGCCTCTATCATGGTTGTTGATTCTATAACACTTCCTAATGTATGCACATAGTGATTGACGCTACATGTGTCCAAATAAGCTGTGGATGATACCCTGAAGTAAGCTAAAATAGTTACCATGGCTGCCCAGCATTGTTGGAAGAGTAATGCTAAGAATCAAAAAAAAAAAAGATCCCAACTTTGACTCTCAAACAATGTATTAGGACATGTAATAGGTCAGGTACCAACAATTTAGTTGGACTGCTCACCAACTTACCAATCTCATCCATGCCACTTCATTTGGTAGTCAAAAATGAGAGAAAAAATTCAGGTCCGTAGCATTTTTCTTGTTGGGAACAAGCCTTCACCTCATGTATCACAAAAACATGAAGGCATTGACACTACGAGCCTAACCAAGTTGCATGAAGCGGTTGTGTGGAAGCAAACACAAGAGGCCCAAAGTCCAATAAAATGTACGAAGATTTCTAGTGCTTCTTAATTAAAAAATACATATATACATTTGTAAACATGCAAATTTGTAACTATATAATTGGTTTGGCCAACATGATCCCTTGAACGTAATAATAGTGGTAAATATTGCCTCTTTAATCACTAAATCACAATTTCCAATCCCACTAAGAAAGTTGCCGAGACAAAAGATATTATGACTAAATGTTTATTAGCTTCTACTAACATTAAGGGTTAACTTGTGATTAAACATTATCTAATACTCCCACCATCTCATTTATACTGGCCTAATTTCTTTTTTGACAGTCTCAAAAATTTTGGCCACTTAGAAATCCAAGGCACGTTAATATACTCTTAACCAAATTGAGTATTTAGGTACTATGACTAGATGTTTATTGTCTGGTCTGATTTGTTAATATACTCTTAACCAAATTGAGTATTTACGTAAACAATGCACATAAATTATTTTAACTAGGAAAGATTCTAAAACGACAAACTTTTGTCTGATGACAAATATAAACAAGACGAAGGAGGTACCAGTATAGAGTAGAGGAGTATAGAGGAGCTAGAAATCTTGAACAAAGTATAGGACTCTACTTGCCTTGGCATTTACTAGTGTTCCTTAACCAATCCCACATCATAGTCAAATAATCGCAAGAGATAGAGAGGGCTGACAAAGTCAAAACTAGACATGATCACATGACGAGTCAACAGAGAAGAGGCAAATTTGTGTCACCATGGAACTCATCTTCACAACCGACACACACCAAAATCAGATGTAAGAGCCACCTAGACCAAATCATGCACATATTTGGTAATAACCAAATGAAAGAATCTATTAAAATAGCACTAAGAAAAACACATGTTTGAACAGCGGTTGTTCAATTTCCCCCCTTTCTCTCCTTCGCAACCCTCTCTCTCCTTCTCTCACTATACTGCGGCAGTCTCCTCTCTACCGGCTGTCTGTGTACCTCTCTCCTCTCTGAATTCTGTTAGAGTTATGACTGCTTCTTCCATCGATTGCTTCTTCCGACTTTACCTGACGTGTGAAGCAACAGAGTCCACGTCGTAATCGCAAGCCAAGAAGTTGACTCTGGTGGAGATAAGCCTGCATTGTGGGAGTGGGAGTGTGTGGAGGGATGGAAGGGCAAGGGTGCCATCGATGAAGGAGGTGGGAGGTGTTTGACTAATTTATTGATTAGTCAAAAAAATTTAAAATTTACGAAACCTCTATATATTTAGTTTTTATTCTTCATTTCTTATAAACAAATTAATTATATGGTAAATGAGCACAGAAGCTGAAGCATTTCTTGGGCAGCTGAAATCACTTCCATTGATCTATTTCTTATTTATTTTGCTTATGTATAGTTTAATTGGAAAAAAATATATACGGTGCGATTTAACTCACGGGTGCAAAAACAAGTTATATACAATATTAACGGATAACTAGTAAATTTGCCGCATATAAGTCATAAGACATTACCACATTTTGGCTTGTAACATCAAGTAGCGAAACCAAAGTGAAAATAAGAGGACCGAAAACACAAAACGAAAGTACGCGAGGGAAATACGACAATATCATTCCAGAAGGGAAATTACCCAGGCTTAGAATCCCTTGAAGTCGCCACCCTCTCTACCTGCGCCTGAAAGAGCCAAAAACATCACAATGAAAAGCCAGTTCACCATATAAAGAAGAAAATTCAAAAAAGTAAATTAACTAAAAACACAATAAGACGAGACAAGTAGTTTAACAACCGTCACTGCCTTCGTAACGAAACTTCTGGCCTTACAGCATCCGGAAACCGCATCCGAAATCAGCCTTCCGTCGGATCTCGTCACTAGTAAAACATCGGACAAGAGCAATAAAATTTAATTTTTTAAGGCGGGAAAAATATATATTCATATTCATCATCTAGGGCTTCGCTAATAAATTGCTTATACATTCAACCAGAATCGGATTGATCTCGACGATCATTCGGTTAATTTCACTGAATGTTTCGTTGTGTTAATAGTGAGAGAGGTTTACCTGGGAGTGATCGGAGAGAGGAAACGCTGAATTTAGAAGATTGATCTAAAGGTGATAGCAGAGCCTTTGATGCTGATGCTGATACTGCTCCGATTCCAGGCAACATGACCGCCATTTTTCAACAATCTTCACACATACACACACACAAACTTTCTAAGCCAGATGAGGAAAGGGGAATGAGAGCAAAATGGCGAAATTTGTTGAGAAATTTTATAGCCAAGAAGATGGCAGGCGGAGAAAACAGAGGAGCGAGGAGAGAGAAGGTTAGGTGGCGATGAAACCCAAAATCTCTCCCTCTTCCTCTTAACTACCCTTCTGGCATTAGGCACGAAATTCTCGTCGGCCACTCGCATGAAAGAATTCAGCGAATCCCCTCCAACTCCAACTACAACTACTTGAGTCTTGCATGAAAGTTCATTTAAGGCCCCTAAAGTTTTCTGGTTTGGGGAATTGAATCCCCATTGTTTGAATTGAGTTCGCACAAGAACCTCATCTCGAATACCATTCACATAGCCCGGTTATGTTGAGTCAACATTTAAAAAAATGAATGAAAAAGTTAGCGTTTGTCTTAAATCACATATTGACACTATAATAAGTTACGCAATATGAGTTGTCCTCCTTAGAAAGAATCAAGAAACACCCTTCAAAATCTAAGTAATATTAGGGCATGGTTGCTTCCCACCTCATCTAACATATTATGGCATTGAACTCCTTCCATAGGAGACAAAAGGAACCTTGTTTTTCAAGATTTAAAAGTGATGATAATATTATTGAGTATAAAATATACAAGGGCTAAATGAAGGAATTAAGTTAGACCGGTGTCAACGTGATAGTTGCCTAACAATTATAATCCTTGGAATATATAGACTTAGCTTCATGTGATTGTTGGAGAGGTGAATGATTGTTATGCAAATCAACATGGATCTCATGATGACGTTAATTATAAGAGATATGAACATGGTTGTGATACGTACCAAAGCAGTGTGCACAAAATTAAAGGATTAACCTTGATTTAAACTAGACCAATTGGGGCTCAAACGTACATTTATTAAAATATGTATAGAAAGCACAAAATGGAAGGGGAATGATGCACATAATATTCAATTTAAAATTAATGGTTGAAAACCAACTACTACAGCCGAAAAACATCAATTTTTATCATGCATCACCCCTACATACTACATGGGTGATAGATGTGTTTTATACGTATCTATTGGATATATAATCTGGCTTAAATTGTGTTTTTTCATGAGTTTTATGCTACTAATATGGGTTTGTAGTTATATTTTAAATTTTAGGTTTAAATTGAGATTATGGTAGAATTGGAAGCCTTTTCCAAGCAATTGAAGTCGTGAGGGACCAAAGTGCAAAAGCTAGAACTTTGAAGCTGAAAATCCCTAAGAAGTGCTAGGCGCTCGTCTAGCCATGTCACTAAGCTACCGTACATTTTCCAGTGTTCAGCATCCGGAGGAAGCCTTCTAGGCACTTGCCTAGTCCTTGCTCTAGGCGACCACCATGTCTCGTTTTCAGCTGTGGGCAGTTTTGTAATCTTTTCAATTTGTAAACCTAGTATAAATACAACTCTAATAGTTTAGGTTTAGACATTAGTTTTTATCCGACTTTTGGCCTCTCTTTTGGGCTAATACAACATTCTTTTGAGTTTCACTAGTTTTCGGAGAAGATCAATTTTGTGTTCATCAATCCTTTTTGTTAGTTCATCAATTATATTGTGATGAAATAAACGCATCCATCTAGGAATTTGAGATAACTTGTATCAAATCTTATATTCTAATTATTAAGTCTATTCAATTAAATCTTCTTTATCACATAGCTTATATCTTGTATATTCCTGAAACTTGCACGTTTAATGGGTGTCTGTGGATGTTTAGACATTTGAGTATGAATAACTGTATAATCCTTACATATGTCATACGATGGCCAACCTATGTGATAATTAGATCTCACTTATTTTCTGATCGGGCTAAGGTGTAGATATAGGTCGTGTGTTCTTAGTGTACTTAATAGACCTTTAATTGTTATGTGGATGAATCAAGAAAGCATAACAAGGTCGGGTACTAAGCATTACAAATCGTGCACCAAGCGTCTCAATCTTTACATTAGCGAACGAACCCTTGACTTTGATTGATCTAAAGTTATATGAACATAAGAGTAGATTCAAGTGAATTATAATTCCTAGACCTTCCCCATAATTAAATCTTCAATAATTCTGTGATCTCTGGGAATCTTTTGATCCATGGTTTTAATTAGTTTAAATTACCAGTTAATTAAGTTAGTTAATCTCAATCCAAAAAAATTCCCTTAGTTTAATCATTACTTTTACTCGTTAAATTATCATAATTGTTATTTCTCTCTATGGTTCGACCCTTCCGCATAATTATACTCTAAGTGATTCGTACACTTGAGAGGTAAAATTATAACACATCATGTTTTTGGCGCCGCTGTCGGCGAGAAACTAGCAATTATGTTAGTTTAGTTGGTAACATTATATATATATATATATATATATATATATATATATATCCTGGTAACCTTGTAAATCAGGGTAATCCAGGAAACGTAGAGGATCCTCTGGTCGATCCCCCTCCTCCTGTTATTCCAAACGTAGGAGATTAGCAAGTCATTCTAGACATGGCTGCTAATGAAGCCCCACGAACTATGAAGGACTTTGCACGTCCTATGATAGACTTTAATCCATCTTGTCTAGTCCTACCTACTATGGTTAGAAATTTGGAGTTAAAATGTCATTTTTACAACATGTTGCCTACCTTTCATGATATGGCCACGGAGAACCCTCTATCCTTTATGCAAGAGTATATCTATATGACCAAGAATTTTCCCTTAGGAGGATTGACTGAAGGACAGGTGCAGATACGTTATTTTCAGTGTGCGTTAAGAGACAGCTAAAAAGTGGTATATGAGTCTAGCACCTATGAGTATACACACTTGGAAACAATTATCTAATTTGTTCATAGCAAAATTCTATCAGCATTCAACACTTTCAGACTTAAGGAAACAAATTATGAATGTTGCACCTGAACAAGGTGAATCGTTTCAATAGGCATGGGATAGACTAAAATCATTACAGCTTGCATGCCCACACCATAATCTCCCACAAGATGTAATCATAAATCAATTTTATGACTCGCTCTGTAATACCCCAATCCCACATCGGGTAGATGTGGAACTTGTGTTTGATTTATAAGGTAACCATGCGCTATTACTGGGCACCAACATCATCCATGGACTTTTGGGTCGGCTTGTGGTGGGCCTGATGACCCAAGATGCTGCGTGCTCAGTGGGCCAGTGTGTGGGCTACACGTAACGGACTGGGCTCTCGGGCTCGGGTCGTTACAATGTCAAAAAGAGGAATAGAGGTTGACCAAGCCAAAGTGGAAGTAATTTCCAAATTACCTCCCCCTAATTTAGTGAAAGGTGTTAGGAGTTTTCGTCATGCAAGTTTTTATAAGTGTTTTATAAAAGTTTTTTCAAAAATTTGCAAGCCTCTATGCAACCTCTTAGCTAAGGACACCTAATTTATTTTTGATAAGGATTGTCTTCAAGCCTTCAACCTTTTGAAAAAAAAAATTTTGACTACGGCTCCTATCTTAGCCAACCGTATTTGGTCGCTTCCTTTTGAAATTATGTGCGATGCTTCAAATTTCATTGTAGGAGTTGTGCTAGGTCAAAGAATAGATAAGTCACCTCATGTAATCCATTATGTTAGTATAGGGGTATAAATGAATCGAATATTGCAATATTCGATTCGTATTCGTGAAATTATTCGAGTATTCGTATTCGTATTCGTTTATTATTTGAATATTAAAATTGATTCATATTCGATTCGAAATTAATATTCAAATTATTCAATTCGATTCGAGTATTCGATTTGAAGTTTTATTTCTGTTTTTTTTTTTTACAAAATCCATTTAATAATCAATGATTCAAGTATTCTATTTGAGTATTCGATTCGAAAATTCGATTTGAGTATTCAATTCGAAAATTCGATTCAAGTATTCGAATTTTCAATATGAATTAATATGAATAAAACATCAATTATCCATAACAAAACCCCATAACATTAAATATCCATAAGAAAAACCAATAACATCCACAGATCAAATATCCATAACATCCACAATAACTATCAAATATATAAATAAATGTCAATTGTCAAATTCATTAAAAAAACACCAAATAAAAATTTGACTAGCATCCGCCATCCAACCATCATGTTCACAATATGACATGAATCGGTTCGTCCTCCTCCTAAATAAAAATAAAAATCAATTAAATATCAATTTTATTATCATAATCATGCAAATATGTAAATATCTCAAATGAATTTAAAAAATAAAACTCACATATGACATAATTGGCTTCTTAATCCCGTGAAGTTGGCGAACCCAATCTGCTCCACAAATCAAAACGTGTACCATATCAGAAGTTAACCTTGACCAATAAGGATCTAACATTCGGGTTCCTGTACTAAATGTGGCTTCTGATGCCACACTACTGATTGGAATAGCTAACACATCACGAGCTAACTTGGATAAAATTTTGAACTTCAATTCCTGAGATTTCCACCAAGCTAAGGCATCAAGTGGCTACGTCTGCATCCCCATCTTGACATCTAAAAATCCCTTCCTCCAAGTAAATGTCCAACTCTGATTTTAAAGGAGCAACATCTTCAACAGAGTTCAAATACTCATCAAACATAGATACACCCACAGGCACTAATTTTCCTTTAGATGAAGAGTTTGCAATACAAATAGAAGAACATGTTTCTGAAGTGGAAGAACTACCCTTTCGAGACCTCACTTGATAATGTGTGTATGTGCATGTGCATCAATCTCATTATATATTTTGTTGAAGAACTACCCTTTAGATGAAGCATCTCGAACCTTCATAATGTGTGTATGTACATCAATCTCATTATATATTTTGTTGAAAGTGAAATCAACCAACCTCATTTTGAACCTAGGGTCAAGTATTGCTCCAATAGCCATCAAAAGATTAGTATTTCCCCAATATTTGTCAAATTTTTGCTTCATGCTTTTAACCATCCCTCTGATAAACTCATTAGCATGGTTTTCTTTCTCATTCAACACATGTTTGACTCTCCAAATAACGGTGAGGAAAACATTAGAGGTAGGATAATCAACTCCATAAATTACATGAGTAGCCTCATAAAAACCCTCTAAAATGTCAACAACCTCCTTAACTTTGTTCCAATCTTCAAGGCTAGGACAACTCCTATATAAAGTCTCTCTTTCTGCAAATATAGGGAATGCATCCTTAACTTTATATGCTTCAATGAACATCTCATAAGTAGAATTCCAACGCGTTGGACAATCAATGATCAACCTTTTCACAGAGATTCCTAAATGATGCACAATATCATAGAATTTCAACAACCTAGACTCTGATTGGTTAATAAACCGCACACTACTTTTGACATCTTCAATAGTGCATTGAATTTTAGAAAGACCATCTTGAACAACAAGATTCAATATATGTACAGTACACCTAACATTAAACAACTTACCGTCCAATGGCAACTTACGACTCCAAGAGAATGTTTCTTTGGTGATTCGAATTGCAACATCATTGTTCGAGGCATTGTCCACAGAGATAGTGAAGACTTTGTGTTCTATCCCCCAATCTTTTGTACACTTCATAAGCCCATCAAAGATATCAACACCTAAAAAATGTCAATAATACTTATCAAATTAACAAATAATGTATATAATTACAAATAATAATGTAATGAAAGATAATTTTTACGTGTATAAACAAATAATATTACCAGCATGTGGAAGAGGAGAGGCATGAAGCTAAGAACTCGTTTGTGAAGTTGCCACTGTGAATCAACAAAGTGACCAGTGACATACATATAAGAAATCTTTTGCACCTTTGACTTACAAATGTCAGTGGTCAATGAAATCTTATTGATTCCTTTCAACATCAACTGTAACTTTTTCTTCTCTATGTCATAAACACTAATGACATCTTTCCTTACCATGGCACGAGAGATCTTCTCAAATTGTGGTTGATTAATACTTAGCATGAAAGAAAATCCAAAATTCTCCACAACATTAAACGGCTGCTCATTCATTAGAATCCAATGGGCAATGACCTCTCTTTGCTTCACATGATCATATCGACCATCTGATAAAGGATTCATCTCAAACTTGGATTTGTAAGGCTGAAATTACAATGTCTTTTGTTTTTGGGTGTAAAGTTTCTTTTGCAAACACATTTTCATGTGATTCAAAAGATGACTTGAGGTACCGGTAGCTGTCTTCGAAAGAAAACTCTTGCAATGTATACATTGAAATTTTGTACTTCCATCATTTGAAGTCACTTCAATGAAATCACTATGAGCTTTCGAATTCTTCTTTCTCTTTTTCCTTTCAAATTGGCCTTTCTCTTCCTCATGTTCACCATTGTCTTCTACATTATCACCTCCCTTTTTTATATTATTACCTCCATCTTCTATATTATTACCTCCATCTTCTATATTATCACCCCCAATTCCATCATCATCTATCTCGATCATAGGGCTCCTCACCTTTCATTACAAGTTTTTAATTAGATCTTAAAATGTTAAAACATATATATATATATATATATATATATATATATATATTAATACACAATATTTATTTAATATATAATATTTACCTCATTATCTTCCACAAAAAGATCGTCTACTTGAGGTGTTTGCTCTAATATATTAGACGCATCCATATTCTATCTAAATGACTTTAGAACAAATATTAATAAAATAATAATAATTAGTAATAAACATAACAGTTCTAATAAAACGAAACAAAACATAGTAAAAAAACACCTTAAATTCAACACCTCGCCATGTTAGTGCAAGTAAAGCAACAAAAAATAATAAGGTTGAAGCAAATATTTGCAAGGGAAGTGACTAATTTTCTCCTAAAAGAAAATTAAAATTAAAAAAAATCCATGTGACGTACGCTTTCTTTTATTCTAATATATACAGCAACTATAGCCTCCATCAAGGGTCTAATACAATTTTCTATGAATATTTTGTAGAAAACTATTTTGTGAAACTGCAACATCAATATGTGAAACAATTAAAACTTGGATGCTAATAACAATTTCCGATATGATATGAATGGAACACTAATAACATTTTTGCAACTTTGTTAAAAACAACGAATTACCCATCATTCCACTGTTGCAAGAAAAGAATCTAGTTGTTTCATCAGCACAAGTGCAAACAACATGATAATAATTCCAGGATTGTTGGATGTTATGTTGCCATGGCAAGTAATCAAATAGATGTAAAATACAAAGCTCAACTTTCCGGAAGAGGGATTACAGAGACAGCTAAAGATTGGACTTTTTGAGTAAATACTATCTAATAATTGAGTTTGAAATAAACAAAATGACAATGTCAAATCAATTAATGAGGGGAAAAAGACTTGAAGGAAAATGTCAAATTACCCATCACAAATGCCCTCAAGTATATCTCAACCACAGTCAATAAATTTCCCTCCTCCAAGATTTACTGTGAGGGGAAAGAAATATACTCATATAACAAGGGATGCCTTTGTTTAACTGCTTTTGTTACCAATACTACACCTTTGATACCGTAAAGTAGCCTCATAAAGATTGAGCCAAATATGTAAAGTTCCAATTCGCTCTCTCCTTCTCTCAGCAACCAGCCAACTCCATAGGAGCTTCATATAGATTACTTACGCCTTCTATAAAGGTATGTGATGTTATAATTTCTAGTTTTCAGTTTCTTGTCCTGGGGTGTCGATGACTTTCACCAATTCCATGATAAATGTGGTAACTCAAACATTTAAGGTCAATAGTGCAATACATGTTCCTCTTTTCTAGATCTTCCATTTATAGAAATTTGATAATTAACTTTACTTGATCTGTTAATTAGAGGAACACAAACGAGTTGCACGATTATATTAGGTGAAACCCTCAAAGCTCTCAAAGCTCAAACCCTCAAAGCTCATACCCACCAATGAGATCGAAAAAAGACATAAAGGAGTTTGAAGGGATAATGATTTACCTGATTTTAGAAGAAGAATTTGATCGGGAAGGATCGACGTTAGGAGGTTGCCCGCTGACCGCTGCAGTCCGTCCAGTGCACAACGGTCAGGAAATGTGGTCTCTGTTTGGGTTTGAAGTTTCAACTTTGAAAAGTTAGGGTTTTTTTTAACTTATATATATATATATATATATATATATATATATATATTAAATATTAAATATTATTCGAATACTATTCGCAAATACTCGAATCAAATACCACCAAGTTCGTATTCGAATTCGAATCCGTATCGAATATTTAAAAAAAATTGAATTCGAATTCGAATTTATCGAATACAAATACCGAATACCGAATCGAATCAAAAAGATTCAATTTGTTTACAAACTTATGCTAGTAGGACACTGAATGATGCTCAATTGAATTACACTACCACTGAAAATGAATTTTTGGTAGTAGTATTTGCTCTTGAAAAATTCTGCTCTTATTTGTTAGGATCCAAAGTGATTATCTTTTCTGATCATACTGCGTTAAAATACTTGTTAACTAAGAAAGATAATAAGCCTAGATTGATTAGGTGGATGCTACTATTACAATAATTTAATTTAACAATAAAAGATAAAAAGGGTTCGGAGAATGTGGTGGCTGACCACTTATCTAGGTTAGAATTATGGCCTTTGTTTGAGAAGCAGTTGTTTGAAAATGTCATTCCTTTGAATAAAGATTTCCCAGATGAGCAAATGTATTCTATCCAGAAACATAAACCATGGTATGTAAATTATGTGAACTTTATAGTGGCTAACATCATAAATCTTGACTTTGGATATCATGAAAGACATAAATTTTTATCAGAAGTAAAACATTTTTTTTTGGGAAGAACCTTATCTATTTAAATGTGGCCCTGATTCAATCATACGAAGATGTATTTCTGACGAAGAACAACAAAGTGTGTTAGCATTTTGTCATGGATTTTCTTGTGGAGGGCATTTTAGTGGAGAAAAGACTGCTCGAAAGGTAACCCAATCAGGACTTTATTGGCCTACATTATTTAAGGATGCATATCGGTTTAGCAAAAATTGTGATAAATGTCAAAGAACTGGGGGAATAAGCAAGAGAAATTAGATGCCCCAAATAAACAATTTAGTTGTTGAACTATTTGATGTTTGGGGTATAGATTTCATGGGTCCTTTTCCCATTTCTCATGGTTTTGAATATATCTTGGTGGCAGTTGGTTATGTTTCCAAATGGGTAGAAGTAATAGCAACCAGAAATAACGATGCTAAAAAAATGATCAGATTTCGTTGTGATGTTATTTTTAGTAGGTTTGGGATGCCTAGAGCTATTATAAGTGACCAAGGTACCCATTTCACCAACCGTTTGGTGAACACAAGCTAAAGAAGTATAGAGTAGTACATAAGTTAGCAACTCCCTATCACCCTCAAACATCTGGTCAAGTGGAGGTACATAATCGCCAAATTAAGGGAGCCCTTGAGAAAATTGTGCGACCTAATAGAAAAGATTGGGCGTTGAAGCTAAACAATGCATTATGAGCATATATGACAGCCTATAAGACCCCAATTGGTATGAGCCCATACAGAATTGTATTTGGGAAAGCATGTCATGTGTCTGTTGAGCTAGAACATAAAGCATTTTGGGCCATTAAAAACTCTCAACATGGATTTGACTTTAGCTGGTAAAAAGAGAATGCTCCAACTTAATGAGTTGGAAGAACATAGACTAGAGTCTTATGAGAGTCTAAAATCTATAAGGAGAACACTAAAAGATTTCATGATAAAAAATCATTCCTAAGGACCTTTATCCTAGTATGAAAGTGTTGTTGTTTAACTCTAGTTAAAGCTTTTTCCAGGAAAACTCAAATCCAAATGGTCTGATCCATTTGAAATAGTAAGTGTTTTTCCCCATGGTGTAGTTGAATTGAAGGATTACAAATCAGATGAAAGATTTAAAGTCAATGGACATCGAGTCAAACCATACTATGAAGGACTATCAATCGTCAAGACAATTGAGTTAATAGATCTTTGGGATCCAGATTAATAGGGTTTGACTGTATGTCAAGCAAACAACGTTAAACAAAAGCGCTGGTTGGAAGGAAACCCATCTAGATAATTTTTAAATGCTTTTGTAGTGTATAATAAATGTGTATTTAACCTTTGCTTGATTTCTGATAATTTCAAATGCTTTCTAGTGATAAATAAACGTTGGGGGGAAAATGTCATTAATGTTGTATTTAAATGTTTTCTAACATAAATTTATATTTTAGTTTGTTTTTGTAAATAGTTTTGTGTAGGATAAACGATCAAAGACAACAAGGATGATATCATTTTGGACGAATCTACAAAAATTCCAACATTTTTGCGGCCGAGCATAAAAAGTATAAGGCGGCCGCTTAGTATTTTTCACTAAGCGACCGCCTATTTTACAGTGACTTGGTTTTCATCTGGACTACGCGCTCACCTAGTCCCACTGTTAGGCAACCGCTTAACCTCTTTATATAAAAACAATCGGTTGGCTCTACGCACTATTCCTCTCTCTCTCTCTCTCTCTCTCTCTCTCTAACAGTTGTATCCTCTCCCTTCTCTCTAGAAAATTCCGAAAAAATCACCATTACATTGTATAATATTCTTCCTCAAGCTCATCACAACCATCAACCATCATCTCCATCTTCATCACAAGTAAAGGAAGTTGATTTTGGAGCTTCAAATTCCGATGAACCTTCATCTTTCCAGTGATTAAGCTTTCAAAGTCTTCAAAGTTACAAGTATTTTCTACCCAAAACTCTTTATCTAAACTTTAATTGTTAGATCTTGCTGTTGATTATCACTTTCTACTAGTTAGGGTATTTTTGCTTGTTATTTATTTTGAAAGCTTTGTTGGGTTTTCTGAATTTTGGAAGGAGGTTTTTTTAGTGTAAACCCTTAAAAATTAGTCTCCTGGGAAGAGAAGCAAAGCCCAAGCTGGTAAGGCCTCGACCTCTAGTCCACCTATGTATAATGTCAATCATTTCAATTCCATTAAAAGTTTTGAAATTTATTCAATTGGCCTTAATGATAAAAGCATTTTGGTTCAAAGGGGTTTTAATTATGCTAGTTTTGGGTTGAAAGACCAATTTATGCTTTGGGGGTAGGAGAAATTATGTGCGCTTCCTGGTGAGGCTATGGTTCTTATTGTCCGTGAGTTTTATGCTTACAGTGGGAGAGTGATAGGAGAGGACCCCTGAATTAAGAAGAGTGCCATCAACATCAGAGATGGAATGAATATAAAGACGGTGTTGGGTCTGCTTGATAGATGAATGAAAGAGCTTAGAATTTCCTTGACCTTCCTTGAGCCATTTTATTTTAGCCTTTTGACGCCAATATAGCTCCTCCCGAGGCTGATATCAAGAATGTTGTTGTGCGCTACTTCCAATCTCAACTCCAAGCCGAGGATGTATCTATTTCTGAACTTGAGATGATTCATTCTCTTATTACTAATGACTGGAATGCCTCCCTCATTTCTCCCCCTTCTTCTTCTGAAATTAAAAATTCCTTTCACAATCTTAATGGTGACAGTGCAGCCGGTCCCGATGGTTTTACTGGTAGATTTAATATGGTTTGTTGGGACATTATTGGTGATGATTTCTATAAAGCTATTCTTGATTTCTTTTCAGGCTTTTCTCTCCCCAAGACATGGGCTAGTACTCTCATTGCTTTGATTCCCAAAGTGGACTGGCCTTCATCTCTTAAAGATCTTCGTCCAATCAGTTTATGCAATTTTTGTTCTAAGGTCATCTCAAAAATTCTCTCCTCTCGGCTTGCTCCCATTTTGCCTCATATTATTTCAGACAATCAAAGTGCCTTCACCAAAGGTCGTACTATTCAGGATAATATTCTTCTTGCCCAAGAAATGATGACTCATCTTGATAAAAAGGTGTTTGGTTCAAATGTAGTCCTAAAGCTTGACATGGCAAAGGCATTTGACAGGGTCTCTTGGATCTTCCTTACCCGTGTGCTCAGAAAATTTGGCTTTCATGAAATCTTCATTGACTTTATTTGGAGGCTTATTTCAGACAATTGGTTTTCTGTTTTGATAAACTGAGGTTCTCTGGGCTTCTTCCCCTCATCTCGTGGTCTTCACCAAGGAGATCCCTTGTCTCCTAGTCATTTTATTATTGCAGCTGAGGTTATTAGCAGAGTCTTAATCGCCTACACAATCGTGTTCCTTCTGCTATTTACTCTACATCTAGTGGTTGCCCATTGGTCTCCCATCTTGCCTTTGCAGATGAGATTATTATATTTTGCAATGGGAGTAAAAACTCTATTCTCCTCCACAAGGATATAATCAGGAATTATGAAGTTGTTTCGGGCCAACTCATTAGCACTTCTAAAAGCTCTTTTTTCCTTGGTCCTTCTTCTGATGCCAATCGCTCTGCTCTCATTAATGCTTCTTTGGGTTATTGCATGGGTTCTCTTCCTATTACTTATCTTGGATGCCCTCTTTATCTTGGTCGGAAAAAGAAGTCCTACTTCGATTCGTTAGTCCTGAAAATTCAGCACCGTATTAATTCCTGGATGGGCTCTCTCTTGGATGTTGATGGTCGTATCACCCATATTAAGCATGGCTCACTTCCATCTCAAGTTATCTTCTGGCTGCTATTGACCCTCCTATTTCTGTCTCTTCCACTATTGACCGTATGTTTTCTAATTTTTTCTGGGGTCAATTAGATGGAAAGAAGAGGAGTCATTGGATCTCTTGGAACACCTGTTGTCGTCCCACTGAAGAGGGTGGTATAGGGGTCCTCTCTATGGCTGATCTTTCTAAAGCTTATGGTCTTAAACGGTGGTGGAGGTTTCGCACAGCCTCTAATATTTGGACCAACTTCCTAAATTCCCGCTACTGCTCTCGTGTCCATCCTTGTTGTGTTACTTCCACAGGCTCCCATGTTTGGAAACGGATGATTAAAGCTAGGGAGACAGCTAAACCTAATATTTTTTAGATCATTGGCAAGGGGGATTGCTCTCTGTGGTTCGACAACTGGATTCCCCGTACCCCTGTTGCTAAACTTGATGGTTGTGATGTGTCTTCTGTCTGTGATATTATTAATGGCTTATTCTCCCACAACCCTCCTAGGATAGGTTTTCCGTCTCACTTGGTCTCTAAAATTAAGGAGCAATTTATTTCTCTCAATGATTCTCCTGATTGTGCTTGTTGGACAGCCACGTCCAAAGGAAATTTTTCCATTTCTTCCGCTTCCTCCTTCGTCAAGATCCCTCGTCCTTTGATGCTTTCTTCTAAGTATATATGGCACAAGTACCTGCCCAAAAAAATTAGTATTTTTCTCTGGAGGCTTTTCCAACGTAAACTCCCAATTGATGAAGGTCTGTGGTGCAAGGGTTTCTCTTTAGCTTCCAACTGTCACTGTTGTGAAGATGGACACATGGAATCTTTTGATCATGTCTTTATTTTTAGCAGTTCTGCCTTACAAGTTTGGCATTATTTTCATGATAAATTTGAGCTTCCCTCCCAGCCTTGCTCTATTCAACAGAGGTGTTTCTCTTGGTGGATGCATCGTAGTTCCTTGATCTTTTCCTTAGTCCCTTCATTTATTTTGTGGCACTTATGGAAAGCCAGGAATCGAGCCGTTTTCGAGGGTCTTCGCACTCCTGCGCATGTGATTCTTCATAACATTAATGCTGATCTCAAGGACTCCCTCCAAGCAACCAACTTCTTTATCTCAGATTTATCTAGTCCTTCCTGCATTACCTTTGGGTCTCGCAAGCAAGTTACTATCCAATCTGTGGCCTGGTCCAAGCCTCCAAGTGGTTGTCTTAAGTTGAACACTGATGGTGCTAGTCGTGGTAATCTTGGCTGTAGTGGCAGTGGTGGTATTATCCGAGATTCCTTGGGTAGGCTTATTTATGCATTCTCTTCTTATTATGGTGATTGTTCTAATATGGTGGCTGAGCTTCGACCTCTTCACTCTGGCCTTCTGTGTATTCAAGATCAAGATTTGGGAGATTTTATTATGGAGATTGACTCTAAGGTCATATTCGAGTGTATTACCAAAGGTCATAGTTTCCATTGGGTTCATTCCTACATTTTTCGTGATATTCTTCGTCTTCAGGACCAAGGGCATATTACTTTTAGGCATTGCTTCAGGGAAGCAAATTCAGTGGCTGACAAACTTGCGATTTGGCGTGTGATTCTCTCGCTCAGTCTGAGTTCCTCAATATTTCTGACATCCCTCATCATATTCGTGGTCTCATTAATCTTGATGCAAGTAGTACCTCTTATGTTTGTATTTCTTAATTTCCTTTTGCATTGTTCTTCTTTTTTCGAGGTTAGGCTCCTTTGTCCTCCCATCTATAAGGGCAAGGCTGGTTGTCCCCCTCAAGTTTGTATTCTTTTCCTTTTATCAATAAAATCTCGCAGGGTGCTGTCCCTGTTTCTCTGGAAAAAAAAAAGATAGGAGAGGACCCCAATCTGTCGTGGGTGAGGGTTATTTATGTGGACTTTAGCGCACATGCAATCTTTAATTACTACAATTTGCCTGTGGTGCGTAATGATGACTACCAATCCTACCAGCCTTATAATATTGCCTTGTCCACGGTTAGCGATGATCGCTTTACCAGGTTATGAATAGACTTTGGAATGTGGGACAACTGGTTGTACTCATTCTATGAAGGAGTCTCACTTGATTGATCAGACGAATGATTTATAAATTTATATGTGTGAGGGTGATGCCAACGTCGCATTAATATGATGTGACTTGGAATAGGGCGGTGTTAAGTTATACCATTTTGACTAAGGAGACTATTCACATCTCCGATTTGATTAATCGGTAGCTTAGAGGCATGGTTGATCAGACCTCAAACACTGGGTATTTCTTTCCCGGTCTGATCACTGCATGAGTCCAATAGACTCCTGATTTAGAGAGAGTGAGGCCTATGCCTAATGTTTCCAGAAAGGGCATTACTAGAAGATCACGGCCACCCTATGCCCGTCACCCTCGGGATGTTGATGAGGATGTCAATGAGGAGTCTGATGTGGATCCTCTTGAGGAGTTCTCCACTCAGATAGTGGAGCTGTAGATGGACCAAGCTGTGGTCCAGGAGCGAGTTGAGCAGATTCAGGTTGACCATAACTACTTTCATGGGTGGTCTAGTCAATTTTTCCAGAATTTGGCTACTTATTTCAACATGCCCTCTGGCACTATCCCTGATGGCATCCTTCTTCGTTATATCGTCCTGACTCACAATGAGTCGATGCTTAAATAACATCATCCTTCGTTATGCGGATCTGTAATTTGTTTTCCGTTCTCTTTCCCCATCATTCCTCTTATCGGCTAGTCATATATTTTGAGGACAAAATTTAATTTAAGTTTGGGGGGGGGAATTCTGGGTCTTGTGTCTTTTCAGACCCTTGCCTAAGGAGAATTGAGAACTTGTTGCGTAGATCCTGCTATGTACATGAGGCAATTAGTGTCCCTATTATCTCTTCTTCTCTCTATTTTCATGCTTTTGCTTATTTTTATTTTAGGAATTGATGTTGACAAATATAAAAACAAAGGGAGTGACCATTTTAGTTTCTTCCAAATAGGTAAGTGGATGACTACCGATTTTGGTAGTTGCCTGCTTATCCAACCTTAGAACTGTCAACGTCAAACTCCAACTTTCTTAAAAATAAAAATTTTATTCTCAAGTCTTGGTGTGGAAATCCCCACCAATGATAATATAATGCTATGACTCACATGACTCTTCCATCGATCCTTCTGGTATTTTCTCTGTTGTGTAAATTTCTTATGATTATTCAGCCCTTTGTACTCATACCCCATCATGATTATTGAATAATTTGGATATTTTTATCTAGTTTATAGTACACATTGCATTCCCCGCGAGACTGGTTTGGTGCACATGAATATGTTGAATAGCTGTCTATACGCGAGTGTTGCATTAAGTTGTAACTGTAGGCTTATTTTCTTGAGAGATAGAACATTTGAAATTGTCTTGCTAATATATCTCAAGTACACTTTTGAATCATGATTGCATGTTAGTCTTGAATTTCCCTACATTTTTTCTAGCGAATGCTTATGTGAAATACATTAGGAGTTATTCTTCATTTCATAAATGGATGTGATATTTATAATTATATCTCTTTTCTAAGGAATTTTGCATGATGATTTGACATTAGGATATGATTTAGGCCATCTTTGGAACGTTTGAGCCTTAAAATTTTCTGACCTATCTATATATATCTCTAGTGTCCCCTTTTGAGCTTAATTAAAAGAATGGTGTGTGCTAAGTATACATCAACCCCTATTCGGCTTCATTTCTTTTACCCATATTAACTTAAGCCTTAAAGCCTATACACTTTAGCCTACCTTCGAGAGACTAGGACTTGGGTTGGGAATTGATGATGCTTGGAACCATTTGTATAAATGATCCCATATATTTTCTTCTTCTTCGTTGCAATTTTGTTTATCAAAAAAAAATAGAGGAGAAGAAAATAAAAGAAAAGGGTGTGTATATAAAAATTCAAGTGAAGGCATAGCCTACAAGAAATAGAAAGCAAAAAGGATCACTGCTCATCTTTAGTATGGATCGTAAATAGCAAGTTTGGGGAAAATATACTCAAATTGTGGTCTTTTCAGGTCTTAGCCTAGCGCATGTAGTCATGCAATAGAAACGAATGGGATTTGGGATAGTTATGCTCTCTCACTTTAAATTCCTTTCCTTCTTTTCATAACACATTAACCATTGGCCTTACATAGAGCATTCCTTGAGGCAGCTATTGATCTCCGTACTATCTTGACTTGAGAATAAACCAAAAAGATTTTATTTATTTAGTGCTTATTATTTTAGTTAATTTAGTTTAATTTAATGCTTTTGTATTTATCTGCATAGTTCAAGTCGCTCGTTTGAGTCTCCTAGAGTTTGTGGGTTTCTAGAGGAGTGTAAATAGTGTCACCCTCCAAAAAGATTTATTTGTATTTTATTTGTTTATTTATTGCTTTTGTATTTAATGGTTTACTCGTGGACGAGCAAAGTCTAAGTTTTTGGGTATTTGATAGATGTGTTTTATACGCATTTATTGGATATATAATATGGCTTAGATTGTGCTTTTCCATGAGTTTTATGCTACTAATATAAGTTTGTAGTTATATTTTAAGTTTAAGGTTTAAATTGAGATTATGTCAGAATTAGAGGCCTTTTCCAAGTAATTGAAGTCGTGAGGGACCAAAGTGCAAAAGTTGGAAGCTTGAAGCTGAAAATCCCTAAGAAGTGATAGGCGTTCGCCTAGCCCCATCACTAAGCTACCGTGCATTTTCTAGTGTTCAACATCCAGAGGAAGCCTTCTAGGCGCTCGCCTAGTACTTGCTCTAGGTAACCGCCTTGTCCTGTTTTCAGCTTTGGGCAATTTTGTAATCTTTTCAATTTGTAAACCTAATATAAATACAACCCTAATAGTTTATGTTTAGACATCCGTTTATATCCAACTTTTGGCCTCTCTTTTGGGCTAATACAACATTCTTTAGAGTTTCACTAGTTTTCGGAGAAGATCGATTATGTGTTCATCAATCCTTTTTGTTAGTTCATCAATTGTGATGAACTAAACGCATCCATCTAGGAATTGAAGGTAATTTGTATCGAATCTTATATTTTAATTATTAAGTCTATTCAATCAAGTCTTGTTTATCATATAACTTATATCTTGTCTATCCTTGAAACTTGCACGTTTAATGGGTGTCTATGGTTGTTTAGACATTTTGGTATGAATAAGTGCATAATCCTTATATATGTCATACGATGGTCAAACTATGTGATAAATAGATTTCACTGATTTCCTGATCGGGCTAAGGTGTAAATCTAGGTTCATTTGTTCTTCGTGTACTTAATAGACCTTTAATTGTTATGTGGACAGATCAAGAAAGTATAACAAGGTTGGGTACTAGGCATTGCAAATCGTGCTCCAAGCGTCTCAATATTTACCTTAGCGAACGAACTTTTGACTTTGATTGATCTAAAAATATATGAACATAAGAGTAGATACAAGTGAATCTTAATTCTTAAATCTTCCCCATAATTAAATCTTCAGTAATTATGTGATCTCTGCGAATCTTTTGATCTTCTGTTTTAATTAGTTTAAATTGCCAGTTAATTAAGTTAGTTAATCTCAATCCAAAAAAAACCCCTTAGTTTAATTGTTAGTTTTACTCGTTAAATTATCATATTTGTTGTTTCTCTCAGTGGTCCAGCCCTTGCTTCCGCATAACTATACTCTAGTTGATTCGTGTACTTGAGAAGTAAATGTAATATCCCTAAATTTTGATAGTATTATTTTTATATATAAGAATTGGAATAAATGTATTTGGGCCTATTTTAATTTAATAGCAAGCCCACTTAATTTTGGATACACAATATGGGTTGTTTTGAGATTGGGCTTGAGTCCAAGTCAGTTTGCCCTTTGGAAATAATAATAATAATAATAATAATAATAATAATAACAACAACAACAACAACAACAACAACAATTGTAATAATGAATGTAATTACTACTTTCAATAAATTTAGTAAATCAGGGGGAGGCAGGGGGTTGCTCGTTGCTACCGTTGAGGAGAAACGGAAGACGACTCTGTAGCCGTAGTAATGAAGAAGGTGAAGAAGGCTGCTCATGGTGGGTATAAAAGGGAAGCAATTGTCCCTAGTTCAGACATTCACAAAATAAGAAAACCGATTGAGAAAGTAAATTGGGGGGAGAGTGCACTGAGGAAAATTGGGTGAAATCTCGGAGTGAAGGTAACAGGCGGAACACTGATCCACTGGCAGACGAAGTCACGAGAAAGAGGCATTGATTTGAGGTACTATGTTGACCTTCGATTATTTTTTGAAGTTGTAATTTTTACAGAGGGTGGGATATTTGGTTACATGTTTAAAGAGTAAGGGAGGAAAGCAAAGTTGTTTCGGGAGGATGAGATGGAATTGGGTTAAACGTTTGTTGTGTGTTAGAGCCTTAGAGGGAGTATTGGAGGAGGTTCTTCTCAAAATGAATAAGGAGTAGCAAGGGAAGGTGTGTGCGCCAGAGTAGCAGAGAACGAAGAAGAGGGAAAAAAAAGGGAGAAGCAGAGGCAGTGAAGGTAGGAGAGGGTATGAAAAAAAGAAAGAAAAGGGGGAGAGAGAAAGAGAAGCCATAAGAGTTAGTCAACCAAAACAAAAACAAAAAACAAAACAAAAGGGGGGGAAGGGTGGTGAGGTGACGGGTGGAAGGAATTAAAAATGAAGAGAGGATTTGGGTGTGTACTGTGTAAGGAAAAAAATAAGGGAAAAGGGAATTTGTGGTTTAAGTTAATTTGGTGGTAGGAGTATGTTTTGGGTATTGTTTTGACTCATTATCAAGTTGGTTCCTAAACGAAAAAAAAATTAAATTAAATAAAACAAAGTTATAAAAAAATTAGTTTAATTACTTAGATACACGTAAAATGTTGTTTAAAATAATTTAGTTTTTTTTTTGTATTGGATGTTAGATTTGGGCAAGTACGAGTTGTGGTGACGTACACGTACAAGCTAATTGTTCACTACTTTTCGGTAAGGAATTATACTTCTTAAGTATTTTGATCGTCCTATTTTATTCGGTATGCTTCCATTATAATTTTATTGCCTTAACGTTTTCTTGTAAACACATGTTCGGCACTCACCAATATTTGTTTTAAATTCTGTCGAACCTATTTTTGTTCACACTCCGAATCTTTAAATTTTGTAACTCATGTTTGACTTCTTTGAAATATCAACTCATTAGAAAATGTATTACATATACTTTTGGACATTTGACTTTATTTGGAACTCCACCGTGTTCACTAAGTAAAATAAATGGTTACGTGAAATATGTAACACTAATGAAACGATGAAATTATTTAACACCACTGGACATATGGTGAGGTTATCCGGATATACGTTCAGGCCCGTTGGGCTCAGGCCCGTCGGGGTAGTCAGCTAGGTCGAATTGACCACTTAAGTGATCATGGAATCTACGTGTGTTCCTTGTTTCTAACCGGTATAGGACGGTTAGCGGCAATCAGATATCTCGTATTTGTTTTGAGCCTTATCCTTCACTTGGAATTCCTGATTAACATTTGTGCTTGATTTTACTATTTCTACATCTGGTTGATGCAATTATTAGTCTTATTAAAACTATTTGACTTTTTGGCGATATATATTTCTTGTGGTCAACTCCTCCTTAGAAATCAGAGGGGTTGTATATGAACTTGTTGGGCATTATTCGCTCACCCTTTTCTACTTTTCTTCAGGTCGTAAGTAAATTTGGGATCCTTTTGGGATCAAGTGGACCATGTGAAGGGTGACTCGTGCAAGAATTAAATTCCTTAGTTTTGACGTTTTATTACGGTTATTTTAATGAACAATTATTTTGTATTGGGATTGGTGGAGCCAATTACATTTTGGGACTTGTAATAGACAGTTAATGTATTTTGGTTAGAGGAATTGTAACGTTTTAGTTTGGATATTTTGTTGTTTAGTATTTAGTAATGGTGACGTAGCCAAATTGTGGGACTGTGGTATCGGTTTCGAGTTTGAGGCGTTACAGAGTGGTATCATAGCTTAGCTTAAGATCCTGAGGGTTATAGGTTTTAAGGGTTATGATAGAAATAAGAATGAGATGGTAGAGTTAAGAACATTATTGAAATTTGGGTTTATTTTTAGAAGGACTAATTCATCGATTGGTTATGTGTAGGAATGGCACGTACCCGACAAACTGCTAGGAAGACATGTACTAAGCAATCTCTTTCGGTACGTAGAGGGTTATTCAATAAGGTACATGCGAAGTTAGTCCGTTCCAGCCGTACCTTCCGTACTATGAAAGATGCTAAGGATGAGCTTGTGGTTCACCTGCGTGCCCAAATGTAAGCAACCAAGAACGCTAGGCATGTGCTTGATTTAGTGCGCGCTAGTCTCACCCAAACCATCAACGAAGCTTCAGAGGACAAGTTGGGGTCTTTCCTGAACCCCATACAGGTTGACTCGTATTCAGAGGAGGGGGAGGATTTCATGGCGGATGACTAGATGGAGGAAAGCGAGTCCGAGGACTCTGAATCCGACGAGGAAGAGGGGGCTACAGCCGAAAGAATGCACACTAACGATTGGATAGAGTGATTAGTAGTACCTTAAGATAAGCGTTTTTCTTTATGTTTAAGGACGTTAGTAGCTCCTTTCTGTGTTCCACTGGTCGTGGGTGAAAGTCCCATTTTTTGGATGTAATGAAAATTCCTCAAGGTTAATATAAATGCCTTATTTGAATGCATATCGTTTGATTTGTCTGGTACCCTAGATCCTCTCAGTTGATGTCAAGGAACTTTTGTGAATAGCCTTGACGTAATAACCATTTAAGCCTTAAGGGTTTAACAAAATAAATAAATAAAATAAAATAAAAATAAAAAATGTTAGATAGAAATATATATCCACTTTATGTGTGTGTGACATTTTGTTATCCATGAAACAGTATTAGATGGCTCGTGGAGGTCGCTCGGGCACAAAATGGCGTAGTCGTGGGCGCGGACAAACTAGTCGTGGGGGAAGAGTCGGGGAAAACTCTACCTCCGGGGTTGCTGGTGAGGAGTAGCCTGGAGTAAACGTCAATGGTCCCGGTCCCTTAGACCCAACACTTGTTGAGCTCCTTCAAACTCTCACTCAGGCCGTCCTGGAAAATATGGGTCAGGCAAACACTACACCCATTGTCCAACCAAAACAACAACAACCACCACCACCACCCCAACCAAAGCAACAACCACCACCACCACCTCAACCAAAACCCTAACCACAGCGACAACCCCAAAACCAAGTATCCACTAAGGACCCCCTTGAAGCTTTCCAAAGGCGGAAACCTAAAACCTTCTCTGGTGCGCCTGGCACCGAGAAACCGGAAAAATGGTTGAAAAATATGGAAAAAATATTTGGAACCATGACTTGTACCGATGAGCAAAAGGTTAGATTTGCCACCTTTGTGTTGGAAGGTGAGGCTAGTGAGTGGTGAGAGTCAGAGGAGAAGACTACCCAAGCAAGCGGTGTGGCCACTTATACTTGGGAAATGTTTCGTAAAGATTTTAACAAGAAGTATTTCCCTCGTAGTGTACGAGAACGGACGTTAGTGGAGTTTCTCAACCTGAAGCAAGGGATTATGACTGTAGATGAGTATAATGCTAAGTTTACGGAGTTGTCGAGATATGCTCCGAATTTCTTCAAGGATGAGGATCAGAAGGCAAGAAAATTTGAAAGAGGACTCAATACCAAATCGGCCAGTTAACCGCTTTGAAGTTGCCAACTCATGCGAGGTTCTCGGATCGGGGTTCGAATGGTCGAGCAGGTGAGCCGAGTACCGCAAGAAAAAGGAAGATAAGAAGAGGGACTCGAAGGACAGCTCAGGGAGGTACCGCGGAAAATCTAGTGGTCAAGGAAGTGGTGCTTACGGTAACAAGAGAAGGGCCACTGAGGATAACCGTTTCAAAGGGGGGCTTGGCCGTCAAGGAATCGGCCTCGAGTCGCATCAGGTGGATCCAATTTTAATTAGAGAGTAAACGATACGTGCCGCACTTGTGGGGGTTGGCATCCAAGCAAGCCTTGCTATCGTGGTTCAGGGGCATGTTTTAACTGTGGTAAGGTGGGGCACATGATCAGGAATTGTCCGGAGCCGCTCAAAAATACTTTCAACAAGGGCTCGGGGAATGGGGATAAGGACAAACCCAAGGCACAGGGAAGAGTTTTTGCTATGACAACTAAGGATGCTCGGTAACCAATGATGTGGTGGCAGGTGCGTACATCTCTATACACACGATATGTATGCTTTAATTGATCATGGTGCCACCCACTCTATCATTTCTGCTGCTCTTGTGCGTCGCATGGGATTACCACCCCAAGATCTAGATTTTGAGTTGGTCATAGATACCCCAACCAATGAATCTATTCCAGTAACTTCAGTGTTCAGGTCTTGCCCTCTTAAACTCGGGGATAGGGAGTTGCCTGTTGACTTAATACCCTTAGACATTCAAGATTTTGATATTATACTTGGTATGGACTGGTTAGCTGTTTTCCATGCTAGGGTAAATTGTTTTGAAAAAGAGGTGGTGTTTTGCATTCCTGGTAAGCCAAAGTTTAGGTTTAACGGTTCCAAACCAGTGGGCGTGTCGGGTTTTATTTCTTTCCTAAAGGCAAGGAGACTTTTGAGAAAGGGTTACCAGTGATATCTAGCTTTCATCACCGATACTCGTAAGGAAAGAGTAAGCCTTGAATCATTTCCAATAGTTAATGAGTTCGGGGATGGGTTTCGAGAGGACCTACCCGGTCTACCACCAGAGCGAGAGGTAGAATTTATGATTGAACTAGTGCCTGGGACGGCACCCATCTCTAAGGCACCATATAGGATGGCGCCGACAGAACTTAAGGAATTGAAGGAACAGTTGCAAGAAATTTTGGAAAAGGGGTTAATTAGGCCGAGTGTTTCACCTTGGGGCGCTCCGGTGTTGTTTGTAAAGAAGAAGGGCGGGTCTATAAGGTTATGTATTGATTATCGGGAGTTGAACCGGGTTACAGTAAAGAATAGGTATCCGCTACCAAGGATTGATGACTTGTTTGACCTGTTGCAAGGTGCTCGTTACTTCTCCAAGATCGATCTCCGATCAGGTTACCATCAGCTAAGGGTTACGAAGGAAGATATTGCTAAAACGGCATTTAGAACCAGATATGGCCACTATGAGTTCCGGGTTATGCCATTTGGGTTAACCAATGCTCCAGCCGCATTTATGGACCTGATGAATAAGGTATTCAAGAAGTTTCCTAACCGCTATGTGTTTGTGTTCATTGATGATATCTAAATTTACTCTAAGACCAAAGAGGAGCATGAAGAACATTTGAAAGTTGTGCTACATATCTTAAGAGAAAAGAAGTTATATGCCAAATTTAAGAAGTGTGAATTCTGGTTAGAGAAAGTAGCTTTCTTGGGGTACATGGTATCGAAGGATGGGATCTCTGTGGACCCAACTAAGATAGAGACGGTAGTAAATTGGGAGAGACCAACAACTGTCACAGAGGTTAGAAGTTTCCTGGGGTTGGCCAGTTATTACCGTCGATTTGTCGAGGGGTTCTTGAAGATAGCAAGCATTCCTTATCTAGATTGACCTTAAGACTTTTAAGTTTGTGTAGACAGATGAGTGTGAAGCTAGTTTTTAAGAGTTGAAGAATCGGTTGGTATCGGCTCTGATCCTTACCTTACCATCTGGATCAAAAGAATTCGTGAACTACAGGGATACATCGCTAAAAAGATTAGGTTGCGTCTTGATGCAAAATGACAAGGTAATTGCTTACGCTTCCCGACAACTCAAGAACTATGAGAAGAACTATCCAACTCATGATTTGGAGTTGGCAGCTGTGGTGTTTGCTTTGAAAATTTTGAGACATTATTTGTATGGGGAGAAATGTGATATTTATACCGACCATAAAAGTCTAAAGTATATATTCACTCAAAAAGAGTTAAACATGCGGCAACAAAGATGATTGGAACTACTTAAGGATTATGATTGTACAATATTATACCACCCTGGGAAGGCCAACGTTGACTGACACTTTGAGTCGGAAGAACCAAGGGAGCTTGGCAGCTATGTTGTTTCTCATTGTATCTTGATTTGCACTTGTTCATTCATTACATTAGGTTCTATGCTTAGTGACTAATTGGGCTACGTACCAGTTAGCGTGGCAACTGTGTATAGAACTTTGCCTTAGAATAGTTTTTAGACTTCACAGGTTCAGCGGAAGACTACGGCTGAATGCTTCACCGGAAGACTTCAAGCAGCCTCCAGCGGCAGACCTTATTTGCATCATGATAGCATGACGTGTCCAGCCCTTCATTTGATTAAGCTTTATTGGATTATTTAATTCAACCCAAATCAGTTTGAATTTGAATTAAATCATCTCCAGATCTGCGCTCGACTTCTCAGATGCGTCCTCCAGCTTTTCCGAAAAAGCATGAAGACTTTTGCCTCCTGAAAAGTGACAGAGCAGGCGAACAGACTGACACATACAGACTGTACCAACTATTGCAGGTCTGCAACTCTAATTGCTCACCTGCTAGTTGCTGCAACAACTCTTCACCATTCCCTCGCCAAGATCGTTGAAGAAGAAGTCCACAAACGCCTCCAGCATTTAAAGCATTCAACCTAATATAGTCAGACTCACTTCGCCTTCACCAACGATCTCAAGAATGCCCAAGCTATAACACGCCATTAAAGTTTGAAGAAAAACAATGCTCTGAATCTTTACAACAACATCAAGCTTTATACACTCAGTGCATTCAAGAGATCATCAACTGATCAACGAAGTCCTCAACAACAACAAGAAGATCTGCATCAACCATTAATCCTTTGCTTCTTATTGTTGTTCCTTCTACTATTCTTCTGCACGTTGAATATTTTATTTTGTCTAGATATTCAATACCCCCACCCCTAAACACAAGTCAAATATTTTGTACACGATCCATTGGATATTTCTGTAACAGAACTAGTAGAAAATATAGTGCACATTTAAATCCAAGGTTGACTGCCTTGGTGGTGGACGTAACCACTCTTTAAGTTGTGAACCATCTCAAAATACATGTGTTCTTTACTTACCGCATTATTCGCTTTCATATTTGTTAACTTATTCCTTTAGCTGCAAACTTGAGTAACCAGTTAAGTCTACCGGTAGTGCTTCACCAGCAGACTTAGTCTGTTTTCCTTGCAATACTTCCGCTACTTCAATCTTTTCAATAGATTGCAAGTGCTTGTTTTAGGAATCAATACGAAAAGTTTTAAGTGTTTAATAAGCTATTCAACCCCCCCCCCTTCTAGCTTATTATTGTGCCCTTTGGGACTAACAATTGGTATCATAGCTTGACCCTTCGAAAACTAGTTTTTCCAAGATTAAACTCTTGAGATACACGATCCAATGGCACAAACACACTACATGCTACCTACGTCAAATGCGAACCACGTCCCAATATTGGACGAAGGTCATTTCAATGTATGGAAGGATAAGATAATGTGTTTTATGAATTCTATTGACAACAGATTATTGAAGTGCGTACTCGCAGGACGACGTGTACCAATGAAGGTAAATCTTCTGGCAAGCATTGCTGGTAATCCTGCCGAAGTACCAAAAGAAGAATCAGAATGGACCGAGGACGAAAGAAATCTAGTGGAGCTGGAAAGTAAAGTCATAAACATCATAACAAGGTCACTAGACACCAGTACTTACCAATAAGTGATCCAGTGTACCACTGCAAAAGAAATGTGGGAAGCTCTTGTCGAATACTTGGAAGGAGACCAAGATACAAGAGACAACAGGAAGTATACCTACATCCAACAATTTGATTCTTTCAAGAAGGATCCTAAGGAGACCTTGAGACAAGCATACGATCGCTTCAGCGAGGTAATAAATAGTTGTTTCTCTCTAGGTAAAACTTATGACAAGAAAGAAATGAACATGAGATTTCTAGGCTCTCTAGGTAGTCTATGGCATGTTAAGACTACCGCCATGAAGGAATCTAAGAACTTGAATGAAATGGCTCTTCATAGTCTCTATGCAAGTTTAAAGGTTTACGAGCTTGAAGTTAATCAAGCTCTAGAGCAGGACAAGCAGTTCAAAACCTTGTCCTTGTCAGCCATGGTACAAGAAGAAACCCCAGTTGAAAACAAACCTTCTACTTCCTCCAGTGAAAACGATTTTCTTTCAGATGAACAATTTGCAATGTTTGTTAAACGTTTTAAAAAATTTGCAAAATATGGAAGGAAGGACACACACAAGCAGCCTTTTAGAAAATCTGTTGATAGCCCATCTAACAATGAGCTAGTGTGTTACAACTATAGAAAACCTGGTCATTTTGCATCTAAATGTCCAAAGCCAAAATTTGAAGAATATCGAAAGCCTCCTTATAAGAAATTTCAAAAACAAAAGGGTATGCTGGCTAAAGACATTGAAGAAAAACATGTTGCTACATGGTTTGAGACAAATTCAGAAGAGGATGAGGACAATTGTGAGCAATCCAATATATGCTTAATAGCTCATGAATCAAGTCCCACTTATGACTTTGAACATGAAGTCGAAATCTCACCTAGTCCCTTTGTAAAAGATGAGATCAACTGTGAAAACTTCAGTAAAGAAGAACTGCTCAAGGATAATCAAGAAATGATTGAGGAGTTCAACGCTTTCAGAGTAGCCTATGTAAAACTCGCTAAGAACTTTGAAAAGCTTGCTACTGAGAAATCTTTGGTTGGTACCGAGATTCAAACTCTTAATAACTGTCAACAAGAGAATATAAAGCTAAAAGGAGAAAACAAATTTCTTTCTGATAAAGTTGATTGCCTAAATGAGCACATCAAAGTGCTGGACCTTGAGAAAATTGCCTTACAAAAGACAATTGACTCATGGAACAGCTCTAATAAAACCTTCGAAGGAATCCTCTCTAGCCAAAAGCCAAGTGGAGATAAATCAGGCTTAGGCTATAATGATGAGCCCAACATTGCATACTCTTCTGTCACTGATAAAGGTGAATCCTCCAAGACTGCTGATGATACTTCCTTCTCCAAACAGATCTTCGGGAACAAAGGTAAACATGGACTTGGCTATACAAGTGTACCATATGTTTACCCCAAGGCTTACAAAGGAAAAGCCAAAGAGACCTGCCTCTAATGAGAAGCTTGAGAAAGGAACTAGAGAACAAAGTCTACCGACAACGCCTCTTAAAGCAAAGTCTCGTTGGCGGTAGACCTATGAAATCTGTTGGCACCGTCAAGTTTGTCTATGAAATGGCTAAGGCAGCCAAGTTAAGACAATAAACTTTAAGGAATTATGCCGAATCCTCTAAAACAAGCACAAATGCACCAGCCTAAGGCTAAGTCTGCTGGTAACAAATCAAGAAGGTTCAACAGAAACCAATTAAGTCTACTGTCAACAAGCTAGCTGAACCCAAGACTTCTGTTGGGAATAAGGAAAGTAACAAGCACTCTATAGCTAAAGCTAATCACAGTCCTCCATGGAACTTTCATCTATGTCATTTTTGTAACTGCTAGGCCATCCGGCCCCTAATGCTCCGCTAAGGTTCACACCAAAATCCAGACACCTAGTTCTCTCAAGGTAGGTAGAACGGGTCCCAAAAGGTTGCTAA
>CM028380.1:60159904-60175517 GCA_013146195.2 Codonopsis lanceolata | reverse complement strand
AGGCATGTGCTTGATTTAGTGCGCGCTAGTCTCACCCAAACCATCAACGAAGCTTAGGAGGACAAGTTGGGGTCTTTCACGAACCCCATACGGGTTGACTCGTATTCGGAGGAGGGAGGATTTCATGGCGGATGACTAGATGGAGGAAAGCAGTCCGAGGACTCGAAATCCGACGAGGAAGAGGCTACTGGTAGAAAGAATGCACACTAACGATTGGATAGAGTGATTAGTAGTACCTTAAGATAAGCGTTTTCTTTATGTTTAGGGCGTTAGTAGCTCCTTTACGTGTTCCAGCGGTCGGTGGGTGAAAGTCCCATTTTTGGATGTAATGAAAATTCCTCAAGGTTAATATAAATGCCTTATTTGAATGCATATCGTTTGATTTGTCCGGTACCTAGATCCTCGGTTGATGTCAAGGAACTTTTGTGAATAGCCTTGACGTAATAACCATTTAAGCCTTAAGGGTTTAACAAAATAAATAAATAAAATAAAATAAAAATAAAAATGTTAGATAGAAATATATATCCACTTTATGTGTGTGTGACATTTTGTTATCCATGAAACAAGATATTAGATGGCTCGTGGAGGTCGCTCGGGCACAATGGCGTAGTCGTGGCGCGGACAAACTAGTCGTGGGGGAAGAGTGGGAAAACTCTACCTCAGGGGTTCTGGTGAGGAATAGCACAGGTAACGTCAATGGTCCGGTCCCTTAGACCAAACACTTGTGAGCTCCTTCAAACTCACTCAGGCCGATCTGGAAAATATGGGTCAGGCAAACACTACACCCATTGTCCAACCAAAACAACAACAACCACCACCACCACCCCAACCAAAGCAACAACCACCACCACCACCTCAACCAAAACCCTAACCACAGCGACAACCCCAAAACCAAGTATCCACTAAGGACCCCCTTGAAGCTTTCCAAAGGCGGAAACCTAAAACCTTCTCTGGTGCGCCTGGCACCGAGAAACCGGAAAAATGGTTGAAAAATATGGAAAAAATATTTGGAACCATGACTTATACCGATGAGCAAAAGGTTAGATTTGCCACCTTTGTGTTGGAAGGTGAGGCTAGTGAGTGGTGAGAGTCAGAGGAGAAGACTACCCAAGCAAGCGGTGTGGCCACTTATACTTGGGAAATGTTTCGTAAAGATTTTAACAAGAAGTATTTCCCTCGTAGTGTACGAGAACGGACGTTAGTGGAGTTTCTCAACCTGAAGCAAGGGATTATGACTGTAGATGAGTATAATGCTAAGTTTACGGAGTTGTCGAGATATGCTCCGAATTTCTTCAAGGATGAGGATCAGAAGGCAAGAAAATTTGAAAGAGGACTCAACAGCCAAATCAGTTTCAGGTTAACCGCTTTGAAGTTGCCAACTCATGCAGAGGTTCTGGATCAGGTTCGAATGGTCGAGCAGGAGTCGGCTGAGTACTGCAAGAAAAAGGAAGATAAGAAGAGGGACTCGAAGGACAGCTCAGGGAGGTACCGCGGAAAATCTAGTGGTCAAGGAAGTGGTGCTTACGGTAACAAGAGAAGGGCCACTGAGGATAACCGTTTCAAAGGGGGGCTTGGCCGTCAAGGAATCAGTCTCAGAGTCAGTACCAGGGATCCAATTTTAATTAGAGAGTAAACGATACGTGCCGCACTTGTGGGGGTTGGCATCCAAGCAAGCCTTGCTATCGTGGTTCAGGGGCATGTTTTAACTGTGGTAAGGTGGGGCACATGATCAGGAATTGTCCGGAGCCGCTCAAAAATACTTTCAACAAGGGCTCGGGGAATGGGGATAAGGACAAACCCAAGGCACAGGGAAGAGTTTTTGCTATGACAACTAAGGATGCTCTGGTAACCAATGATGTGGTGGCAGGTACTGTACATCTCTATACACACGATATGTATGCTTTAATTGATCATGGTGCCACCCACTCTATCATTTCTGCTGCTCTTGTGCGTCGCATGGGATTACCACCCCAAGATCTAGATTTTGAGTTGGTCATAGATACCCCAACCAATGAATCTATTCCAAGAATCTCAAGTGTTAGTGTCTTGCCCTCTTAAACTCGGGGATAGGGAGTTGCCTGTTGACTTAATACCCTTAGACATTCAAGATTTTGATATTATACTTGGTATGGACTGGTTAGCTGTTTTCCATGCTAGGGTAAATTGTTTTGAAAAAGAGGTGGTGTTTTGCATTCCTGGTAAGCCAAAGTTTAGGTTTAACGGTTCCAAACCAGTGCACGTGTCGGGTTTTATTTCTTTCCTAAAGGCAAGGAGACTTTTGAGAAAGGGTTACCAGTGATATCTAGCTTTCATCACCGATACTCGTAAGGAAAGAGTAAGCCTTGAATCATTTCCAATAGTTAATGAGTTTGGGGATGGGTTTCGAGAGGACCTACCCGGTCTACCACCAGAGCGAGAGGTAGAATTTATGATTGAACTAGTGCCTGGGACGGCACCCATCTCTAAGGCACCATATAGGATGGCGCCGACAGAACTTAAGGAATTGAAGGAACAGTTGCAAGAAATTTTGGAAAAGGGGTTAATTAGGCCGAGTGTTTCACCTTGGGGCGCTCCGGTGTTGTTTGTAAAGAAGAAGGGCGGGTCTATAAGGTTATGTATTGATTATCGGGAGTTGAACCGGGTTACAGTAAAGAATAGGTATCCGCTACCAAGGATTGATGACTTGTTTGACCTGTTGCAAGGTGCTCGTTACTTCTCCAAGATCGATCTCCGCATTTCTCCGGGTTACCATCGCCTAAGGGTTACGAAGGAAGATATTGCTAAACGGCATTTAGAACCGGATATGGCCACTATGAGTTCGGGTTATGCCATTTGGGTTAACCAATGCTCAAAGCAAATTATTTATGGACCCGATGAATAAGGTATTCAAGAAGTTTCCTAACCGCTATGTGTTTGTGTTCATTGATGATATCTTAATTTACTCTAAGACCAAAGAGGAGCATGAAGAACATTTGAAAGTTGTGCTACATATCTTAAGAGAAAAGAAGTTATATGCCAAATTTAAGAAGTGTGAATTCTGGTTAGAGAAAGTAGCTTTCTTGGGGTACATGGTATCGAAGGATGGGATCTCTGTGGACCCAACTAAGATAGAGACGGTAGTAAATTGGGAGAGACCAACAACTGTCACAGAGGTTAGAAGTTTCCTGGGGTTGGCCAGTTATTACCGTCGATTTGTCGAGGGGTTCTTGAAGATAGCAGTACCCTTATCTAGATTGACCCAGAAGACTTTTAAGTTTGTGTAGACAGATGAGTGTGAAGCTAGTTTTTAAGAGTTGAAGAATCGGTTGGTATCGGCTCTGATCCTTACCTTACCATCTGGATCAAAAGAATTCGTGAACTACAGGGATACATCGCTAAAAAGATTAGGTTGCGTCTTGATGCAAAATGACAAGGTAATTGCTTACGCTTCCCGACAACTCAAGAACTATGAGAAGAACTATCCAACTCATGATTTGGAGTTGGCAGCTGTGGTGTTTGCTTTGAAAATTTTGAGACATTATTTGTATGGGGAGAAATGTGATATTTATACCGACCATAAAAGTCTAAAGTATATATTCACTCAAAAAGAGTTAAACATGCGGCAACAAAGATGATTGGAACTACTTAAGGATTATGATTGTACAATATTATACCACCCTGGGAAGGCCAACGTTGATCGACACTTTGAGCCGGAAGAACCAAGGGAGCTTGGCAGCTATGTTGTTTCTCATTGTATCTTGATTTGCACTTGTTCATTCATTACATTAGGTTCTATGCTTAGTGACTAATTGGGCTACGTACCAGTTAGCGTGGCAACTGTGTATAGAACTTTGCCTTAGAATAGTTTTTAGACTTCATGTGTTCAATGAAGACTACCTTACCGAATGCTTCACCTGAAGACTTCAACCTCTGCACCTTATTTGCATCATGATAGCATGACGTGTCCAGCCCTTCATTTGATTAAGCTTTATTGGATTATTTAATTCAGCCCAAATCAGTTTGAATTTGAATTAAATCATCTCCAGATCTGCGCTCGACTTCTCGGATCGCCCTCCAAATTTTTCCGAAAAGCATGAAGACTTTGCCTCCTGAAAAGTGAAGCGAGGCGAACAGACGACACATCTCGTACCAACTATTGCAGGTCTGCAACTCTAATTGCTCACCTGCTAGTTGCTGCAACAACTCTTCACCATTCCCTGCTCAGTATCAGTTGAAGAAGAAGTCCACAAACAGCTCCAGGCATTTAAAGCATTCAACCTAATATAGCTGTACTCACTTCGTCTTCACCAACGATCTCAAGAATGCCCAAGCTATAAATACTGCCATTAAAGTTTGAAGAAAAACAATGCTCTGAATCTTTACAACAACATCAAGCTTTATACACTCAGTGCATTCAAGAGATCATCAACTGATCAACGAAGTCCTCAACAACAACAAGAAGATCTGCATCAACCATTAATCCTTTGCTTCTTATTGTTGTTCCTTCTACTATTCTTCTGCACGTTGAATATTTTATTTTGTCTAGATATTCAATACCCCCACCCCTAAACACAAGTCAAATATTTTGTACACGATCCATTGGATATTTCTGTAACAGAACTAGTAGAAAATATAGTGCACATTTAAATCCAAGGTTGACTGCCTTGGTGGTGGACGTAGCACTCTTTATAGTGTGAACCATCTCAAAATACATGTGTTCTTTACTTACTGCATTATTCTGTTTTCATATTTGTTAACTTATTCCTTTAGCTGCAAACTTGAGTAACCAGTTAAGTCTACCGGTAGTGCTTCACCAGCAGACTTAGTCTGTTTTCCTTGCAATACTTCCGCTACTTCAATCTTTTCAATAGATTGCAAGTGCTTGTTTTAGGAATCAATACGAAAAGTTTTAAGTGTTTAATAAGCTATTCAACCCCCCCCCCTTCTAGCTTATTATTGTGCCCTTTGGGACTAACAATTGGTATCAGAGCTTGACCCTTCGAAAACTAGTTTTTCCAAGATTAAACTCTTGAGATACACGATCCAATGGCACAAACACACTACATGCTACCTACGTCAAATGCGAACCACGTCCCAATATTGGACGAAGGTCATTTCAATGTATGGAAGGATAAGATAATGTGTTTTATGAATTCTATTGACAACAGATTATTGAAGTGCGTACTCGCAGGACGACGTGTACCAATGAAGGTAAATCTTCTGGCAAGCATTGCTGGTAATCCTGCCGAAGTACCAAAAGAAGAATCAGAATGGACCGAGGACGAAAGAAATCTAGTGGAGCTGGAAAGTAAAGTCATAAACATCATAACAAGGTCACTAGACACCAGTACTTACCAATAAGTGATCCAGTGTACCACTGCAAAAGAAATGTGGGAAGCTCTTGTCGAATACTTGGAAGGAGACCAAGATACAAGAGACAACAGGAAGTATACCTACATCCAACAATTTGATTCTTTCAAGAAGGATCCTAAGGAGACCTTGAGACAAGCATACGATCGCTTCAGCGAGGTAATAAATAGTTGTTTCTCTCTAGGTAAAACTTATGACAAGAAAGAAATGAACATGAGATTTCTAGGCTCTCTAGGTAGTCTATGGCATGTTAAGACTACCGCCATGAAGGAATCTAAGAACTTGAATGAAATGGCTCTTCATAGTCTCTATGCAAGTTTAAAGGTTTACGAGCTTGAAGTTAATCAAGCTCTAGAGCAGGACAAGCAGTTCAAAACCTTGTCCTTGTCAGCCATGGTACAAGAAGAAACCCCAGTTGAAAACAAACCTTCTACTTCCTCCAGTGAAAACGATTTTCTTTCAGATGAACAATTTGCAATGTTTATTAAACGTTTTAAAAAAATTGCAAAATATGGAAGGAAGGACACATACAAGCAGCCTTTTAGAAAATCTGTTGATAGCCCATCTAACAATGAGCTAGTGTGTTACAACTATAGAAAACCTGGTCATTTTGCATCTAAATGTCCAAAGCCAAAATTTGAAGAATATCGAAAGCCTCCTTATAAGAAATTTCAAAAACAAAAGGGTATGCTGGCTAAAGACATTGAAGAAAAACATGTTGCTACATGGTTTGAGACAAATTCAGAAGAGGATGAGGACAATTGTGAGCAATCCAATATATGCTTAATAGCTCATGAATCAAGTCCCACTTATGACTTTGAACATGAAGTCGAAATCTCACCTAGTCCCTTTGTAAAAGATGAGATCAACTGTGAAAACTTCAGTAAAGAAGAACTGCTCAAGGATAATCAAGAAATGATTGAGGAGTTCAACGCTTTCAGAGTAGCCTATGTAAAACTCGCTAAGAACTTTGAAAAGCTTGCTACTGAGAAATCTTTGCTGGCAGCTGAGATTCAAACTCTTAATAACTGTCAACAAGAGAATATAAAGCTAAAAGGAGAAAACAAATTTCTTTCTGATAAAGTTGATTGCCTAAATGAGCACATCAAAGGGCTGGACCTTGAGAAAATTGCCTTACAAAAGACAATTGACTCATGGAACAGCTCTAATAAAACCTTCGAAGGAATCCTCTCTAGCCAAAAGCCAAGTGGAGATAAATCAGGCTTAGGCTATAATGATGAGCCCAACATTGCATACTCTTACTCAGCGATAAAGGTGAATCCTCCAAGGCTGGCGATGATACTTCCTTCTCCAAACAGATCTTCGGGAACAAAGGTAAACATGGACTTGGCTATACAAGTGTACCATATGTTTACCCCAAGGCTTACAAAGGAAAAGCCAAAGAGACTGTCTCTAATGAGAAGCTTGAGAAAGGAACGGTAGAGAAATCAAAGTCTACCGACAACAGCTCTGCTAAAGCAAAGTCTGTGGCGGTAGACCTATGAAATCTCTGTTGGCACCTGTCAAGTTTGTCTATGAAATGGCTAAGGCAGCCAAGTTAATTGACAATAAACTTTAAGGAATTATGCTGAATCCTCCTAAAACAGTTAACAACAGACCAGCTAAGGCTAAGTCTGCTGGTAACAAATCAAAGAAGGTTCAACAGAAACCAATTAAGTCTACTGTCAACAAGCTAGCTGAACCCAAGACTTCTGTTGGGAATAAGGAAAGTAACAAGCACTCTATAGCTAAAGCTAATCACAGTCCTCCATGGAACTTTCATCTATGTCATTTTTGCAACTGTTTAGGCCATCTGGCCCCAGAATGCCTGCTAAGGTTCACACCAAAATCTGAGACACCTAGTTCTCTCAAGGTAAGGTAGGTATGGGTCCCAAAAGGTTGCTAATCCTCGGGACCCAAAAGAAAATAAAGGGGACCTTGTTCCCTTGACTTTTTCAGGTCTGCTTCATGGCTATAAATTCAGAAGATAAGGACATCTGGTACCTCGATAGTGGTTGTTCAAGGCACATGACAGGGAACAGAAGTCTACTCTCAGATATAGCTAAAGCTAAAGGTCCTATGATGATTTTCGGCGATAATGCAAAAGGAAAGACAATTGGGTATGGCTCAATCACTAGAGGAAGTCTCTCCATCAACAAAGTTTCTCTAATGAATGACTTAAAGCATAATCTTCTGAGCACATCCTAATTCTGTGACAAATGACTTATCTACGAATTCTCCTCCAACCAATGTCTCATCAAAGATCGTGAATCCTGCTCAACATTACTGACCGACAATAGACAAGGAAACGTCTATGTCGTGGACTTAAACCTTCTAGGGAGATCCTCCAGCCTTTGCCTAGTTGCAAACAACATTCGTGACAACAGTTGGCTTTGGCACAAGCGTCTCAATCACCTCAACTTCAAGTACCTCTCCAAGTTCTCCAAAGATGGGTTTGTCAAAGGTCTACCTACGGTGTCTACCGACCACGACAGAAGTTGCAAAGCTTGCCAGTTAGGAAAACTCTCCAAGTCTTCCTTTAAGAGCAAGTTTGTCATGTCATCTTCCAGACCTCTTCAACTTCTGCACATGGATCTCTTTGGACCAATCACTACAGTCAGTATCTCTGGAGACAAGTATACACTTGTAGTAGTTGATGACTACTATAGGTTCACCTGGATCGAAATAATGACTTCAAAAGATGAGACATATGATCTGGTCACCGCTCTTTTCAGAATACTTCAAACCCAAAAGCTTGAAGACATAAGTGACATCAGATCAGATAACAGCACTGAATTCAAGAACAATGGTGTTCAAAGATACTGTGATGACCACGGGATCGGCCACAACTTCTCTACTGCCGGAACTCCTCAACAAAACAGTGTAGCTGAACGGAAGAACAGAACACTTATTGAAGTAGCAAAAACTATGCTGGCAGAAGCTAGACTTCCGAAATACTTCTGGGCAGAAGCTGTCAACTCTGCATGTTTCACTCAGAATCGATCTCTGGTAAACAAGTTTCATAATAAAACTCCATATGAAATATGGAGAGGAAGAGCCCCAAACATAGGATTTTTAAAAATCTTCGGCTGTAAATATTTTATTCTATATAATGGAAGAGAATATAGAGGCAAATTTGATTCAAAATCAGACGAAGGAATTTTTTCTGGGCTATTCCAAACATTCAAAAGCATTTCGCATATTTAACAAAACTTCTTTGAAAATCTTAGAATATGTGCATGTTACTTTTGATGAATATGATTTATTAGAGCCACGAGTGGCTCCAAATGTTGCTGATAATTCTGATGATGTTGAGACAGGTACATATAAAATTTCTACTTCTACTTCACCTCAGAATCCTCCAATTGCGGACTCTTCAAGTTCTGCAAATCCAGCACCAGCAGACTTCAACTCTGCTGGTACCTCTTCCAACCCTTTTGTTGACCCTGAACCCATCTCTTCTATTCTACCTCAAACACCTTTGCAGATCACTCACCCTTCTTGTTCACCAGAAAATGAAGGTCTCGAAGATTCTACCTCTTCTGAACCCGATTTTGGTGAATCACCTTCTCTACCTTCTTCAGATTCTCTAAGGGAAGAACTCACTAGAAGTGATCTTCCTCAAATTGTTATTGAAACTAGAGATCACCCTATCTCACAAATCATTGGTGATCTCAACTCAGGAGTTCGTACGAGAAATAATGTTCGAAATGAGACCATGTTTGCCTTCGCATTCGTGTCTGAAATTGAGCCAAAAAAGATTGATAAAGCTATCATAGATCATTACTGGATTGAAGCTATGCAAGAAAAGTTGAACCAGTTTGAAAGATGCAAAGTGTGGAGCTTAGTTCAAAGACCTACTGGCCATCCAGTCATAGGAACCAAGTGGGTATTCAAAAACAAGAGAGATGAAGATGGAAATGTCACCAGAAACAAAGCTAGACTGGTTGCTCAAGGCTACCGACAGGAAGAAGGATTTGACTTCGATGAAACATTTGCTCATGTTACCAGATTAGAAGCAATCAGACTCTTTCTAGCTTATGCTTCGTTCATGGACTTCAAAGTATATCAGATGGATGTGAAGAGTGTCTTTCTCAATGGTGATCTTCAAAAAAGGGTATACGTTGAACAACCTCCAGGTTTTGTCACCCAAGACAAACAGGATCAAGTGTACCGACTCAAGAAAGCACTCTATGGCCTCAAACAAGCTCCCAGAGCTTTGTACGAAACTCTATCCAAGTTCTTAATCGAACAAGGATTCGTAAGAGGAAGAATAGACACGACTCTGTTCATCCTCAAACAAATCTACGTGGACGGCATTATCTTTGGATCTACAAACCAAAGCATGTGCAAAAGATTCGAGAAGCTGATGCAAAGCAAGTTCGAGATGAGCATGATGGGAGAGCTCACCTACTTTCTAGGACTTCAGATTCAACAGACTTCAGACGAGATCTTCATCAGCCAAACCAAATATGCAAAGGAACTTATCAAGAAATTTGGTCTTGATTCAGCTAAAGGATTTGAGACTCCAATGTCTACCGACTGCCATCTTGACAAAGATGAAAAGGGAAAGCAAGAAAACGTGACCAAGTATCGAGGAATCATAGGTTCACTTCTTTACCTTACTACCAGTAGATCTGATATAATGTTTGTTGTTTGTGTTTGTGCTAGATTTCAGGTAGATCCAAAGGAATCACACTTGCTTACTGTCAAACGTATCATCAGATATGTTTCAACAACTACAAATCTGGGTATCTGGTATTCAAAAAGGAATAACTTCGATCTAGTTGGATACTCAGATGCAAATTATGTAGCCTGCAAAGTTAGCAGAAGAAGCACCAGTGGGACCTGTCAATTTCTTGGAAATAGACTTATCTCATGGTCATGCAAGAAGCAATGATCAGTTGCAAACTCAACCACAGAGGCAGAATACATTGCTGCCAGCAGCTGTTGCTCTCAACTACTTTGGATGAAGCAGCAACTAGTGGTCTACAACATCAAGACTGCAAATTGTCCAATCATGTGCGACAACACTTCTGCAATTTCAATCTCAAGGAATCCAGTGATGCACTCAAAGACAAAGCACATTGATATCCGTTATCACTTCCTCAAAGATCATGTGGAAAAAGGTAACATCAGTCTAGAATACGTTCCAATTGAACATCAATTGGCTGATATTCTCACCAAGCCACTGGATGCTACCAGGTTTGCTTATTTAAGGAGAAATCTTGGTATGATTGATCCTACAACTTAAAGTTTATTTTTTAAATTTTTCAAGCTTTCTTTCATACCGGCGGACTTAAATTGCTACTAACCAGCAGACTTAATCTCTTCGTTATTACCAGGTTAGTATTTCGATTGTCTTGCCTATTAAAGTGTAAAAGGATTTCTAAAAAGGCAAAGGGGTTAAAAGTCACTTTTTGTTATTTCTTTGAAAATATCTTAAGCTAAAAGCCTTTTGATAGACACATGTCAATCGTCTAAGGCATTTTTCGCTAAAAATGACTTTTCTCATTCTTTAAATAGACTTCGAACCGCCTTTTTCAAACTTTTACAAACCTTCTCTTTCTCAGATATTCTCTCTCTACTCAAACTGTTGGTCCCAGAGTAGTCTCAATCTAGGCTAGAAAGGGGGGTTGAATAGCCTAGTTGTGTTTTTATAAAAACTTTTTCAAACACTTCTTAATGATTTCTTAAAAGGATTTTACTAGAAGTGTTAATGCAGCGGAAAACGAAAGAGGTTCTGAACTGATTGGTAGGCTGCTTAAGTAAAGCACAGATTCAGTAGTGGTTCTTGTTAAGTAGAAGTAGTTAACAGAAATATAGAAAGCAGTCGCAGTAACACGTAGTTTAGAAGTGGTTCGTACTGTGAATAGTACTACGTCCACTACCAAAGTGGTTAGCTTTGGATTTTAAAAGGTGCACTTATTTATCCACTAGGTTTATAAGTAAGATCTCTAATGGATCGTGTACAAAATGAGTTTTCAACCAAGTGTATAATGGTGAAAGAAACAATCAATGATTAATTGTTCTCTCACGTGCTAAAGTAAAGAACAGTTTTTAAAAGCAAACTAGATGAAGCTGAAATGGAGTAAAGATTGGCATATCTGTAGCTTCAGGAAGTTTGGTGAAGTATTAATTCTTGTCCTTTTGATCTCTTGAATGCTTGAGTGTTGAAGATGAAGCTTGAATGTTTAATGCGCAAGAGTTGTTTTCAGATCTTCGAAACTTGAATAAATACCAGAGAGATCTTTTGGACCGTTGGACTGAGGCAAAGAGAACTGTGTCCAACGTTCTATTGCATTGAATGCCATTCGGCGCTTTGGGGGATGTGTGCGGCACAATCATCAGAGATGCAGTGTTTGCAGAGAAGACATTCCCAAATAGAGTAAGGTTTCAGGTTGCAGGCGTTGCAGCTGTGAAAGTCTTCTTAGCCAAAAAGGGTAATGTCTTTAGACTTCATGTTTCAGGAGACAGACTAGACAGTTGTCAGTATGTAGTTGACTTCTTTTGAGTGAAATCCGATGAAGATATTTTGAATAGATATTTCAAGAAATATCTAATTTAGACATTATGTGACATAATCCCATGTTTTGGCTAGTCTTGATTTTTCGCTCTTTGAGCAGACTTCAAAGTCTGCTGTTCTTCCAAGGCTGCTGTTGAAGCTTGCTTACACGTGCCTAAACTAACACTAAAACAGTTCTAAACAACCTTGATTCTAAGACAGTTGCCACACTAATTGGTACGCAGACCTATTAGCCACTGTACGATAGAATCAGAAGATGACTCAGCCAAATCTAGAACCTATGAGGATCAACACAAACCCTTATTTTCTCTCTGTAACTGCTTCGCTCTCTTTGATTTCTTCTCACTTTTCTTCCTTACAGCGACAATGGTAAGATCTTCGACACTCATTAAGACAATTTCCTTTGATATATTCTTAAAATTCTTCTTTTGAGTCATTTTATTAAGGAATCCGAAAAGACGCTTTGCGTAGCTTGACGGTTTCCGCCATTGTTGTTCTTTTAAAAACCTGAAACAAACAGTTTTCTCTGAACTTTGTGTACTCATTCTTTTGCTAATTATTTGTTAATGTTTCTCTGTTTTTAACTATCCAAACATTCAAGAATTTCAAAATTTTCATCTGAAAATTTATTTTACTTCTTAAAATTGAAATCTTTGGTTGTTTGTTCTATCTCTAGAAAAACCCTAATTTATGAAAATGATTTTTGTAGGTGAAATCATCTGCAAAATCTAATACAGGTAAGAAGAAGATGTTTGACCCAGAAACCATCATTCACACAAGCCCTTCCGTCAACGTCCCTGGGTTTCATCTCTATCCTGCACCTCACGATATAATTCCAACGTTGGAACCCAAGATGTACCTGCTCGGCATGTGCATTGACCTACAGACAGTTCACACATTCCCTGGCGGAGCCAAAATGTGTGACAATATGAACGAGTCTGAGATTCTCCCCCTCTTCTGTCTCCACGACGAAGACTACAGCATCCATCTCACTGAAGAGTTCTACCAACGAATGGAAATCAACCCCAAGACTCCGTCTGTCATTCGAGGATGGATTCGTGGATTTCCATTTTCTCTCTCTGCCAAAGTAATCTCTAAGGTTATTGGTGTTCACTACGGCGAAGACATGGAGCTATCCATTGCTGAGGCTGACAAAGCCTGGGAAGCAATAAGGGGAACCAACACTCCAAGGGAACCTCAAGGCAAAATGCTGAGGAACGTCTTTCCCTTGGATGTATACTGTTCCAGTCATCTACTGGAAAAATCCCTTCTGTTCAAGAATAGAGCCCACGACAACTTCACAGCTCAACAACTCAACATTACAAGCGCCATCTACTGGAGGACTCGCCTCAACTATGGTGTTATCATCTTCAATGAGCTCCGTAATTACATTGCCAAAATGAAGGAGAGTCCTTCCTTCAAGAGACCCTTTGTGAGGCTTATCAACTCCATGCTGAAGGATACGCCTCAGATCAAGTCTATCGTTCTTAAAAAAGAACTTATCAAAGTTTCAAAAGACAGACAGCTGACGGCTACCTTCTTCAAAAAATATATTGAATAGGAGAACAGAAGGAGGCAGCAAAAAGAGCTTCCAAACATTTCTGCTGAGATGATAGCAGAGCCCACTCCAATGATGGTCCGTCGATTCGACATGGAAGCATATGATGCTGCCAGTACAACCATCTGTGCAGCCATGGACAGGTTTAAGAAAGCAACCTCTACTGTTTCCAGTGACGTCCATCAAAAGGCCAAAGACCTAGCTGACGAATCTGAACACATTTTAAAGCGGGTTAAGGTCGCCAAGCCCAGGAAGGCAGCTGGTTTCTCACCAGATGAGAGTGAGGTTCTGGTAGACATCTTCGCCAAGGACAAAGCTGTTGTTGGTGCCAAGGCTAGAAAAGAAGCTGAAAAAGACATTGAAAAGCTTCAGGCAGATTGGATTCGAAAGGAAATAAAAGTCAGTAGACGTGCAAAGTCAGCTAGTAGCTCCTCTGCCACTGCTGGACAACCTTCTTCTCCTCAACCTTCTCACCCTGAACCAACAACCTCCACTCCCCAGCCATCCCAAACCCCCAAACGAAAACCTTCATCTGACCAACCCTCACCTTTACCCAAGCCTAAACGCAGGCGATTGTGTAAAGGCTTACCGACCAAGCCACCAGCAGACCCTGTCAACTCTGCCGATGAAGCTACTGGATTTCTTGTCCAGCAACTGAGGCAGCGAAGGAAGTATGCTAGCACCCAACCTTCTAACCCTTCTCAACCCAACCTACTAAGTCATCTACTCAGAGGAAATCAACCCCTCAGGAGGAGCCTATAACTCAAGAAGAGCCTACCAGATCACCCTCTCTTTCACCCTTCAACTACTCTCCAAACTCTTCTACCCCATCTTCACCCCCTCGTAACCCAACCAACCCAACTACACCATCCGAACGAAACCAGACCACTCCCTCCCAAACCAACCCTTCTTCACAATCAGACCCAAGCCAACCTATCCCCCTGATCCTAACACCCTGGTATCCACCTACCCATTCCTTTGCTTCTACGAGGTTCATCTTCGAACTCTCGTCAGTAGCAGACCTCTTTACCAACCCTGCTCCCCCCAACCAAAACCTACCTCTGTGAGACCAGAAGACATTTCCTATCCCCCTCCTTCCTTCTGGTTCTCAACTGAACCCCTACCGACCCCTTCAAATATATGTGATCATTCGAACACAGATATTGAAATCCCCCAAACCCCTCCTTCATCTCCTCACTCAAACTCCTCTTCTACCCATACCTTTCCTACACCTGACTCTTCTTCCTCCAACTCAGCCACTCCACCTCTCCAGCAGCCCTTCCACCGTGTTACCTCTGCCGACGCCACCTCGTCTACCGATATTGAGCCAATTCATATAGGTCTCGACACTTCTCCATCCCAACCAGCCAACTTAGAAATCCTAAGCCGCCTGGACGCTATTTACAACAGACTGGGAGAACTTACCAGTATCTCCATAGCTGCTGCTGAACTTGCAACGGCAACGTCCAAGGCTGCCGATAGGAATGCCATCATCTTCGCCAATTTCAAGAGGATGTGTGGACCAAGTTTGGAGAAATACGGCACGAGTCCACCGACCTCAAAATCAATATGGAAGCTTAACGCAACGAGTATGTCTGACTCTGCTCTACTCTGTTCTACCAGCTCTTCCACAGCATAACTCAACATATGGGTCATAGTCGCGCTATAGTACCGCAGCTGAACGATGAGATGCTCAACTCAGCTCATGATCGTATCAATGCCGAGCGTGAACGTGATCCGGCCATCACGGAGGAGAGACAACTTTGGTCTATGAAACGAACTCTGATGTAGGAGAACAACAGATTTCGTGAAGAACTCGACTACCGTTCTCGCTCCACCAGACAACCAACCTCTGCCGATGATGAATACACCAGAAGAGTTGAAGAACTCGAATGCCAACGCAGAGAAAGAGAAGCAGCTGACAGAACAAACAAAGGAAAAGGGAAAAGGCCATTAGTTGTTACATTTGAGGCGTTTTCTTTTGATAGAGGCATGTCTGTTGTTATAAAACTTAAAAATACTTTCTGACATGCTATTATCTATCTTTAAGCTTTCATAGCCCTCACTTGTAAACAATGATGACCAGATGCAAATAGGAGAAAATTGTTGTTTCTCACTGTATCTTGATTTAAATTTGTTCATTCATTACATTAGGTTATATGCTTAGTGGCTAATTGGGC
>CM028380.1:60122404-60152404 GCA_013146195.2 Codonopsis lanceolata | reverse complement strand
GCATATGAAATTCATATTTTTTGTAAACAAGCCAAAACTAGCATTTATAATAATAATAAAAAATTAAAGGAAGAAGATAATTGAACCTTGTTATTTTGGGTTATAACAAGTCACGACTCGTTTCAATCCGTTACATGTTTCAACTCAACTCATACCCGATCCAACCCACCAAATTGTCAGCTCTAGTATGATCTCTCTCTTTCTCTAACACAAGAAGTTGTAGCCCACCTACATTCAAATTGCTCTACTTTATGCCTCGACTTATAGTAACCTGGGTTCAAATTACTCCTACAGTTCTCTAATATACTTTTTGCCTTCAATTCTAGTAACCCACGTTCAATTTACTCGTACATTACTCTAATATCTTAGCGAGTGCACAAACACTTGTCTATGAGCTCGCCCATACGTGATTGTCCCAGCGCATATTTGTATTTGAAAACTACAGCAGCAACTTCTCCTATGCTTGCTCACCTTATACACCATATGTACAGTTGAAGAAATTAATATTTGCCCTGGTTTGGCCACAACCTAGGGACAAATTCATGGAAAACTGAGAAGCCTTTTACCCACTTCGTCCCCCTTTTGTCAAAACAAAAGGCCGAAAATCCTTTGCTTACAATACTGAGACGCGTCGCAGGAAACTTGGTATGTAATGGTAATCACAGGATGAACCACAAACAGTATCTCTATCATTCATTAACCAGAAACTATCCCTATACTTCTGTCGAAGGGCCACAAATGGTACTCCACAGATAATTTTTTTGATATCTTCGGACAAAACTGCTCTGCAATAAGCGTACTCAATATACTCTAACATACTACAACATGACTTGTAAATTGTATGAGTGCTGCAACTCCAACAAACTTCAATCATTCAAAATATCCTCATTTTGCACTTCTCGCCCAACGTCGTACGTGTTGAAGCTTCCCACAAAACCGACTCATTACCTGCACAAGAAGCTAAAATTTCATACTCAGTTGATAAACTTTTGGTGATGTTGTTGGGTGGGGGGGCGGAGAGAGAGAGAGGAGCACAATACCCACCAGAACAAAAACGTATAGCCAGGAATTGACATTCAATCCTCTTCCATAGGAACTTCTGGAATATCAAACCTATCTTCTTCAATTTTATTATTGATCACAGAAATAGGTGAGGGTAGAGCGGAGTCAAGGAAACAGTAATTGTAAATATGGTGAATTCTAAGGGTTAAAAACAGAAAGAAAGAGGGAGCAAACAAAAATAGCTTCACTATAGCACCGTGAACTTGGGAATTCCTAGATGGGCAGCCAAAAACGAGAGAGAATCTAGAGATAATCTTTAGAGGTATAAACTTAAAACAAGAAATTTGTACTTTCATCATGCAAAAGGATATAAATTGACATAATGTCATCTTCCTTTTCCCCACGGTTGCGGCTATTCTTTAGCTCTCTCAATATTTCAGGTGTAACCTGTGCATTAAGTGGGACAGGTCAAATAACCAACACATAATGAATATGGAAGGTACAGTAATACTATGAATGACCTAGTAACGCTAACAATATCCAAGTAGGGAACTGGGCATACCAATTTATGCCTCTGGTTTTCAACAAGGAGGAGAAGATCATCTTTATCATTCTTTGTCAGTCCGGTTTTGTACCTAAAGAAAATAGGGTAAATTTGGCGAATAAATTGCTGATCATTGATCAGTTATTTCCAAGAAGTTGAAAATGGGAAACATGACAGAGTGGATCCAGGAAACAGATTGCAGAGCCAGGATGCAGATAAACAATTTCAATCTACAATTGCATTATACATAACTGATCCCTATAGTAAGTTTGTATTGGAGGAAAACACTGTTACCTTTGCACAAAGGCAAGAAGTGACTGATGCCAGATAACAGGCATTATCCTCGAGTCCTCAATAAATCTCATAAAATGGACAACCATAGCATCAAGCACCCGATATGGCAAAGCATATTTCTTCTCAACTAACAGCTTTATGAAATAGCTGCATCAGATAACCCATAAAAGATTGTCAACTTAATAATCGAAATGAGGTAATAGAAGATGGTAACTAAAAAACATCTATTTGAATACTAGGGCTACTGATCATGCATGTTTCAGAAAGGTGATCAGATTTCAAAAGGATCTGCCGGGTTGAACTTAAACAAGCACATGTTCATTTTCTACCTTTTCAATTTGAGTATTTTAAAGACTAAAAACCCACTCTCGAAAAACAAGAGTGTGCGCTTAATTGTTCAAAGTTATCACGGTTGCTCTACAAGCCTCAGTTGCCTTTGATCACAAGTTTTTATACTTCAATCTATATGAAAGTAGAGTGGATGATGGACGAAAACTTCCCATTATCACTTTTAATTCAAGACAATGAACTTTGGTTTGAAGATATGAAATGACAACAATCTGTGTCATATCACGACTGTGCTCTATCAAAAAAACACAATCTGTGTCATATTACAACTGTGCGCTAAACTATTTCTAAACTGGATGTCATCTTTTCTTGTTTACCGCATTTAGATAAAAAAAAAAAAACTATCTCTTTCACAATTTGCCCAGAATCTACGATCTGATTCCCAATCATATGACAAACTACTTCCCAAAATTTCTAATATGCTTTTCAATCTGACAACTGCTTGCAAGCATTAGGAATTTTCACAGGAAACCCACAATAATATGTTTACTTGCACTCGGAGGATTTATTGTCAAAGTAGCCAGTAAATCTGAAATAGGAACACTCAATACTATCCTTCTTAAAGAATTGACTTGTACATTATGCAGTCATTTGTAAACCAAAAGACCAATGTATTCAGCCAGAGATTGAATACAAGAAGAACGATTTTTCACTAGCAGCACCAGCATAAAACTGCATCCCTAAAGTTTTTAACCAGTTAGCATGGAAAAAATACAGTGTACAAGGAACTCAAGATGATTAAGATACCTTGTTGTCCCGCAGTACTCCATCTCTGCAAGTTTTAATAATGCAACACTGTAAATGCAATAGAAAATTTGATTAGAAATATCTGGCCAGCATTAAACCTAAGAACAGACAGCTAAAGACAAACAACTTAATCAATACAAAGTAGTATGAAGCAAACATAAATTAGGACGTAAGATTGCATACCCAATATATAAACATGAAGGAACAATTTATGGCGCAAGATATCGTGTCTCTACTGGAATTATAACACATATGCTATAGGAGCCAGGCGGTATCATGGATATAATAAGTGCAAGCTACCAAATAAAATGAACCCTAGATGAGATGGATATGGAAGTTGCTCAAACATCCAATGGATTTTCCCCGCAATCAAGGAGAGTGCATTACGATCTTTGTTTCCTTAAGTGAACCGGCTTTACCTGGAATGAAGAGGTGGAATTGAGACTTTCTGAAAAATGCTCCCAATAATGACGGCTTCTCTCAGACTGCAAGTCCTTGACTGCAGACAATAAAGTAGTTTTTTATACGAAAAACCTCGTGCATTGAATCATGGGAGCTCGCAAATTAAAAAATTTAGCAATTACTGATTACTGACAATTTGACACAACCAAAATTTATCATCAAAACAGATTATTTATAAACTATGTTGCTCCTTCTTTCGCCACTAGAAATTCCTTAACTTTCATATCATGCACCATCTTGCAAACTCTTAAACAAGTGGCAAAAAACGTGAAAAAAAACAAAGAAAAAAAGTCGCTCCAAGACGTTTCGACTCTGGCAAGTGAATTTCTCAAGCAACAATGTAAATTTAAAATTAGCACATCGCCTTTACCAATTTGGATAGTAACAAAAACTGTCCTCTTTGGATATCAATAGGACTCCATACCTCACACAATGGAAGCAATATTCCCTTGTTGAAGGCAGCTGGCTTGTAGACAGACTTTTTCAGAGCTTGATACAAAGCAAAATGCAGACGTTTATTCTTTCGGATATCTTCTCTGATGCGAGGAAGTAAAACAAACTTATAAAACCGCTCTGCCTTCTTAACACCAAGATTAGAAGCAAATATTCTAGTGGCTTGATACATAGCATTTGGAGACCACTTCTCAGGCGCGGTGAGGTACAAGACTTCCTCCCAATTTTGGAGTGATGGTATATGTTTGAAAGCTTTTGGCATTTTTCCTGAAGTGTATTTATTAAGAAGCTTCCCAACACTGCATTTCATATATAAACGCATTTTAGTGTCAGTAGTTGCAGGAATACACAACACTTTTAAGTCACAAGGAATAGATAGGTACAGTACCCTGTGTATAAGTCTATGATGGAATCATCCAATTTGGGCACACCTCGCATTTCTGTAACAAAATCCCATTACACCAAGTGTAAACAGTAATACTAATGCCATGCCACAAAACACTGGTATATTGTAATAATAACGTTATGCCACAAAACATTCAAAATACGAAAATAAAGATAAAAATGAAAGCCCCACGTGCAATAATGCCACTGGAGACCCCAAGGGTGGGAGAGATGGCAAGGGCACACAAGCAAAGACATGGTCCTTGCTTCCAATCCCCATACCAAGGGCCACACTTACCTATCAAAAATTAAACATAATAATAACCAGAACTTTGTTCATTAGCAAACTAATATGGATGATTGGATGGAAATGAACTGGGAGACCTACAAAATGTCCAAGGCCAAGAAATTCTGTTGCAAGATGCCACAACAGTTCATATTTGGTTTTCATATCATTGAAAACTAGCTGTTGAAACTATGTCTCTACCAAACAAAAATATCAAGTGCATATGAAGAAGCAACTCAATCTAAACAATAACAAACAATGTCAGACCAGTTGAGTTAGATAAATATAAAATAAACAAAAACAAAACCTGAAGAAACTTGATCTTTTTCTTTGATTTTCTCGATAATGACATCAGCCAATGTCCACTGCCGATGGGCATCCTTTGAAAAAAATGCCTCCAATAACTTCTCATCCTCCTCATCAATCTCCCCCTAGTTTGAATTCAAAATCCGAACAATATCCCAATTAGTAAAAGTAATTCTACCAAAAAACTGGACATTCTCTATTTGATCACGCTCCCGTTGAGAATAATTGTCACAAAAAATGCATTCCCATCAACTGGTAGCACTTCCCCTTTTCAATTAAAATTTCAATGTGAACATTACTTATAAAGCCTGTGGATGCCAATGTACATTGAAATCAATTAATGAACCAAATGCAAAAAGGAAAGTGGCCAACCTCAAAACCGCCAAATTGACTTTGAGTCTCCGAAAATCCACCGAAATCGTCAACATCGTCATCGTCCAATTGAGCTGCATTACCCGGTTCTTCAGAAAACACAATGTTATTAGGGTTTTCAGCATCTGCCTCCTCCTGAATTTCCTTTTGCTGGAGCAAAGCCTCCTTCAATATCTTCGAGCTCATACCAGTCGATATAAGCTGCATATACATGGCACATAGACCGATTACAACACACACATACACAGTGTATATAGAGAGGGATAAAAAGTTACCTTTTCTTCTTGCTGGTGTAGTTTTGCAGGTTTAGTGGGTTTGGTTCGTTTCTGGGAGGCGGATTTAGATTCATCTGGAAGGAATGGTTCTGGATTTTGATGTCTGGTTCTTTTTTCTTTCGCCATTGTTGAAGAGTTTTGCAGAAGGAGGATGCTGTAAACCCTAACTCCCGCAATATTTGAGAATAATGAATCTATATATATATAATAACAACAGTGATTTTTCCCGCCTAAAGTGCTTTCCGAAAATAGAAACTCCATTGTAACATTTTCGGCAATACATTGGAAATTGAGAAACTATATTTTGTAACTTATTCCATATTTTCAACACTTTGTATTTAACACCAAACAGTATACACTGGAATGCAATGTGAACAAGATGATGGGCCCTCCACCATTTATTTATGTGCTATCAGCCTAACAAGTTCCCTTTACACAGTTTACAAGTAATTAATGTTTGATATTCTTATAACCATATTCACATAACCGAATTGAATACAAGCTGAACCTCTTACATTCATAGTTTACATTTTCAGCTATACATTAGAAATTGAGAAACTTAATTTGTAACTTATCCATATTTTCAACACTATGTATTTAACACCAAAACAATATACACAGCTAGAATGTAGTGTGAACATGATGTTGGGTCTTCCACCATTTACTTATGTGCTATCAGTGTAACCAAATTCACAGAACTGAATACAAGCTGGCCCGTTTACATTCCATGATCAGAATATAAATACATAATGTCCCCCTACCTAAACACAACCACCGGAAGCAATTGAATAAACATTAATTTTGGTAACAAGAGAATGTTGCAGAATGCTATGAACTAGAGAGAGGCTGAAGGTCTGGGCCCAAATCCGCCTCAACAACAAAGAGGGGTCGATCCCTTTCTCCTTGCTGTAGGTATTTATTACTATCAACACCCCATTCCTTGTTGTAGGTATGAATTACTATCACATCTAAATGACAGTAAAATTACAGTAATAATATATGATTCATTAAACAAAAAATTCAGATCCGATTATTTAGGAATTTTTTTGTAAAGTTAAGATTCTATAAATTGAAGTATGATTTTTTTTTGAGACCTATACATGATTAAACATCTAGATCTAAATAAATCATGATGAACTTAGTGTGAAGTTGATAAAACTTTCTGAAAATAAAGAGTGTTGAGCAGGTAAACAAAAAAGAATCTACAACAATTATGAAAAAAAGTTGATAAAACTTTTGGTTGATTAAAAACTAATAATTAATATATTTTTACTTGCAGACTCTTCCAAGGGAATTTCAAATTTTGGTTGACATACAAATGCTTTTCAAAATTCGTATTAGTCCAAGATCGTCCGACAATATGGAAATCCTAATAACCTTTTTTATGTGCTTAAGCTAACCACGGACTAGGATATAATACACAAGTATCGTATTGTTCAAGATGATGCCGAAGATTCAGACTTATTTTCAAGTTTGAAGGAAAAAGTTAATACAAGTGTTGTTGATATAAGTATATTTTCCAAAAAAAATAAACTATCTACTTTGTGAGTTTTTTTATTCACTCTCTTTTGTAGGTCAATTAATAAGCATAATGATATAAAAATAATATAAACATTATGATATTAACAATCAGATCATTTTACCAAGTACTTTTGTTTGTTCATAATATTAATAAGCATAATTTGCCATAATCCAAAATTATTATCATATTAATTATATGTTTATATAAGCGCTAAAAAGAATGTAATATCACTAACTATAAGCAACATTAATTTCTATTTAAAAAATTAACAATCATAATTACTTGGCAAATTAATCTGACAACATTCTAAGATTCTTTTATAAAATGATTTATAAGCAATAAAAAGAATTATACCTTCCATCCACACCTTCCATCTTAATCAAACAATTATATGTTTATATAATATAAGTAATAGAGAGAATGTTGTATCACTAACTTTAAGCAACCCAACTTATAAGCAATATATAAAATTAATTTATGAATAACATAATAAACAAATTAACATAAAGATTAACAATTTAAATGCATCTAACTCTCAAATTTAATGGGTACATCTTACCTCAATTACACCGAGAATGATAAATCTATTATATTAAATTGGAAGGGACCAAGAATTATATATTTAATTATTGTCTACCATAATGATATTCAAACATTATTAATCTAATGAATATGAAGTGCATGCATCACATGCAAATATTACAAAAGACAAAAAAACTAATTATTTGGGATTTCCAAATGATGAAAAACTTGACCTTTGGACTAAAACAAACACAAACCGAGGAGTCATTGTCATTTTGATAAATTTAGCTATACTTTTAAGTACTATATATTATAAACGTATTGACTAAAAGAACTTTTTTTTTCATTTCCATTCTTATTATTACAAAACTCAATAGTTTTGTAACTCACCGATCTAAACATTTGATAAAAGGCAGTTTCAACATCCACCAAAAAAACCTCTCCATTTATACTCGATTCTACACCCATATACATGAAGATTACAAAATCTACGGTCATCTCTAACAAGCGCAAAAGGAGTTGTAGTTAGTGACTGAGTGATATATGTAGTGGGGGGAGTGGGATAAGGGTGATGATGAAGCTATCATGTTTGCCATGCTGCAAAGAGTGATTGTAAAAGATGGCAAATCATTTTCATCCCTCTTTTTCACATAAAAAATTGAAGAAAAAAAATCATTTTTCGTGCATAAAAAAATTAAAGGGGGAAGTAGGGGGGATTTGGTGGAGATTGATTGAGCTTTCTGGTAAAATTTCAACCTCGGTTTGTTTGTTTGGTACCTGCAGCTACTACATATCTCCACTTTCAACTTCATCAAATTCAATGGAACAGTTGACAACAACTTCAATTTGACATGTCATACAATCTGGTTTTTTTTTAATCTCTTTTTAGGAAAAGTTAAAAAAATTGATTTATATAAAAATAAATCTCCAAATTATATCTTTACTTGTTTGAACCTTTTTTTGAATTGCACTATTTATATTTTTTTATAAAAAAATATAAATACCAAAGAGGAAAGCATAACAAATATTTTTTATGCAGACTTCGTACTACCATTGGGTCCAAACTCTCAAACTATCAAACTGTGAACATTTTATAATGTGAAACTATTTATATCCCCTTTTCCTTTTGCACCCCTATTCAAATCATTCATACATTGTTCCAAACGAAACTGTTTGTTTCTATTTTTTTTATCTCAAAATTAAATATAAAATACTGAGTAATTTATATAACAATATACCAATTATATAACAATATACCAAATTAACAAATATACCAAATCAATTACATCACTGGTCTGTAGAAGAGGAAGCAGATTAATAGATTATACTTATACAGCGAAAGGGTAAAGGGTGATACGGACCTGTGATGTGACGGTGACGTCGGTGACGGATTCTGGAAGTGGAAGCACCGAAGCAGCCAAGCAGGGAGAGAGAGAACGCGTGAGATGAGAGAGAGTTGAGAGTTTGAGAGATGAGACGAACTGCTCAAAAAGGAACGGCCAGAGAGAGAGAGGCGCTGGACGGCTGGACCAGTGACTGTGAGCCGGAGGCCGGGAAGCGGCGCAATCGCCGGATGAAGAAAGTCGCGAAGCCGTGCCGTGCGCACTGCGCAGCGTGAGAGAGATAGGGCGAGGGTATTGTTACTCTATTTTGAATTTTGATGAGACTGATTGCTACAAAAAAACCTTAACTCTAATTTGGACGAAAAGGAAATGGGCTTGGTCAGTTGGGCCGTCAAATATTTAATTGGCGGAATTTCAAGTGGGTACAATTTTGAAAATATGTTTTCATCTAGGATCATTAATTTTTTGCATATTTCATAAAACTATAAATTACTAGCCAAATGACAAAAATGTCATTAATGAAAACTCTGATGTCAAGCCTTGACATCGATGATGATATGATAATGATTGCATCGGAGGACTCGATGCCAAAAATATTGTTGATGCCAAAAATGCTAATGTCAAATCTTGGCATCAAGTGAAATGCTGATACCTACAATTGTTGTTGATGCCAAAAATATTGTTGATGTCAAAAATGTTGATGTCAAATCTTGGCATCAGGTGAAATGCTGATGCCTACAATTGTTGTTGATGTATTTCACTTGGCATCAAGTGAAATGTTGATGCCTATTGCTGATGCTTGTCAAACATAATTTTGGCATCAGGTGAAATGTTGATGCCTACAATTGTTGCTGATGTCAAATATTGGCATCAGATCTGATGCCATTTAAATATCACAATCTCTTGCATCTCTCCACAAGTTACGATCAAACTCTCAAAACAAACAAAATTGCAAGCCTACAAATATATCTTAACAGATCCAACTCCCTCCTCTCCTCCACCTATCAGCTCACCGCCTCCAGCAACTCCTCCGCCGGTCGTTCCACCTCCGACTCTAGCCACCCCTCTTATATCACCTCCACCTACCGCACCAACACCTCCACCAGCTGTTCCGCCCCCAGCTCCTCTCGCTTCTCCGCCTACTCCAACCGTACGGGATTCCTTCTGGGCGGACTTCTCTCATGTCCAAGGGTCTTGTGAACAGAATAGACTTGGAGTTCGTGATGGACTCTTATGCTGCAGGCGATTGTTCCACCATTCGTGCAAACCTCAGTCTTCTTTGGATGAGAAATTCCCCAAGTAAGATTATGAAAGCCCAAGAAGATCTAGGGTTCTAATATGGTTCTACTTTTGAAGCTGTGAAATCATCAAAGATCACAAAAGAATCTGTTGAATCACAAATCTAAACGTTGCATCCTCACGATTTTTCGTTTCATTCAAACCCAATCGACCTCAAACAGAACAAATTTCGCAGATAAACATCCATGCCTTTTTCTTCCTATACGATACAAATAGGGTAGTAATGTACTTTTACCTCGAAATTGTATCTAAAAGATATGTTTCAAAAATGACTGGATTGATTTGAAAATACATTTTAAAAAATGTACCGGCTTGTAATTTTTTCTATTTAAAACTTTTTAAGAATTTAGCCTAGAGTTCAGAAAGTGCGAGCTGCCCGCCACCCGTCCCGCCCCACAAACGCCCATAGGCAGTGCATATAAAGCCCGAAAAGCACGTATACAAACAGGTAGCTCAACCCGCCCATAATAGGTGGCAGAGCGGGCTTTATATGGTGATATTAATGGTTGAGAACTTGAGATTGACTTTTGAAGTATATCAATGGCTAATAATAATTTACATAATATATATTATATAAAATAAATAAATAAACAAAAATTAGTTCGATTCGGTTCGGTTCTAATACAAAAACCATAAATCGAACCGGCTTGGTGGTTTTTTCAATTTTGCAAACCAAAACCAACCGCCTTAGACCAAAACTGTTTGGTTCGGTGGTTCGGACTTACACTGTAACAAGGGCAAAGTATAACAAGCAATTTCCAATGAGGGCTGATTGTACTTCCATGTAGATGGCAGAGCAAAACTCACGTGCGACATCTGCAAATTTCCTTTTTATCCAAATCGAATATCGTGTTTTATAGCCCAACCTAAATATTAGTTGCAGCAGCCGCACCAAATAAACGACGTTAGTTAATTCCGTTAAAATTTAAAATTACTTCTCAGTACAAGTTACCACTAGCCATTGTTAATACTTTGTTTAATAAGAACTACTTTATACGCTTATACTCCTGCTTATTTATCCTTGAGAGCAATAATACCATATAAGGTTGTTTGGTAGATTAATATTAATAACACTAAAAAATGATTGTTTGGTTAGTTTAAGCTATTATTAATTCCAACTACCCAAATAAAAGGACCTAAATCTCTTGTTATTAATCCATGGTAGTATTATTAATCATCATCTTAATAATCTATACCAAGCTACTACATGCTTTCTTTTTGTAATTAGTGACTCTTCTATTACATTTTCATCAAATGGTCTTACCATTTGTTTTTCTTAGCGCATCCACATTTTATAAACTTCTTATACATCTTTTTAGCTGGGTCTCACTGTCACCTACACATTTATTTTTTTCTTACCCACTTAAGAATATATATTTTCATTGTATAATCTTATTAACATCTTCTTAGCTGAGTCTCACTGTCACCTCATTAACTTTACACTTCAATCTTATTTTTATACTTTTTAAATAAATAAAAAAATTTATTTAATATATTTCATATTTAAATATTCTGTATATATTAATTAATTTATAAATAATAAATTAATCATAAATTATATAATTTATAATTTAAATAATAAATAAAGATTAAAACACAAATAAAGTTGAATTTATAAATAAAAACAAATTTCAAATTTGGCCAATTTTCGGTACAAAGAATGGTACTCCCTCCGTCCCTAAAGTATTGTCCTCCTTTCATTTTTCGTCCGTCCCAAAATAATTGTCCAGTTTAAAATTTACCTTTTTAGAACATCACTTTTACCACTTTACCCTTACTTTTTCACTCTACTTTAATTATGGGCCACATACACATGGGCTTTAATATAAATAATCAAGTCAATTGTTTTTTTTAAACTGTACGCCGGATCAACTAGGACGATTATTTAGGGACGGAGGGAGTATGATTTAAAAAAACACAAATCAAAACCAAAAAGTGATGCACTGGCCCACGCCCCCTCCCCGTGCGTGTGGTGCACGTACCAGCTTTGGGCCAACGGTGCACCACACCGCCCCTTTCTCCCCCATTCTTCTTAAATAAATTTGTTATTCTTAAATAAAAAGATGAAACTCTCTCTCCTACATGGCTGGAATAGGAAGTCATCTCCCATTGTTTGTTCTTCTCTTCTTAATAAGAAAATGGGTTTAAAATAAACAATGAAGTTGCTCTTACATCTCCATAGTAATTCTCAAACGTCGCTTAGTGTGAGTTTGTGCCCTTAAACTTGCCCGACCGAAGTAATTTTCAATTGCATAATAGGTTCATGTCATTTACCCTCGTGAATTAAGCCAATGTGCGCACAAATCTCTCTCTCTCTCTATATATATATATATATATTTTTTTTTTCTTACTAAAATCTTACGGTCACGATTAAAACATACCTTCACATGTGCGAAGGCAGTTGTGCAACTAGCAGAATTGATTGAAAAAATGAAGACGAAAAAAAAATGTCGACATAGTCTAACTATAAACAACGATTCACAAACAAAGATTCGAATGGATTCTCAAAGTCAAAGTTGTAAGGAAATAGTTAGTCCTGGTTGAAATAAATAGTGAAGTTGTTGACATAGTCTAACTATAAAGTTATATATTTTTTATAAGTATGAAGAATGTTTAAATAAAAAATATTAAGAAATGTAACAGATCAGTTACAAATTCAAATATCAAAATTCGAGCTATGTATTCTTTTCAAAATAACCTTGAGAAGTAGATTTAAAAATTTAGAATATAACAAATCTCGGACTATAAAATAAAATATTTATCATTAAACAATGTTTTTTACTAAATACTTGACTTTATTTTAAATATTGAAGTCTCAGATTATTATTTGTATTTAAAAAAAAACTTTAAAAGTTGTACAAGGAAATAAAATGTAAAACAAAATGATATAAGCTCAATTTTCAGCTTAATGAAAAATTAAAAGAATTTGAATAATCTGGGGAGAGATCGCTACAATTTATTACGATTTTTTACAGAATGTTAAGTGAATGAAATTTTAAAGTGAAAGAATATACGTCAAATGAAGGATTCTAGATGAATGGTTCTAACTGAAGGGTTGTATTTGTTAGACGACATATGTTGAATTTGGTTAGATATTGAGGTCGTGTATTGCTTTATTAAAAGTAGTTCTCCGATAAGACCGTCTTACGAGTTTTAATTCGTAAGAGGGATCCCCACTATCTCATAACGCAACTCACCAACACATGGTGGGTCGGGTCAAGGAGATACGTCTTACATAAAATACATGTAATATTATTTTTTTCTAAGTTTTTATTTTATATTAATAGGCTAAAAGGGATAACTTACATGACATGAAGCTTAAGTGTGGATTTGTGATTTTAATGGGCTGGGTTTTATATATAGTAGGCTTTTTAGTATTTTTCAATGAGGTGAGTTTTTTTATTTCTCATTTTGGTAAGGAATAATTACGGCTGGTCCCTTTTTTCTAAAATGTTAACCGCTGAAATACTCTATTTTTTTAAACGCAAAAGTATTTTTTTTCTTCCTTAACCGCGGAGTCTTTTATCACATTTCATATTTGCAAGGAAGAGTTAAACTTACCCCGACTCTTGATGTTTTTGACACCATAAATGAGTACATGGTATCTAACAATCACTTAGAAGAAAGAACTTATTTGAGTTCAAATTATATGTGCATGGTAGAGAACAACACAAGTTTGTTTGAAGACAATCATTCTACAAAGTTTTTGAATAGTATAAAGTGTTCACATTGTCTAACCATGAATTAACACTTCAGGTTGGTGTTTCGGTGATGTTATTGAGAAACATTGACCCTTTTGCAGGGTTGTGCAATGAGACAAGACTAATAATTACCATGCTTGAGAATCACGTTGTTGAAGTAAATTTTTTGAATGGAAGCAATGTTAGAGACAAAATGTTTATACCAAGAATGTCATTGTCTCCATCAGATATGATGTTGTCTTTCAAGTTTCCAAAAAAGATAATTTCTATTGATAGTATCATATGTCATGACAATTAATAAAAGTTAATGTCAATTACTTTCGCATGTAAGGCTCTTATTGAAGAAGTCAATATTCAGTCATGGTCAGTTGTATGTTGTAGGTTGTAGGGTAACAAATCGTTCTGGCTAGAAGATATTAATACTGACGAAGATGGAGAGTCGACAAATAAAACAACAAATATTGTGTATAAGGAAATTTTTAAAAATCTATAATATTACCAATAAAATAATTTATTTATATTTAAGTAGTTGTCTCAAATATTACTTTTCTTAATTTATTCTTTTGATTTTGATTTGCTTATTCGTTTTGCTTGAATATTATTTAATTAAAAAATATTTTTATTTGTGCGTTTAACGCACGGGTGTAAAACTAGTTGAGGTTTATAAAAACCGTGAAGTAAGTAGGCGTCTATTAACATTTTTCGTCCATATCATCAATTATGGCCCCAAAACCTCTGAGGCTCTGACCAAAAATTAAACCAACTACCCAAAATACCCTTAGAGCATGAGGAACAACTCCAAATCAAAAACAACTCATTAAAAACCAACAAATTAATCTATTTGATACGTATTTAATTTAAAACAAAAAAACTCTTCTAACAGTGTCACAAACTCTAACACTTTTAAATATTCCACCATCTTTATCTTGAAAATCGGCTTGGTGTCCAAATGAAGCAAAACAAATTTTTATTTATAGATAAAAATATATATTATTTTTTTATTAAAAAAATTTGAATCGCTAAAATATTAAAAATTGAATAAAAATCAAAAAACAGTTATATGATTTGGTTTTGATTTATGTCATATATTGATTCAAATCAAATTAAATCGCATTAATGATACACCGATGTATCTCAATATTTGGATTAGACATCCTTATGAATTACGGTTGTTCCTACTCTTATAAGATTATCTTCAACCCAAAAACCTCAATTTGGGTCCAAACTTATCCCCAATTTGGGACAGTTTCAGCACTATCCACTATTCCAACTCCAACCTTTCACATCAAATCTTTCACCAAAAAGAATATTCCTTATTATATTCTATTTTGATTTCTACTATAATATTTAAAATTGTAATTATTAAGATTACACGATTTATAATTATTATATTTAATAAGTTTATTTTTATAATATTATTTATATAATTAATTATATATTAAAATTAGTAATTTAATATATTTTAAATTACAAACCATTTGATAAATACAAACACATACATTATGATATAGTAAGCAATACATCTATTTAAATGTTAAAAACTATCAAGAAAAAAAATTCAACAACAACACTCAATTCAAAGTACATATTATTTTAGCCATATTTTATTTTCAAGTTGTATATCATTTTTTTATTTTTAAGTTGTATGTCATTTTTATTTTCAAGTTGTATGTTATTTTTTATTTCAAGTTGTATGTAATTTTTAATTTCAAGTTGTATGCCTTTTTTAATTTTCAATTTACATAAGAGATCAATTTATTATATTTTTCTTTTTTTAATGCTTTAAAATAAATTACATTATTAATATTTACTACATAACTATTATTAGTTATTAATCAATTAAAATATTTTTAAATTCATAATATAAATTATGAATAATTTTTTGTATTTAAAAATCAATTTGTTGTATTTAAAAATCAATTTTTTGTTTTAAAAAGTAGTGGGTCCTACAACCCCAATTTGGGGTTAGATGAATAGTATTGCCCCAAATTTGGGGTGACACTATTCATGGTCTCAAATTGGGGAGAGGTTTGGGGGTTGGGTTGGAATGGATTTGGTGTAACTTTGGACCCAAATTGGGGATTTGGGGTACTGGTTGGAGTTGCCCTAATATACCAAATTTGCATCCCAAAACCCCAAGCAACCTTTGCATCCCCATTTCCCCGTGAATTCAGTTTGATCCATGTATCTCTCGTTCCCCTCTTTCTCTTTTTTTTTTCGTTCTACCACCATCGTCGCGCCCCTCTGCCTCTTTCATCATCGTCACATCCCTCATCCTCCTCCATCATCGTTCTGCCATCATCGTCATGTCCCTCTGCTTCCTCAAGTGATTTGGTTTAGTTTGGTTTGGTTCGACTAAAACCACGGACCGAACTGTTCCCTATTGGTTTCCAAAATTTCAAATCGAACTGAACCGAAGTAGGATTGGAACCAGACTAAACCACTCGGTTTGGTTCGGTTTATCATTAAAAATAACAATCCTTTTGTCTCTCACTCCTTTTCTATCTCTTTCTCCCTCCTCGTCTCTGTCTATTCATCAGTTTCTATGAGATTCACTCTTTTACTGCGAAAATTAGATCTTACAGTTTTACAATTAATACTTTAAGGTTTTACAGTTTTATAGTTGCGAAATTTTGTATTTGTATTTTTTTTCTTTTTAATTGTAATTGTAATTAACTTAATCATTTTAATTTTTTCCGACTCGTAATTTCGTATACAAATAATTTTTAAAAAAATCGTAAGTTTTGTAATTTGAAATATTTTTTTTCTTTTTAATTGTTATCATAATTAACTTAATCAATTTAATGTTTGTCCGACCCGTTTTTCCGACCCACAATTTCATATACAAATTATTAATTAATTCATCCGTTCTGGGCAAAGAGGCCCCGTTTGAAAGTCATTTTTTTTAAGAAAATATTTTTTGGTAATAGGAAGGCGTTCATCCTCGTGAATCGTGGAACGAATGGTGTGGTATGAGCATAGGAAATAACTGATAATCCTAGCGTACTTGTGAATACCAGACCCATTCACTCGTCTTCGTATAACAGACCGACAGATGAGAGAGAAGACCACTCCAGACCAATTGATGACATGAGAGTCAAGAAAAGCAATGGTGAAGTTTCGAAGTCTTCTGGTGTCGCTTCCTGAGCCTGGTTCGTGAAACAGAAGACATTGGCTCAGAATTTCACCAACACAATACATGTCCAAGGGATAATTGAAAATATCTCATGTACTGTAGTCATCGCGAGAATGGTAGCCAGTACAGTGCAGCCATGATTCATTGAGAACGGAATCATTAATGGAGTCAGGGCCAACAGAGGGAAGGTCGAAGACCCTTGACAGACTCTCGGCATTGAGGATGAGATCAATCAACCCTCTCCTAGACTTCTTGTGTCTGGCAATCCCAACACTGACTTCATCCTCCCCAAACCCAAACAACAAGAACCTACAATATCTGGTCATTGCCACAAACCCATTAAGCAAAGACCCAGTAGGCTCAACATCGCCCTCATAATTCACAATCTGCTCCTCCACGAACTCAATCTCAACCCGACAACTCTTCGCATCCCTAATCTCCATATTCTCTACAAAAAACGAGTACAGTTGCATGAAATCAGGAACCTTCCCATTCTCAAATTCATTAAGAAATTCAAAGTATTTGAGCCTTAACGCCTCATCTTGTCTATCAATTAACAATTTTGCCTTTCGGGATTGCTTTTGCAACAGATCAATCTGTTCCCTCACATCATCATTTGGATTCAATTCATTAACATCTAGGAGGGCAGGAATTTCCTGATTCAAATCATGAAAGTGACCAGAAATTGAATAGTTCTGAAGCAAAGCCATAACTTACTCGATTGTGAACAATAATCAAGTAAAATCTTCGATCGGTAAAGTAACAAATACATCTCTTTGAAACACAGGACCGTAGTAGTCGACAATTTTGACCCCGAATCGAGAAGACAGTCCAATAAAACAACGAACAATTCGATTTTTCGAACCAGAGACTTAAAATTTTTACATTAGCCGGAGATGGTGGCTATGGTGGCCATGGAAGAGATGAGGAGGCGGGGTATGGAGCCGGAGGAAGACGAAAGGCTGGGTTTTGGGTTTTATTTTTAAAAATTTCTTTTGGATTTAAAATTTTCACATTACCCCCTATTTTGATGATGTTACACATAACTCCCTTATTTTGTGCATGTGAGTGGCACATGTTCACTTAACGGAAATAAACAAATGACGTTAGGGCTAGGAACCTCCGATGAGCAAAAAATGCCTACTTAGGTCAGTGGTGAAACTTTTGAAAGTTTGGGGACTAATGATGTGTTTGGCCAAAGTTCAAGGACTAATGGTACACTTATCCCTAAAAATAATGTTATAAATGAATTATCAAAGTAACTTTATTAGGTAACTTAACATGAACAAGTAAGTAAGGGTACATATGTCCAAACATATCATTATTAAATGCAATAACTAATTACATAGTGGATAAACAAAAAATGTAGTGAAAATAGTCTCTCCCTAGCTATTATATGAGGCATTAAACTCTTCGATGGATATTATAGCAATTTGATATCTTCTATTGGTTTAAAACAAATATTTATTTTCTAACCAATGAATGATACATCAATTATATTGATGATAATAGTATAAATCTTTTACCTTAAGGGGCCGTTTGGTAGCTAGATAAGAGGCCGGATAGGACTATTAATATTTAAGCAGGTTATTTGGTACGCTATTAAGCATCTCGCTTAATAAGAGGAGTGGTCCGGATAAGCCCCTTTTTCCCTCGTTATTTATCATGGAAGGGGGGGTGGTATTATTATTGCCTGGCTTAGAAGACGCTATATTATTTTTTTCTACTACCGAAAATTACCCTGTATATCTCTATCAACGCCGCTAAAAACAACTAGGGCAAAAACCATCAACTCCTTCTCTCTGGCGATTGCCTTTGGTTGGGTGGGAATCTCAATCAGGTTAGTGATTTCATCCTTCCCCTTTTCTTGTTCTTCTTCTTTGAGTTGGAATCATTATGATATTATAGTTGCGATTGTGTTAAAATCAATTGAAAGAAGGGGCTGCCCATGAAGAAAACTAATTCAAAAAGTCCATTCTATTATCTTTTTTTGTGGCTGGCGAACAAATGGGACAATTGGACTTCAATCCCAGGGAATTTTTTTTCCTATCTTCTCTATCGAAGGAAGAGATTCTTACTTGAAAGCTATTTGCTGCTTTCTCATCCGAAAAAAAAAAAAAGGAGAAAAGGGGAAAACAATTGTTGTAATGTTCTGTGAATAGGTCCTTTGAGCAGACGGAGATGAACAGTTGCTGGGATAGATAGTGGGGTTGAACTTGAAGCAATTAACTTACTGTAATTCTCTCTTAAGATAAAACTTGGTTTGATGTGACGTGTGTGGCTTTGTAGCATATTTAAGATATTTTTGGTCTGCTAAAAGGCTATTCATATAATATATTATGTGGTTGTTATTGGTCCTTGGAGCATAAAATATATGTGGTTTAGATATCTGATCACGAATAATTTGAGTTTTGGGATTTTGAACAACAAAGTAACAACTTTGCAAATTAGTTCTACAAATCCATTTTCTCTATTAAAAGCCATGATATGTAGCTCACAATATTTAACATTGCTAATGTTAAACATAAACTTTTAACAAGTGACTTTCCACAAGTATAATACTTCCTCTGTCCCTAAATTATCGTCTTGATTGACTTGACGCATGGTTTAAGAAAACACATTTGATTGGATTATTAATATTAGTTTGATATATAGTTTACTTTAAAGCTCATGTGTATGTGGCCCATAATTATAATATGATGAAAAAATAAGGGTAAAGTGGTAAAAGTGTTGTTCTAAAAAGAAAAGTTTCAAACAAGACAATTATTTTGGGACGGACAAAAAATGAAAGTAGTATAACAATTTGAGGACGGAGGGAGTAGTAAAGAAGGAGAAAAGGGAAGACTACTTGGAAAGCCTTGACCGAATACCTAGAAGCACTTAGGAATACTAATATGAAAAATAAAGAGATAGCTAGCAGTCAAATAGATACAACTAAAACCGTAGTTCTTTGACCTACTGGTAGAATTTCCTCTTTTATGAAAATATAAGCGCTTTTATTGGATCTAAGTGGGAGGGATCCATCATAAAGCTAGCATGTCTTCTGAACAACTAGGTGATAAAGATATTTCCTTTTTCAGCCTTTTTCAGAGTCCTAGGTTGAATTTACAGTGTATAAATTGAGTGTATTCAATACAAGAATCATTAAAAGTATAAACCTAAGGATCTTTTTTACTAGAATCATTAAAAAAATTATATTATTCACAGTTAACATTAGTAGTTAAAAAGTTTATTAGTTTATGTGTTGTATATTATTCTCAGTTAGCATTATTACAGTTTACTTTTTAACCTTAGTATGTTGATTGAAGTTCACAAATTTTATTTTATACTTAGTAGTTAATGTTTATTAGTTTACGTGTTGTATATAAATGGATTCACCAAATCAATATGAAGATCTTGAAATGGATTCACTAAACTATGAGGAAGAGATAGCAGTTTTTCTTGCGATGCATGTTGTCTTGATAGTTGTACATGCTTTTACAACATGATGACTATCACTGTTACCTACACAATTGAAAATGGATGTTTTGAAAATGATGACAATCGTTTATATACAATGTTTGATAAGATTCCGAGGCAAGTTGAAGAAATTGATAGGTTGGTTACAAAATCTGAAACGCCTTGCATCAACAATTTGCGAATGAATAGACACACATTCATCGTCCTTTGTGATATGCTTAGAGAGAAAGGGGTATTTGACTCTAGGTATGTATCAATAGAAGAGAAAGTGGCTACATTTTTTATCCATTCTTGCGCATCACAAAAAATATATATAATCATAGCATATAACATGAGGATATCAGGACAAAATGTTAGTAATTACTTCAACGAGGTCCTCAATGCAGTTGTGATGCTTGGTCCGGAATTGTTTGTAAGACCTGAACCTGAACCTCCGAACTCCATTGATTCAAGGTGGAACCTTTTTGAGGTAAAGTAAAACTACTATGCATATATTTTAGTTGTTACTTTGAAATTCATATATGTATACACACACACATACACACACACATATTTCTTATTTTATGTATAGGGTTGCTTGGGTGCGTTAGACGGTATGTATATTAGAGTGAATTGTGGCGAGGAAGCAAAGCCCATATATAGATCTCAATAGCAAATGGTAGAGTACTATGTGATGCTGTTACTAGGCCAAATGGATTAAGGATCCCTCACGGAAAAATAATTGTATAGGTTTAGTTTGTTGAATTAACCAACTTTTTTATAATATAAAAAGTAACTAAATAAAATTATGTGTCAGACCAATATTACCTTGTTGATGCAGGATATACCAATGGACCTGGTTTTCTAGCACCCTATCGGTCCCGACGATACCACTTAGGCACATTTCGCAATGGAGAACCTCCACAAAGTCCCAAGGAATATTCTAACATGAAGCATGCACAAGCACGTAACGTTATAGAGAGATGATTTGGCGTACTTAAGATGTGGTGGGGCATACTAAGGAGTCCTTCTTACTACCCTATACGGACCCACTGTAGAATAGTCATGGCATGTTGTATTTTACACAACCTCATTTGCCGAGAAATGGACATTGATCCAATTGAGGTTCTGCTAGACGAAAATGAGAATGTCACTAATGAAGTTAACGAAGATGCTAATAATGGTCATAATGGTGAAGAAGTTGAGTTTGTTGATTCAGTTGACACGTCAGATGAATGGACAGCTTGGAGAGACACATTAGCCCATGAGATGTACGATGCTTGGAGAGAGGCAAACTGAATGACGTTATTCCTATGTTAGGCATTGAACATTTAATTTCAGTGGTATTTAGTTCAAGTTATGTCGTATTTGTTTTGTATTGGAATTTTGCTATATTTTGAGTTTCATATTGAATTTTAATTTAATACAAATATTTCTTTTTTCTAGGCATGAATTTGTTTTGTATTGTTAATATGAAACTTCATTTAAACTTGGTAGTGTTGATGAATGTGATATAATATCATTGTTCTTATATGATATCTCTTCTCAAGAATGCATGTGTCCATAAACTTGAGATTTGATTTTATTGCTTATGTGGTTTGTTTAAATTTCAATAGCCATGGCACCTTCACGTAACAAGTCCAATGATGCCACCTCTCAAAAAGGAATGAGGAGGATATGGTCTGCAAGAGAGGAGCAAGTGTTGATGGAATGTTTTTTAGATATAAATAATCATACTTGGAAGCAAGATATATAAAAATTTCAAGAACGGTTATCTTAAGCAACTTGAAGTGGATATAAAAAAGAAAATTCCAGGTGTGGATTTAAAAGCAAACCCACACATCGAGTCCAAGGTGAAAGATTGGAAAAAGTATCATGGTCTTATATCATCGATGATGGGTCTCTCAGGATTTGGTTGGAGTAGTAATCACAACATGGTAACGAACGATGAAGAGGATGTCTGGAATCACTATATAAAGGTATTATACGTTGTTACAATTAACAAATTCACATTACAAATATATGTCTAATTAATTCTTTTTAATGTTCATAGAAAGAGAAAAGTGTAAGAACACTAAGAACGAAGTCCTTCCCGTTCTACCCTGACTGGTGTAAATTATGGGACAACGATAGGGCGTCTGGAGAGTTTACTTAGACTCCTATTGATGCTGCAAACAACTTACAACAAACTAATATTGATGTTTATGATTTGGATGCTCCTGAGGTGGGACTCGAGGACATAGATTGAAAGAACACAATAGCTAGGATTCTCAAGAGAAACCAAAGTAATTTCCAATGTAGCTGTGATTGTAGCTACAATGGGAATCACAATGATCAAAGAAGATTATAACAGCGGAAGAATAATCTAAAATAGAAAACAGAATGCAAAGTTTATCAAAAACAATCTACAAGATAATACTTGTAGATCTAGCCTCAAGGCCACAAAGATTTCACTAAAAATATTAATCGTTTTTACAAAAACACTTGTGAAATCACTCACAAAATATTCTCACAAGACAATGAATCTTGGAGAACAAAAACCCCACATAAACAGATTAAACAAAACGTGAGAAGAAATAAAATCAGCTTCCTTAAGACTGAACAGGAAGACAAAACAGTTTCCAGATCTTCAATGTGACTGCAGATGTTATAACATCAACAGCAACAAGTGAACAACTGAACTTCTGGTCTGAAAACAGCTTCTAAATCTCCTTTCTTCTGCTCACAGCTCTATGGCCTTTTATTCTCTCTCTCAAGCTCTACCAACAGCCCGAATCCTTGTACCTTTATTTATAGTTGTGCGATCTCCTACACACATGCAAACCAGTCCAACTACTACAAGGAAAAGGATAATTAGCTACAAGGAAAGATCAACACCTTCCAATCTTGTGAGATTTTATTACCAAATATAAAAGTGGTCAAGAATCTCGGTTTGACTAGGATTTATGCTAAGATTTAGTTACCAAAATAAATGTACCAAAATCTAATAAAAGATTGTGATACCAAATATACCATAACTAAATCTAATGAAAGATATTAAATCCTAAATAACCACAAACTTTACAAAAATAATATTTTGACCATAAAAGGGGAAACAAGTAAAAATAGGCATGGCCTATTTTACCCTTACAATCACCCCATTTGTTGGGCATTTTTGGTCAAATCCAAAACAAGTGTTCCATTATCAATCCATATGACATCCTGCCAATGTTAGAGAGAATAATCCAAACAACTCACCCCCTAAGCATATGTACTAATTAGAAGAAAAGAAGGCCAGGCTAAGAGAGCAATATCAACCAATCAGTTATGAAGGAGTTACAGACCAACCAAACATCAAATAAGTTTAAAAGCAAATTACAGATCCAAATGTGAAGCATTGTTTAGAAAGTATCAACCACAGATTTCCCAAATATGAAACCACACAGAATAACCAAGCAACCACAATAACCACAGTTATAGAATCAATCTTTAGAACAAAACTTCAAGATCAGAGGAGGAACAACAACAGTGCGTAAGGAACAACTTCAATAGAACACTTGCACAAACATTTACACCCCCTATTTGGCCAGAATGCATGGCCAACCAGGCAGTGTATTGAGCAGCTAATGATTTAAGAAGTGTAGTTTGAGTATCCAGTATTTCCAATTGAGAGTTCACCATAGCCAACTGTTCAAATATAAAGGCTATAGAAATTGGTGCAGAAGGGTGTGCAGAGATGGCTGATGTAGCTACATTGGGAGTAGCATTGATAAGAGTAAAAACAGATGGTTGTGAGGAACCAGGAATAGAAGAAACTGGAAGATATGAATGGACAAGAAGAAGATTCACAATCCTATCTCCTCTCAACAGTTTGGCTGAAATATGAAGAGGTTCAAGAATTGGAAAAAGTCTAGTTGTAGCAGAAGGAGAGTATCCTTGGGAGACTAAGATTTTATGAATCAAAGAAGGGAAAATCAAAGACCTCTTATCACCTTCTGACTCAGCTAAAGAAGAGATTTTTCTGAAGGCAAAATATCCAAAATCAAAGGGCTTATTGGTCCTAATCTGAAACAGTACCCTAGCATGCTCTTCAGTGAATGTGTTTGAGTTAGTGGTGGGAGACCAATTTGCACAACAAATTTTATGCATGAGAGCATAGAGGGATGACAATTGTGAAGTGCTTATAGATGAACCTTTTCCAGGCCACTTATACAAAGTGCCACCAGTTAACTCCAAAACACACAGATTCAAATCAGTATTCATATCAAAATGACCAGAAACAGGAGTGTTCAACATGTCATTTATGATAGAAGATGAAAAATCATACCATTTACCACGAACAAATTTTTTTTCACACCTAGCATCTGAAGTGGAGGAGATGCGCTTCTCAAGATTAGCATAAATTTCGTAAATGAGATCACAAAAATATGGGGAAGCAGAAGAAAGTGTCCCTAGCAGACCTCTATCAGTGAAAAATTGAGTCAAATTTTGTGCTTCCAACTCAGCTGATGGAATAATTCGTTAATCCACAATTTTACGAGAGGTATTATGACGAACAGAAGTAGCCTTTGAGACAAATTTAAAGGAGAAGGGTTTACCAACTGAAGAAGCCACAGAAGCAGATGGCTTGGAAATTTTGGATGTAGCTATATTAGTAGCTACATTGGCTGAAAGCACCCGGCTTCTGGTGAATCGAATAGGAGCCTCCTATGTGTCCTCACTATCTTCAGGGGTTGCTTCTTTGCTTTCAAAATTTTTGTCTGAGCTGTCATCGAATTCTGAGGAGCTGGATTGATGGGGCATGTCTTCTGTAGGTGACTGTGGAGATGAAGCAGACTTGGGAGATGCCATTGTCTTTAATTGGACCAGATAATCAACCAAAGTCCTATCTTCATCAGAAAAATTGATGGATGCTGAAGAAGAACTGTGCTTAGATTCAGAGGACTCTTGAGCTTGAACAGAAAAGTCTGGAGGAAATACGACTCGAGGTGATGATATGGGATAGTCATCATTTCTGGCGTCCTCTTCGACTGGAGCGATTATGGGAGAAGCAGATTTAGAAGCTGGTTCTTGAACCACCGGTCAACTGACCTGCTTTTAGGAATAAAATCTTCATCATCGGGATCGCTTTCAATGACCACCGATTCTTCAAAAATTCCTCGAACTACTTTGTGTTTCTTCGCAGCCTGTAACATCCTCCCCACTTGGATTTTCGAAATTTGAGGAATCTCTTAGCCTTTTCGACTTTCGTGAGCTAGGTTACCAATTTAAGGTAACCCTAATAAATCTACCGGATTGTCTACATCAATCATGCTCTTTCTCGCCAGAAGAATCATCGCCGTGTTCCGTTGGCCGTAATGGCCGAGCCACTACAACAAATTGTAAGGGATTTTCAGAGAGGAAGAGGGTTTGATGTAGCTTCACCCGAAGCTACATCCGAGGTTGATTGAGTTTAGGGATTCGTGCGCAGAAGATAAGGAAGATGCCATGGAGAAATTTAGGAGAAGAACATGAATGGAAGATGAGGGAGGAAGGAATGCAAGGAAAAAGATCTGCCCGAAGTTTTTCTGCCGGATTTTGAAAGGTGTGAAGCTTCTGGGAGAAGTGTTTTCTGCCTTCCTGAAACACAACACTAATACACCCTCTAATTGCAATTAGCCGTTAGCATCATAATTACATGGAATGGGAGGAGTTCTAACAACTAAACAAAATTCAAAAATTTAGATAAGAAATCAAATATTAACCACCATAATGGAGAGATAAAAATCGTTGTTATTGACATGAGAAATAGGTGGAACATTAAATATGAGAAAATAACAACTAATTTCAGATTTCAAAATTTGAATGTTGCAAAATTAATCAAGTATTTTGAGGATACACAACACTAAATTAACCAAAATTGCAACCTCACAAACCTGCCAAAACCAGTAATCATAAATCAGTTCAGGGCCTCATGATCAACACATAGATTAGACAACCACATAAAATATCAACATGGTGAACAATAGAATAGAGATTGCACTAATCTGCTTATGGAAACAAAAACATCATGGGGTTGATATGATCAACACAAAGTATGTCCTAGAAAATATGCCTAACATGTGCAGAAAAAACATGAAAAACAATGCATTCACACACATGTGATATGTCTAGATCATCTGAATGTAGTTCCCAATGTAGCTGCATTGGAAGACACATTCGCCAAAGTTGTGATTTTATGTACAAATTCTCATCTATTCTTCACCAAAACATCACAAAACTCCCATAAAAAAACGATATGTACTTTATTTCCCTATGAGAATGACTTTACTTTATTTCAAGCATATTCAACACAAACCACTAGGAACCTTTTACACTATTTACCAAGGGTAGCAACTTTTCTTATTGATCAACCCATGTAATCCGAGGATTCACAGTTTCAAAAGAAAGATGCCACAACCTTGTCCATAGGTAGCTCTTTTCCGTTAGGTAGCTTTCACACTTTTTTCAATTAAAAGGAGTCAATTTTCTCAAGATCAACCCATGAAAGCCTAAGCTCCATAGTACTTTGACAAATTGCAGCATCCCAAAAATTTCAAAAGGTAGCTCTTTCCTTTGTGGTCTAAAGATTTTTCAATTACAATACACCTTTTAGGGAGATGGTGAGGAGAATCAGAACAAGAAAATCACAACAGATATTGAATGCATATCCAGATCAACAAACAAAGGTACTAAAAACATAAAGAATGAAACTAGTGTGCCCCCCTAAAATACAATGCAAGATGCCTAATTTTTTTTTAAAATAAGAAGTGAGGGGTCACATGACACACATACCGAGAGATTTCCTAAGATTTATAAATCTCTCAAAATCTAGACTCTTTGTGAAGATATCAGCCAGTTGATTTTCTGTTCCCACATGTTCAATGCAAACAATGCCTTGTTCAACCAAATCTCTAATAAAGTGGTGTCTTATATCAATGTGCTTAGTTCTAGAGTGTTGAACATGATTTTGGCTATACTTATGGCACTAGTGTTGTCACAATACATGGTTAATACATTGTTGTGCAAATCATAATCCTTGATCATTTGTTTCATCCATAAGAGTTGTGTACATCCACTACCAGCAGCTATATACTCAGATTCAACTGTTGATAGGGCAACACAATTTTGTTTCTTATAAACCATGAAATCAAGTTATTTCCCCAAATAAAAACATCCACCGAGGTGCTTCTCATATCATCTACACTACCACCCAATCAAAGATCACTAAACCCAACAAGATTGGTGTTTGTGTGTTTAGTATACCACAAACCCATGGCACAAGTCTCACCAACATATCTAATTATTCTTTTTACATTTTCAAGTGAGAGACTTTGGGGTTTGCATGATACCTAGCACACAAGCACACACTATACATGATGTCCGGACGGGTGGCGCTATACAATGTACTTCCAATCATACTCCTATATAAAGTATGGTCAACACTTTCAGATTTTTCATCTTTATTGAGTTTATTGGATGTACCCATAGGGGTTTTCTTTTGTTTTCCATTCTTAAGATTGAATTTCTTTACCAAGTTAAGAGCATACTTGGCTTGAGATATGAACATCCCTTCATGTAATTGTTTAATCTTAATTCCTAAAAATAGGTCAACTCCCCAACCATACTCATCTCAAAAGTGGAAGTCATGCAGTTAACAAATTCTTTTTCCAAGGACTTGAGGTGGATCCAAACACAATGTCATCAAGATAAATTTGTGCTATCAAAATGTGTTTGTCTTGATTTTGAATAAAAAGAGTTTTATCCACCTCTCCCTTCTAAACCCACTTTTCAAAAGATGGTATGTAAGTCTCCCATACCAAGCTCTAGGAGCTTGTTTGAGACCATACAAGGCCTTTTTAGCTTAAACACATGATCGGGTTTACGGGGGTCCTCAAACCCTGTTGCTCAACAAAAACATCTTCTTCAAGGATGCCATTTAAGAAAGCACTCTTCACATCCATTTGTTGAAGAGTTATATCAAGAAAACATGTAATGGCAAGCAGCTGCATTTAATGGACTCATTACGGGCTGTGGAGCAAAGGTTTCATCAAAATCCACCCCTCAACCTGTGTATACCTCGAGCCACAAGTCTAGCCTTGTTTCTTATTATCTCTCTCACTTCATTAGTTTTGTTTTTGAAAATCCATTTTGTTCCAATAACATTTACGTAAGTGGTCTAGAACAAGATACCAAACATCGCTTTTAGTAAATTGGTCTAGTTCTTCTTGCATGGCATTTATCCAACATTCATCCTTAAGAGCCTCATGCACATTTTTGGGTTCAATGGTGGAAACAAAACAAGATGCATGGATTTCATCAAATTCTAGTGTGACATGCAAGCAAGTTTTTGTAATCCACCTTTACCTTTCCTTCTAGTTGATACACCATCCTCGAACATTACCTATAATTTGAGTAGAGAGATGTATTTTCTCGAATTTTGCTTGGTATATCGTGATCCCCGATCACCAAATTGACCGACATTCCGCTCGTTTCGATCGCTCTTTCTCGAAGCTTGTCTCAATGTGACTTCCGATGTAGCTACATTCGAATCACATTGGGTGTCACACTCAATCACATCGCTCGAATGCCCGACCAGAGATCATTCTTGATCACCGCCGTTCACTGGATTCATATGCCGTTCTCGATCAAAATCTCCAAAATCAAGGATTCAAACATCTTCTTCAACGCTTTATGGCCAAGATCCGTTAGATCATCAAAAACAATGTTCATAGATTCCATAATAGTCTTAGTCCGAGATTAAAAACTCGTGCCCGACTATTAGTAGAATAACCCATGAAGACACACTTGTCACTTTTAGAATCAAACTTAGAAAGTTGGTCTCTATCATTGAGAAGGTAGCACACACAACCAAAAACATGAAAATATTTTAAGGTTGGTTTCTTTCCAAGAAAAATTTCATAAGGAGTCATTGTACTACCCGGTCTCAAGAAAACCCTATTTCCAATGTGACTTTAAGGCTTCGCCCAAAATCTTTTAGCCAAATTTTTGAGGTTAACATCACCCTTGCCATCTCTTGTAATGTCCTATTCTTTCTTTCCGCCACTCCATTTTGTTGTGGAGTTTTGGGAGCGAATTCATGAGAGATGCCATTAGAGCACAATAGTTAGAAAAGGATGAGTTTTCATATTTCAGTCATGATCTCGATCTAATTCTAATAAGCTTTAGATCATACAAGTTCATCACACGGGTGTACCAAATTTTAAATGCCTCAAAAGTTTCGATTTCTCTCAAGAAAATCACCCAAGTGTATCTAGAAAAGTCATCCACACACATACAAAAGTGTATTTTTTCTTCTAAACTTTCTACCTCAATGAGACCCGTTAGATCGGTATGAATCATTTCTAGACACCTAGATGTGGAACATTGTGATATAGGAAGATGAGATGCCTTGGTTTGCTTACCTTTTGGCGGGGACCACATACGCTGTATAATTCTTTTCCAAGTTTGGCAACCCTTTTATTGCATCATGCTTTACAAACTCATGGAGCTTACGAAAACTCATATGTCCAAGTTTTTATGCCAAAGCGTAATATCAAGACTAGCTT
>CM028380.1:60065073-60122304 GCA_013146195.2 Codonopsis lanceolata | reverse complement strand
CCCTTTGTTGGCATTTTTGGTCAAATCCAAAACAAGTGTTCCATTATCAATCCATATGACATCCCGCCAATGTTAGAGAATAATCCAAACAACTCACCCCCTAAGCATATGTACTAATTAGAAGAAAAGAAGGCCAGGCTAAGAGAGCAATATCAACCAATCAGTTATGAAGGAGTTACAGACCAACCAAACATCAAATAAGTTTAAAAGCAAATTACAGATCCAAATGTGAAGCATTGTTTAGAAAGTATCAACCACAGATTTCCCAAATATGAAACCACACAGAATAACCAAGCAACCACAATAACCACAGTTATAGAATCAATCTTCAACAGTCTGAACAGCTTCATCTTCAGCTTCAGCTTCAAGATCAGCTTCAGGAGGAGGAACAACAACAGGTACAGAAGGAACAACTTCAGCAGGAACACTTGCACAAACATTTACACCCCCTATTTGGCCAGAATGCATGGCCAACCAGGCAGTGTATTGAGCAGCTAATGATTTAAGAAGTGTAGTTTGAGTATCCAGTATTTCCAATTGAGAGTTCACCATAGCCAACTGTTCAATATAAAGGCTATAAATTGCGTAAGGTGTGCGAGAGATGGTCGATGTAGCTACATTGGGAGTAAGCATTGATAAGAGTAAAAACAGATGGTTGTGAGGAACCGTGAATAGAAGAAACTGGAAGATATGAATGGACAAGAGGAAGATTCACAATCCTATCTCCTCTCAACAGTTTGGCTGAAATATGAAGAGGTTCAAGAATTGGAAAAAGTCTAGTTGTAGCAGAAGGAGAGTATCCTTGGGAGACTAAGATTTTATGAATCAAAGAAGGGAAAATCAAAGACCTCTTATCACCTTCTGACTCAGCTAAAGAAGAGATTTTTCTGAAGGCAAAATATCCAAAATCAAAGGGCTTATTGGTCCTAATCTGAAACAGTACCCCAGCATGCTCTTCAGTGAATGTGTTTGAGTTAGTGGTGGGAGACCAATTTGCACAACAAATTTTATGCATGAGAGCATGAGGATGACAATTGTGAAGTGCTTATAGATGAACCTTTCCGTGCCACTTATACAAAGTGCCACCAGTTAACTCCAAAACACACAGATTCAAATCAGTATTCATATCAAAATGACCGGAAACAGGAGTGTTCAACATGTCATTTATGATAGAAGATGAAAATCATACCATTTACCACTAACAAAATTTTTTTCAAACCTAGCATCGAAGTGAGGAGATGCGCTTCTCAAGATTAGCATAAATTTCGTAAATGAGATCACAAAAATATGGGGAAGCGTAAGAAAGTGTCCTAGACCTTATCAAGCTGAAAAATTGAGTCAAATTTTGTGCTTCCAACTCAACTGATGGAATAATTCGTTAATCCACAATTTTACGAGAGGTATTATGACGAACAGAAGTAGCCTTTGAGACAAATTTAAAGGAGAAGGGTTTACCAACTGAAGAAGCCACAGAAGCAGATGGCTTGGAAATTTTGGATGTAGCTATATTAGTAGCTACATTGGCCGAAAGACCACTTACGGTGAATCGAATAGGAGCCTCCTATGTGTCCTCACTATCTTCGAGGGTTGCTTTGCTTTCAAAATTTTTGTCCGAGCCACATCAACTCGAGGAGCCGGATTGATGGGGCATGTCTTCAGAGGTGATGGAGATGGAAGCGACTTGGGAGAATGCCATTGTCTTTAATTCGACCGTGATAATCAACCAAAGTCCTATCTTCATCAGAAAAATTGATGGATGCTGAAGAAGAACTGTGCTTAGATTCAGAGGACTCTTGAGCTTGAACAGAAAAGTCTGGAGGAAATACGACTCGAGGTGATGATATGGGATAGTCATCATTTCTGGCGTCCTCTTCGACTGGAGCGATTATGGGAGAAGCAGATTTAGAAGCTGGTTCTTGAACCACCGGGGTTGACCCTGTTTTAGGAATAAAATCTTCATCATCGGGATCGCTTTCAATGACCACTGATTCTTCAAAAATTCCTGGAACTACTTTGTGTTTCTTCGCAGCTAGAACATCCTCCCCACTTGGATTTTCGAAATTTGAGGGAATCTCTCTTAGCCTTTTCGACTTTCGTGAGCTAGGGTTACCAATTTAAGGTAACCCTAATAAATCTACTGGATTGTCTACATCAATTGCGTTTCCTTTCTCGCCAGGAAGAATCATCGTCAGTGGTTCTGGTAATGGCTGAGCCACTACAACAGCTGTAAGGGGATTTTCAGGAGAAGGAAGAGGGCTTGATGTAGCTTCATCGGAAGCTACATCTGAGGTTGGATTGAGTTTAGGGGATTCGTGCGCAGAAGATGAGGAAGATGCCATGGAGAAATTTAGGAGAAGAACAGAATGGAAGATGAGGGAGGAAGGAATGCAAGGAAAAAGATCTGCCCGAAGTTTTTCTGCCGGATTTTGAAAGGTGTGAAGCTTCTGGGAGAAGTGTTTTCTGCCTTCCTGAAACACAACACTAATACACCCTCTAATTGCAATTAGCCGTTAGCATCATAATTACATGGAATGGGAGGAGTTCTAACAACTAAACAAAATTCAAAAATTTAGATAAGAAATCAAATATTAACCAGTCATAATGGAGAGATAAAAATCTGTTGTTATTGACATGAGAAATAGGTGGAACATTAAATATGAGAAAATAACAACTAATTTCAGATTTCAAAATTTGAATGTTGCAAAATTAATCAAGTATTTTGAGGATACACAACACTAAATTAACCAAAATTGCAACCTCACAAACCTGCCAAAACCAGTAATCATAAATCAGTTCAGGGCCTCATGATCAACACATAGATTAGACAACCACATAAAATATCAACATGGTGAACAATAGAATAGAGATTTCACTAATCTGCTTATGGAAACAAAAACATCATGGGGCTGATATGATCAACACAAAGTATGTCCTAGAAAATATGCCTAACATGTGCAGAAAAAACATGAAAAACAATGCATTCACACACATGTGATATGTCTAGATCATCTGAATGTAGTTCCCAATGTAGCTGCATTGGAAGACACATTCGCCAAAGTTGTGATTTTATGTACAAATTCTCATCTATTCTTCACCAAAACAGCACAAAACTCCCATAAAAAAACGATATGTACTTTATTTCCCTATGAGAATGACTTTACTTTATTTCAAGCATATTCAACACAAACCACTAGGAACCTTTCACACTATTTACCAAGGGTAGCAACTTTTCTTATTGATCAACCCATGTAATCCGAGGATTCACAGTTTCAAAAGAAAGATGCCACAACCTTGTCCATAGGTAGCTCTTTTCCGTTAGGTAGCTTTCACACTTTTTTCAATTAAAAGGAGTCAATTTTCTCAAGATCAACCCATGAAAGCCTAAGCTCCATAGTACTTTGACAAATTGCAGCATCCCAAAAATTTCAAAAGGTAGCTCTTTCCTTTGTGGTCTAAAGATTTTTCAATTACAATACACCTTTTAGGGAGATGGTGAGGAGAATCAGAACAAGAAAATCACAACAGATATTGAATGCATATCCAGATCAACAAACAAAGGTACTAAAAACATAAAGAATGAAACTAGTGTGCCCCCCTAAAATACAATGCAAGATGCCTAATTTTTTTTTTATATAAGAAGTGAGGGGTCACATGACACACATACCGAGAGATTTCCTAAGATTTATAAATCTCTCAAAATCTAGACTCTTTGTGAAGATATCAGCCAGTTGATTTTATGTTTCCACATGTTCAATGCAAACAATGCCTTGTTCAACCAAATCTCTAATAAAGTGGTGTCTTATATCAATGTGCTTAGTTCTAGAGTGTTGAACATGATTTTTGGCTATACTTATGGCACTAGTGTTGTCACAATACATGGTTAATACATTGTTGTGCAAATCATAATCCTTGATCATTTGTTTCATCCATAAGAGTTGTGTACATCCACTACCAGCAGCTATATACTCAGATTCAACTGTTGATAGGGCAACACAATTTTGTTTCTTACTGAACCATGAAATCAAGTTATTTCCCAAATAAAAACATCCACCTGAGGTGCTTCTCATATCATCTACACTACCAGCCCAATCAGCATCACTAAACCCAACAAGATTGGTGTTTGTGTGTTTAGTATACCACAAACCCATGGCACAAGTCTCACCAACATATCTAATTATTCTTTTTACAGCTTTCAAGTGAGAGACTTTGGGGTTTGCTTGATACCTAGCACACAAGCACACACTATACATGATGTCTGGACGGGTGGCAGTTAAGTACAACAGACTTCCAATCATACTCCTATATAAAGTATGGTCAACACTTTCAGATTTTTCATCTTTATTGAGTTTATTGGATGTACCCATAGGGGTTTTCTTTTGTTTTCCATTCTCAAGATTGAATTTCTTTACCAAGTTAAGAGCATACTTGGCTTGAGATATGAACATCCCTTCATGTAATTGTTTAATCTTAATTCCTAAAAAATAGGTCAACTCCCCAACCATACTCATCTCAAAAGTGGAAGTCATGCAGTTAACAAATTCTTTTTCCAAGGACTTGGAGGTGGATCCAAACACAATGTCATCAAGATAAATTTGTGCTATCAAAATGTGTTTGTCTTGATTTTGAATAAAAAGAGTTTTATCCACCTCTCCCCTTCTAAACCCACTTTTCAAAAGATGGTATGTAAGTCTCCCATACCAAGCTCTAGGAGCTTGTTTGAGACCATACAAGGCCTTTTTTAGCTTAAACACATGACTGGGTTTATGGGGGTCCTCAAACCCTTTTGGTTGCTCAACAAAAACGTCTTCTTCAAGGATGCCATTTAAGAAAGCACTCTTCACATCCATTTGTTGAAGAGTTATATCAAGAAAACATGTAATGGCAAGCAGCAGACGAATGGACTCATTACGGGCTACAGGAGCAAAGGTTTCATCAAAATCCACCCCCTCAACCTGTGTATACCCTTGAGCCACAAGTCTAGCCTTGTTTCTTATTATCTCTCTCACTTCATTAGTTTTGTTTTTGAAAATCCATTTTGTTCCAATAACATTTACAGAAGTGGTCTAGGAACAAGATACCAAACATCGTTTTTAGTAAATTGGTCTAGTTCTTCTTGCATGGCATTTATCCAACATTCATCCTTAAGAGCCTCATGCACATTTTTGGGTTCAATGGTGGAAACAAAACAAGATGCATGGATTTCATCAAATTCTAGTGTGGACATGCAAGCAAGTTTTTTGTAATCCACCTTACCTTTCCTTCTAGTTGATACACCATCCTGAACATTACCTATAATTTGAGAGGAGAGATGTATTTTCTGAATTTTGCTTGGTATATCGTATCCCTGATCAGTCAAATTGGTGATTATGCACTGTTTCTAGATCGGTTTAAACACGCCAAGTTTACGTCAATGTGACTTCCGATGTAGCTACATTCGGAATCACATTGGGTGTCACATTCTGAATCACATCGTCTGAAATGCCTGAATCTGCAGATCATTCTTGATCAGCTGCTGGTTCACTGGATTCATATACTGGTTCTGGATCAAAATCTCCAAAATCAAGGATTCCTGAAACATCTTCTTCAACAGTTTTATGGCCAAGATCCGTTAGATCATCAAATACAATGTTCATAGATTCCATAATAGTCTTAGTCCTGAGATTAAAAACTCTGTAAGTCCGACTATTAGTAGAATAACCCATGAAGACACACTTGTCACTTTTAGAATCAAACTTAGAAAATTGGTCTCTATCATTGAGAAGGTAGCATACACAACCAAAAACATGAAAATATTTTAAGGTTGGGTTCTTACCAAGAAAAATTTCATAAGGAGTCATTGTACTACCTGGTCTCAAGAAAACCCTATTTCCAATGTGACTTTAAGGCTTCGGCCCAAAATCTTTTAGCCAAATTTTTTGAGGTTAACATCACCCTTGCCATCTCTTGTAATGTCCTATTCTTTCTTTCCGCCACTCCATTTTGTTGTGGAGTTTTGGGAGCAGAAAATTCATGAGAGATGCCATTAGAGGCACAATAGTTAGAAAAGGATGAGTTTTCATATTTCGTGTCATGATCTGATCTAATTCTAATAAGCTTTAGATCATAGAAGTTCATCACACGGGTGTACCAAATTTTAAATGCCTCAAAAGTTTCTGATTTCTCTCTCAAGAAAATCACCCAAGTGTATCTAGAAAAGTCATCCACACATACAAAAGTGTATTTTTTCTTCCTAAACTTTCTACCTCAATGAGACCCATTAGATCAGTATGAATCATTTCTAGACACCTAGATGTGGAACATTGTGATATAGGAAGATGAGATGCCTTGGTTTGCTTACCTTTTTGGCAGGGACCACATACCTTTGTATAATTCTTTTCCAAGTTTGGCAACCCTTTTATTGCATCATGCTTTACAAACTCATGGAGCTTACGAAAACTCATATGTCCAAGTTTTTGATGCCAAAGATCTGTAATATCAAGACTAGCTTTTTGGCATGATTGACTTTTGTTGAACATATAACAATTATCAGATGACCTTGTACCTGTCAGAAGACATTTGTTAGTTTGATAAAAAACTTCACAAGAATTTTTATCAAACCTTACCTGAAGGTCATCATCACACAATTGACTTATACTGATCAAATTTGTTTTAAGTCCTTCCACATGATAAACATTAGTGAGATTTGGAAGACCTTCAACATTCAATGTTCCTTTGCCAATTATCTTGCCTTTGGCACCACCTCCATAGGTCACTAAACCACCATTGATGCTCACATAATCTTTCAAATTCTCAATTGAACCTGTCATATGTCTAGAGCAACCACTGTCAAAGTACCATGACCCATCAATATAAGATTTCAAAGAGGTGAAGGTAACATTGCACATCTCATCATCAGACATTCTAGCACCAGGACATATGTCAAAAGGTTCACAGTATCTGGACTTGCCTTTGTCATTAGTACCTTTAGGAATCCACATCTGTTTAAAAACTTTAGGCGGATTATTCTGAGAATGCGATTTCTGATGTGACTTCGAATGAGACTTCCAATGTGATTTCCAATGTTGCTGCATTGGATGTTGCATTGGCTGTTTCATACGATGTTGCATCTGATTTTTTGCAAAGAAGGCCTACCTAACTTCATCCTCATATATAGCCTTTTTCAGAAAACAAAAAGGTTGTATATGTCCAAGCTTATGGCAGAAGTGACAACAAATTTTTTCTTTCTTGTTTTTGGCTTTTCGAAGAAATCATGTTTTTGAAAATTCTAAGCAGTTTGTTTAGGTTCAGATGTGCCTTCTCCTTCTCTCACAAACACTTTTGGAACAAAACCAATACCTGCCTTGGATGTGCTACCCGTATTGAGCATCTCATCCATTTTACGTTGACTTGAATTTCATTTGGCAATGGTTTCTTTTGCTTGAATGAGCTGCTCCTTCAACCCTTCGATCTCAACATCCTTTTTGCTCAACAAGCTTTCCAGCCTTACTATGCAATCTTTCTGATCTTCATTCGCCTTTTTCAATAGCTCATTTGCCTTATCAAGTAATGTAACTTGGTGTGCTCGTTTCTCCCAATCTTTGTACAGTTCCTTGTACCCTTCCAGCAAGTCAGACTCTGAATCTCCACCATCTTCTGGGATTGTGGAGTTAAAACAGAAGAGATCATCCCTGTTTCTGTTCACTGCATATTCTGATGTGACTCCGGATGTAGCTACATTGGATGTCACATTGACTGGAGAACCTGCACTTTCAGTTTCAGAATCATAAACAGCAGTGAGTGATAAGATCACCTAGATCTTCTCCATCACTATCACTCAGAGTTACTGAAAAATTCAAACCCTTTTTCCTTAGAGTATTTGCACATTGGTTAGCATAATGACCATACCCTTGACACTCTATATATTGAATTGAATCAATGTTCTTACTATTATAGTAAGACTTTGAAGCAAAGGGGTTTGTGAAAGGCTTTTCAGGAGTTTGGAAAGAATTTTCCTTGGGAACAAATTTTCCTGAATCAGGTTTAAAATTGGTCTTGGAGTTTGATGATGGAGTTCTATTTTGACTCTTTGTTTTCAAAAAAAATTAAATTTGGTAGTCAAAAGAGCTATAGATTCTTCTCCAAAATCAGACTCATCAATATCTTTTTGGATTTCAAGCAAGTCAAATGAGATATCAATGGGAGCAGACATAGCAATATTTTTCACTATAGGTGTAGAAGATGATGAAGCCCCTTTGCCTTTTTGTTTGATTTGATCATTTAGGTTCAATTCAAAGTTTTGAAGAATACCAGCCAATCGTTCAAAACTCATATTGTCAATATCATGTGCTTCCTCTATAGCACATATTTTGACATTGAACCTTTCAGGCAAAGTTCTCATCATCTTGCTAACAAGACGTTCATTAGTGATGGGATCTCCTAAAGCAAGAGCAGAATTTGACATGTCAAGAAGTCTACCATAATAAGACATAATGTCTTCAGACTCATTCATTCTGGTATTTTCAAATTGTGTGGTGAGCAGTCTTAACTTAGAGGCACGAACACTGGCAAGTCCTTCACACAAGGTCTGAAGGGCCTCCCAAACATCTTTAGCAGACTCATAGTTGGCAATCACCCTAAAAGTATTAGCATCTAAAGCTTTATATATAGCAGACAAAGCTTTTGAATTAAAGGATGATGTATTCCTATCTTCATTGGACCATTCAGATTCTTTGGTGACCTTGACATCACCATCAGAATCTGTTGTTTTAGGAGGACTCCATCCATTCAAAACAGCAAGCCACGCTCTTTCATCAATCGATTTGATGAAGATGCGCATCTTGACTTTCCAAATAGAGTAGTTTGCATTAGTAAGAGTAGGAGAACGAACAACGTTCTCATATTGAGAATCCATCACAGCTATGACCAGAATCAACTCTTAGTGATATCAAGAGATGACTCTGATACCAATTAAAAGAACACAATAGCTAGGATTCTCAAGAAAAACCAAAGTAATTTCCAATGTAGCTGTGATTGTAGCTACAATGGGAATCACAATGATCAAAGAAGATTATAACAGCGGAAGAATAATCTAAAATAGAAAACAGAATGCAAAGTTTATCAAAAACAATCTACAAGATAATACTTGTAGATCTAGCCTCAAGGCCACAAAGATTTCACTAAAAATATTAATCGTTTTTACAAAAACACTTGTGAAATCACTCACAAAATATTCTCACAAGACAATGAATCTTGGATAACAAAAACCCCACATAAACAGATTAAACAAAACGTGAGAAGAAATAAAATCAGCTTCCTTAAGACTGAACATGAAGACAAAACAGTTTCCAGATCTTCAATGTGACTGCCGATGTTATAACATCAACAGCAACAAGCGAACAGCTGAACTTCTGGTCTGAAAACAGCTTCTAAATCTCATTTCTTCTGCTCACAGCTCTATGGCCTTTTATTCTCTCTCTCAAGCTCTACCAACAGCCCGAATCCTTGTACCTTTATTTATAGTTGTGCGATCTCCTACACACATGCAAACCAGTCCAACTACTACAAGGAAAAGGATAATTAGCTACAAGGAAAGATCAACACCTTCCAATCTTGTGAGATTTTATTACCAAATATAAAAGTGGTCAAGAATCTCGGTTTGACTAGGATTTATGCTAAGATTTAGTTACCAAAATAAATGTACCAAAATCTAATAAAAGATTGTGATACCAAATATACCATAACTAAATCTAATGAAAGATATTAAATCCTAAATAACCACAAACTTTACAAAAATAATATTTTGACCATGAAAGGGGAAACAAGTAAAAATAGGCATGGCATATTTTACCCTTACATAGATGCTTCAGTATGTGTTACTCAAAATAAGTTACCCAAGAAATATGGACCAGAGCAAAGGAAGCGTAAAAGGGTGAATGAAGAAATAGGAAAGGAATTGAACAAAAATCTAGAAAATGGTTCAAAAGCAATAAAACATGTTGTAGATTCATTACAAGGAATGGTTGGTCGTTTCGGGCATGAAAAAGACCAAAGTAATAAGAGGGAGGAACTTGATGATCTACTTGAACCTCTTGGATTGCCTCTTACAGAACGGGTGTCCGTAGCATATCAATTGGCCTTGAAGCCTCACCTACTCGATGTCTTTCGTGGCTTTAAAAGTGATGAAACTCGCATGGAGATGGTGAAGATGATTCTTAAAAACAATAATAACTAATTTCAACTCCCCCTCCCCCATGTTACGTTAAGGTTGGTGTCATTTTTTGGATTTATTAGTTTTTTTTTTCCAGGATTATGTATATTGATTTCAATTGATTATGTTGGTGATGATTTTTGGATTGAAGACTGTCGATACGTAGAATTATATCAGTTTTTTTATATATAAAATTACAGTTGCGTTGTTGGTATTTTGTGGTAGGTGTTTTAGATTATTTTGTAGTATCATGTTATTGTGAAATCAAATTTTCCTATATTTGTTGAGATTGTAGGGAAAGTGAGTTTTATTTTATATTTTTAATTTTGTTGCTGGGTTGTTGAAATTATGTGGGACATGTAGCCCAATTTTGTTTGCTTTAAAAAGAGAAGTCAAGTTAAGAAACAAAAAAAAAACTTTTTAAAAAATTGATTTTTAATTTTTTTTAATCCTAAATGTGAATACTTTTTCGAGTTATACTTTTAACAATTTTGAAAAATATTCAATTTATGCAAATTTTGATGATTGTATAAGGGTTATTGTTGGAAAAAATTAATAATATTAACTCATATCTTAGTGTTACCAAACATCATGTTATTATTTAAAACAGGATTATTAATCCTGGTGCATAATAGTAAGGACACTAATAGTACCGGGATTAATAATAACGCTTATCCTTGTATGACTACCAAACGGGCACGAAGACTTTTAACACCGGCATCACCTTTCTAGCTGATGTAAGATACAATTGGTATTAATAATAATAGTCTTTTATTTAAAGACTTTTAAAATTAACATCACTTACATTTTTAAATTAATATGAGATACTGAAGTGAACAAAATACTATCTAAAGATTTCTAATTTCAAAATAATACTATATGGAAATGATAATCTTCAATACTACTCCACGAGTTTTTGTGGTTTTCATCTTATTGGTAAATCATAGGAATGTATACGATTAAATCATAGTAGTAGATACCAACCACAAATTATAAATATTTAATAAATCTATATGTTATATAAAGAAGAATATACATCTGAATTACTATTTATACTACTTAAGATCCTAAATTTTAATAACAAAAAATATTAATTATTAAAATCTAGATAATCATGAACGAAAAAATAACTTAAACAATTCATAAAATAATGGATTAAATGATATCAATTATACCGATATAATTTGTTCCACTCATCATGCTTTTTCTTTATTTTTTAATTTTGTTTATAATCTTCATTTTATTTGAGTATAATTTAATTAAAAGAGACATATGCACGTGCGTTTAACATATGTGTGTAAAGCTAGTTATCTTTAAGACTCGATGCTTACTCTCACGCCGGAGAGGTTTCACGAGGCTTTTCTTTGCATTACTACTAAGGTGTTCTTTGTTTTTGACAGGTTCTAGGAAGATCCAACCCACTTAAAACCTCAAATATCCTGCAAATCACATTAGATGTTCTAAACGCTGATTTTTGCATTATCACTGCCAAAAATATATAAACAATAAATCAAATTTCATATAGTTACTTAATTTTGAACCTACACTAGCGGTATGAATGAAAAGAAAATTTTCGTAAGCTGTATCTCCTAAATAATTTACATATTGATGTTCATCCTTAATATTAATTAAGGGGCCAAATTGCATATTTTGACATAATTTATGTGAGTCAGTCTTGTCTCTATTTTTGCACAGACCAACTTAAAGCTGCATCTTTCGGTATTATTAAATTACTTAAAAATAAAGACCCATACATATCTCCATTGTTATGTATATATCTTCATAAAAACTTAAAAAAACATACAAAGTGGTAGCATCATTGTAAATTTACCAAGTTTTAACACATTCTTATTTTTGTTTAATTATTAAAGTGAGACACTTTATTGTTAACATTTATTTTCCATTAGTTCAAAAATTCCCAAGTTTTAACAAATAATTCACGAAAGAGAAATCAAAAATAGCAAATCCATGATCTTAATCTTAGAGAGAAAAACTGATTGACTACTCCGAAAATAAAAGTACTGGAACAATAGTTTATCACTATGAAGTATACTATTATCACTTTATCAGTATTTCATTGAAAAATTACATCTATTTTTGGATCTTGACGTACTTTTACTTGCAAACAAGATGCTCAATTCATAATTCTCTAGATAGTTTTTAGTCTCATTTATGTATTTAATAGATATAACTACAAAATTAAGCTTCGAGACAAAACTCCAACAAAAGAACTGTGCCATGCACCGTACTTAGAGCCGGCAATTGGGTTGGTCCGGTCCGGCCCGGATCCGGTGGTTGACATTTTTTGGGTCCGGTCCGACCCGACCTATTGAAAGTCTATGAGCCTACGGCCTGACCCGAAATAAAATCAATCGAAAAACTATAAACATAAAATGTAATAAAATTTACAATTCAAAGTTACTAGCACTAGCACCATAAATATTTTTTTTTATTAATTTTTTTTCCTCAAAAAGGGGGCATGAGAAGTGATCGAACCTGAGACTTCACACTTTGTGAAGCCCCATGTCTACCACTGGGCCCCCCATTAGGGGCCGTAGCACCATAAATATAAAGTAATAAAATCAATCATAAACGAAAATGTTAATGCAGCAGCGCCAAATCATGTAACACCAATTCAGAATTGATTACTTAACAATTAACATACATCAATGTGACTTCTTAAAAGCATCTTCAATCATTAATAATTATTGATTTAATATCAATGTGAATATGTAACACTGTAAGGAGTACTAATTTTTAATACACATGCTTAATTACAGATTAACTAATAGACGATAGTGTAATCAAGCTATATATCAAGCTTATTTAACCAAACTATATAACAAATTACCAAGCTACTGTAAAAATTGAAATAGTTGGTTTTAAAACTAAAACAACTACTTTAGCGAATAGCCTAATCTAAGTTCTTAACCCCAAGGTCGGTCCCCAAGTCCCAATTCTCAAATGACAGAATGTGCAAGTCGTTTGCTTCATCGCTTGACAAATGACATAAGACGGACCTCTGTTGACTTGTTGTTGGGTCAATTCGCCCGTGGGTTTGTTTGTTGGATAATTGGTCCATTGGACTTAGGTTTCTTCTATTGTAATTTTATATTGCTTTATTGTTTATAATATAATATAAATAAATTTTATTTTTAAAATTTGATCAGGTTGGGCAGGCCCGAAAAACCCCTGATTTTTTTAAATATGAGTTCGGATGATTTATGGGCCTGTTGGCCCGGGTCAAAAAGGCCCGCGTTTTTTTGGATCGCCAATACTAACCTAGAACCGAGAAATGACACTTTCTTATAGCTCGTTTGACCTAGCGTTTTGGTTGCATTTTGGCCCAAAACGTTGTTCCAAAATACCAAATTCTGTATCAATCCCGCATTTTTGAAACAAACGTTTTTAAAACGCCACCGTTGCATTTTCTAGCTTTTTCCAAAACGCAGTGGATTAAACGCTGAGTTCTTATGCTTTGACGTAATAACCCTTGCTTGATCTAACAATCAAATTATTAAAGGGGACAACAAATCTTGAGTCAGTAATTTGGTCCATGGATCATCAAGCTGCAAAATCAACTCCAAATTTATAAATCTTGATGTTGTTCTTTCCAACGCAATTTTTCCAAATAGAGAGAAATCTCCAATATAACAAATTTCATTAAAGATTAATGAATTAATCATTTGTAAGTAAATGAAAATTAGGAGAAGTCAAACAAACAAAAATTAAATCAAATGAGAGTACCAAGTTTTCGAGGTTGAGTGGGGTTTGGGAATCGATGGCATGGTTACTTAAAATTCACCATGCAAACCGTGATTTTTCACGGAAATAATCATGAAAACCATTTAACCAAATCGTGAGGAATTCAATTGTACATGGGAAAGGTAGACACATGTTTACATGTGGTGACTTACGAAAGAGAGAGAAAGATGAGTGATGTGATGCGGTGAAGCAGGGAAGAAGAAAGTAAGCCCATGGATGATCTAGAATTTATATTTTATATTGTTATATTGTATAAAGGGTGCATGTTTATGTTTTTGTTGGCGTAATCCTTGTAGCATAAATTTCACAACGGAAAAAATGAGTGGGTAATACCAACCGTTGGTGATCTATAAAATTAGAAGTAACACATTATTTAAGAAAGACAAAACACATCTTTGGTCTACTGTACTTTTCAAAAATTTACAATTAGACCACTAAGACGTCAAAGTTTTCGAAGTGGCCACTGTACCAGAATTATCTTGCAATTTAACCCAATTTTTGAATGAACGTTAAGTTTGAACGTTAATTTATATTAAATACCTATTTTACCCCTATGTTTATCTTCTTCATCATTTTTTTCAATCAACTATGAAATAAAATTTTAGATTCAAAATATAATATAAAAAAAGGCAAAAAGCCTTTAAATCTGATAGCAAAGTCCCTCTTAAATGTGGGCAAATATTATATATATATATACATGTATATACACACACAAACACATATATATATATATATATATATATATATATATATATATATATATATATATATATATATATATATATATATATATATATATATATATATATATATATATATATATATGTATGTATATCCCCACCATATTAGAATCCTTTTGTCTTTCTTTTCTGGAAATCCCACACTTTCTGTGACGGTGAAGATGTGCCAGACCTCTAGGTGCTATTAAGATTTTCAGGAAGTTGTCCCCGATCTCACTTCAAATTAGCAACTACCCAAAGCCCCCGCCCTCACTACCCACCCACCCTCACTACCCATTATCTCTTTGTCTTAACCCAGTCAACGACATCCACGGGGTAATTTTGCAGTAGATCTAAAGCTTGAGATAGGGTGGTGTGCGATTGAAATTGGGGAAAAGAAGAGGGTTGGAGTTGTGCTTTTAGGGCAAGGGCTGGAATGACGATAAAGAGGCTTCCTCGGCGAAGAAAGAGGCGACTGGACACAGGGGGGCCGACGGTTATGGCTAGATCCAAGTAATTAAGGAATCAAAAATTAATATCAGATCTATCTTTTAGCTCCTTAATTCTCTTTTTTTTGTCGGCCATAGGAGCTCCATATCTAACTTCTAATTACATCACCAATCGAAATTGCGACGACTGAAATTCTGAACTGTTCCAAATTTCGGCGATTGAGAATTAATAGATTCCGGCAAACGTAATTTCTTAGATTCTGACAAACTTTTTCAATTTGTCTCGCTCACTATTTCTAAATTGAGAGATTATAAAACCTTGGACGTCCTTTCAAATTTGGATGTTGACCTTTTCAACATGAGTTTTGGCTTTTGCATATATGAATTTTGATTTTCAGATCTGAAAATTGCAGGAGAATACCAAAATTGCAGGAGAATACCAGATCGAAGAGGATGATGATGAAGATGGCGAGGGTAAAATTGGTATTTAATATGAGTTAACGTCCAAACTTAACGTTCATCCAAAAATTGGGTTAATATGCAAGATAAGTTTGGTACAGTGGCCGCTGAAAATTTTGACGTCTCAATGACCTAATTGTAATTTTTAGAAAAATACAGTGCGTCAAAAAATATGTTTTACTTTTAAGAAAAAGATAAAATTGTTATTTTAATAAATACTCATATTTATAAAAATAACATTTTGAAAATATATCCTAAACGCTATTGTAAGGAAAACGCTTATGTTTCAAAAAAGCTGTACCAAACTAATTAAGACCGAAGGTCGGGTCAAGACTTGAAAAAACCGTTTGAGGATGTACGAAGAAATACGCTGACGGCTGATTTGGGCCGGAGAGAGATTGATACACAGCACAATCTGATCAAAGTCAAATCAGTCTCGATGGAAGTTACGCCGAGTACGCATTTATCTATCAGTTCAAGCTTTATTCATTTCGTTGCAATTCTGTACAATCTTTTTCAAATTTCCGGAAAGAAATTAGACATTGAAATTCAGTGACTAACGCGTGATGATGCTTTTTGGTCACTAGGGAAGAAGGTGGGGAAAATTGGAAAGAGAGGGAGAGCAACTGTGGTGGTTCTGGGTGATATTGGTCGTAGCCCCCGTATGCAGTACCACGCTCTTTCTCTAGCCCGTCAGGTGTTTGTTCGTTCGCCTAAATCAATTTTTTAGTTAAATCTTTCATGTTTGAAGACGAGACCTTTTTTCAATGGTAAATATTCTGTGTTGCTTTATGATAAGCTGAATTGCAGAGTAGGATTATGTAATCACCGCAATCGGAAAGTAGTTGGGAGATCTTTATATACATTTAACGGAGCCCAATTCAGTAGCTTGTTACGTACGATAGAAGTTTAGTTATGTTTTTTGAATGAACCACTTATTGTTGTTTTGATGCACAGAGGGGCTGAACCAACTTGCAGCCTGGAAATAGTGCAGATTGAACGCATTGATCAAGAATTATGGTTATTTTCATTTTCATCTAACATTTGCTGCTTCGGTCTGAAATGCTCAATTTCCAGTAGCGGTCTTTGGGCATTTTAGAATTCGACCAATCATTTATGGTTATTCAATAGATTTTTAGACTGTACCACTCCTTTTTGAATGTGGATACTAAAAGAAGATTCTCCGCTTCTGTTTCCCTTGCTTATCATGATCAGCGATCAAAGAGCAAGCTTGTTTGAAACTCTATCCATGTCTTCTTTACTGGGTGTAAACTTCCTATTTCATGAGTTGCCATAGGTAATGACAGCAATATTGAACTTGGAAACTGCTCACAGTTTAGATTGTTGGTATGATGAAAAGTGGTATTGGACATCCCCAATAGAGGAGATCGAGGAGAGGAACCAGTTCTGATGCTTCAAATAAGCATATTAGAACGCATCATATACATTTTAATTGTATGCGTAAACTTACGAAAATTCATTAACCAAGAATTTGGAGAACCTGTTTGTTGAAGAATTATATTTCCTTGTGCTGTTATAGTCATTTAGCCTAAGCATTACGAGCATTTTAACTTTATGCATCTCTTGCAGGCATGCCTTGAGGTGGATATAGTTGCATATGGAGGTACATCTATTCTGTCTCCCATAATCTAAATTGCTGCTAATGATATTATTTTTTAATTGGATTGGATTGTAATGGGATGTAGCCATCTAGGGTGCCATTGATTGGTGTGATCTTGAAAGGCCTCAGCTGCCAAATGTGAGGATGCCGGTTTCTTTAGATCCAGCTGCTTAGCATTTTGTGCAAATAGTGTCAAGGGTTAGGGGATTTAGTTCTGTACATCATTTACTATTCTAACAACCCCTGTTTGCCAAATTGAGATGGGACAATTTTTTTGGAACCTATGCACTATCAGCCAACATAGCTGTTTGGCTACGTAGTACAGTTATAGTTTCATTCATGATTTATCTTAACATAGTTCTCGCTAACTAAGCTCTTATATACCTGATATTAATCTTTTTGGACAGGTTCCGATCCTCATTCCGCCGTGTTAGAGCACCAATCAATTCATATTCATAAAATGGTACTGATTTCCTTAATTTTCTTTCTTTTGTCCCCCAAAAAATCTTTTTTTGAAAGTCAAACTTTGTAAATTGCACTTGACTTTCATATATATCCTTCAACTGGCACTAGTGTTACAATTTCCATTTGTATGACACAAAAGTACAAGATCATGTTTTGGGAATGAAATAATCTTTTGGAAAAAGGCAAAGCGCATATTTGGACCACTGTACATTCCAAAAAATTGCAATTAGGCCACTGAGACACCAAAATTTTCGGAGCGGCCACTGTACCAGACTTATCTTGTATGATAACCCAATTTTTGAATGGATGTTAAGTTTGGACGTTAACTTAGGTTAAATACCTATTTTGTCCTCGTCGCTCAGCGAGGGCTCATCCATAGTTTCGAAAGGTGAGCGCCTCTTCGCCTGAGGCGAGAGGCGAGGCGAGGGGGTTACGCCCCTTGCATGTAAAGGCGAGGCGAGGATACAGAAGCGAGGTTGGGCGATCGCCTTTCTCGCCTTTTGATGAGGCGAGAAAAGGCGTACATTCTAGAAAAACCCTTAAAATATGACGTACCTTTTACCTTTTTAGGGTTTTAACTTTTAACATGAGCCTATTAACCCCGGCCGTGATGTAGTGGATGATGATGGGTTTGATTTGGGTCTTGTGTGAGGATGTTTAATGTGTTGTTAGTTGCTACTTGTTTCGTGACTTATATTAGAAGTTTTACTTAATTTGTAATTTCTTCTTTTGCTATTAAATTGTTGGTTCGGATGTTGAGCAAGTTTTTTTGGATGTTGTCTTGTTGTTATTATATGTGAATTTTAACTTAATTTCATATATTATTTTCAGTTATAAATGCTTTGGATTATGTTACAATAAAATTAATATATATATATATATATATATATATATATATATATACTATTTTTTTCTTAATTTCTCGCCTTGTTCGCCTTTCGGTCGCCCGCCTCTCGCCTCGCCTTTCCCCTTGAAAATGGACCTCTCGCCCGCCCCTCGCCTTCCGCCTTTAATAACTATGGGCTCATCCTTGACGGTAACAAATCCAAAGCCCCTGGATGTGCACGATCATTGATGATTTACACACAATAAAAACAACAAATATTTATCAGATCCATCCAAATCTATAACATGTTCATGAGAATCAACATTTACTTTACAACTAAAAACGAATTCGGAGAAATAAAATTGAAATTTGAACCGAACACAGTAACATAGAGAAACAAATCGTGTCAGCCGAATCGGGTTGACACTGAGCTTGGTGGGTATATTAGAAGGCGTGGGAGGACGAGGGGTCATGAAGGAAAGAGGGTTTTGGGTGGGTCTAGGGAGATGGTGAAGAAAGCAGTGTTAATAGGGTGCAACTATGGAGGAACGAAGGCGGAGCTAAAGGGATGCATCAACGATGTGAGGAGGATGCAGCGTTGCTTGGTGGATTGCTTCAGATTCTCGGAGGAAGACATCACCATCCTCATAAACACTGATGACTCTTTTACCCAGCCCACCGGCCGCAACATCCGTCGTGCCCTCTTTGATCTTGTCTGATCCGCGGACCCCGGTGACTTTCTCTTTGTCCACTACAGCGGCCACGACACTCGCCTCCCCGTTGAGACCAGCGACCTAGATGACATCGGCTATGACGAGTGCATCATCCCAACTGACATGAACCTAATCTCCGCTCCAGCTTCGTCCTCTCTCTCTCCCCCCTTCCGCCTCTACTTACTCCGGCCAAATACAGAGAAACTCCAGGATGAGACCAAGTAACCCAGATTTGTGTTTTGAAACTCAGATCCACTCAGCCACCCCAGCTTCATCCCTCTCTTCCTTCTTTGCAACCCAATCGCCGGCCTCCTCGATGAATATGAAGATGAAAATTATATATTGTAATTGATGAATATGAGCCTTATGGGTTTGATTTATTCAGATTTTCTGGGTTTGATTCTCTCTACAGGGTTTGTTCTAGGTTTGATTCTCTCTAAGGGGGGTTTGATTCTCTCTACAGGGTCTACAATGGCTTTGCTCTCTTTATCTCTCTACAGGCTTCTTATTTGTCCTTTTTAGTTTAAGAAATTGTATTTTTGGAAAAGGTTTGATTGAAGCATTTGAGGAATCGAAATGGATTGGCCCAAAGGTTTTTATTTTTGTTTTAGATCTGAGTTTAGTTTGGTTTGCCATTGTCATCTACACTTCTTTGATTTTTTGATCCGATGATGATGATGATGAACATCGTGGAAGATGATGACGATGAAGATGAGGGTAAAATATGTATTTAACCTAAGTTAATGTCAATTCAATAATTAGGTTAACATGCAAGATAAGTTTGATACAGTGGCTGCACCGAAAATTTTGACATCTCAGTCGCCTAATTGCAATTTTTTGAAAAGTACAGTGGCCCAAATATGTGTTTTGCCTTGAAAAAACAATGAAAATTTATAGCTTAAATTTGGAAGTGGGGCTCCTTTTTGGGAACAAACTCAAAAAGTAGGACTCTTTTTATGGAAAGGAGGGAGTATTAGCTTATTTTTTTACTGCACATTTTATCGATTTTACCGGTTCTGCAGAAACAATGGCCGACGATCCCCCAAAGTTTACCAAAGATACTTCGTCCTTTAATGCTTCTGCTCAAGGCTGTGGTTCAGTTTCTTATGCTTCTTTGGTTTCTATGGGTTAGAATTCCAGCTCCTGATGTTTTTCTAGTGCAGGTGAACTTTTTATTTCCACTTTGGTGGTTACTCTCTCTCTCTCTCTCTCAAGTTGTAAGGTATTGCTTTTGATGGTGTTTGGTGTTATTATTTTATAAATCCCAAATGATATACTACCTCCGTCCCAAAATTATTGTCTTGTTTGACCTGATACGGACAAAGAAAAAACAATTGACTTGATTATTAATATTGATATAGTGTGTAGTTTCCTTTAAAGCTTATGTGCATGTGGTCCATAATTAAAGTAGGAAGAAAAGGTAATGGAAAAATGTTGTCCTAACTTTCAAACAATACAAATATTTTTTTGGGACGGACGAAAAAGGAAAGCAAGACAATTAATTTTGGGACGGAGGGAATATATGTTTTCCCTTCAATTGCATGTGGCGCACCATAAACAGGGACAAAATATGTAGATGACTGGGCATAGCTTTCCTCTTAAAAAGCTAAGAGTTGTCATTCACTGATTCATACTCCCTCCGTTCCACCCAAAGAGTCCATGTTTGAAAAATCGTTGGTCATAATTATAATAATGCTCGAGTATAATCAATATGCTAATATGAGGGTAAAGTTGAAATGTTCGGAGATTGTAGACATAATTTTGAAAGTGAACTCTTTAAGTGAAACATCCCAAAATAGTGTAGTGGACTCTTTGCCTGGAACGGAGGGAGTATTCATTAAACAATGTGCTTTTTTATATGTTTTATTGCAATACCTGTACATACTTCCCAAGATAATTTGCTAGCTATCATGCATGCTTAATAGGCAGCATAAACATGTTTGCTTTGCTTCTTTGCTTTGTTTACACTTCCTATTTAAGTACCTTATTGTCCACTTTGCTTGCACATTCCTTTCCCTTATAATATAAGCTTCATACCCCAGCTCTCCCCCAAAAAAAAAAAAAAAGAAAAAAAAGATGAAGAAGAGAAGTGTGGATTATTATGATATTAGTCAATTTTAATCCTTGTGGTTTCTGCTGTCCTAGAATCCACCTTCAGTTCCTACTTTAGTAGCTGTAAAATGGGTTAGCTGGCTGAGGCGTTCCTCCTTTATTGTTGATTGGCATAATTTTGGATATACTTTGCTGGCACTGTCTCTCGGAAGAAGTAGTCATATCGTTGCAGCATATCATTGGTACAATTGAAGTTCCTTACAGATATTTAAAACTTTAATTTGTGAATTTTGATATGCTGACACAAGCATGAGCTTTTAATATGCTTAGGTTTGAAAAACATTTTGGGAAGATGGCAAATGGATCTTTATGTGTCACCAGGGCAATGCAACATGAATTGGCTCAAAACTGGGGAATTAAGTAAGAGGGTCAGCTGCTTATTCGCACTACACCGCAGTGTGTTTGTTTACTTCAATTAATTCGTGTTAAAATTGTAATGCTGTTTCCTGATTTGTGTTTCAATATTGTAGAGCTTCAGTTTTGTATGATCAGCCTCCGGAGTTTTTCCGCCCTGCTACTCTCAAAGAAAAGCACATGGTAAATCATATTCTGGTTTAGATTTTCAAGAAAACATTGACTTGACAAATCAGACATTCACGGTCGATTGCAGTTGTTTTGTAGGATTGCTAAGCATATTGATCGGCCCTATGGCCTGCGTGATTGTATCAGTAATGGTAATATGTTTATCATATTGATGGCCGGTTTCTATTAGTTGGGGTGAGCAATGGTCTAAGTCTAATTTGCATACTGCACACTCATCTTGCAGAAGTTACAGCTAAGGACAGACATGAACCAAATATAACTCTATTGACAACACAGGTTGGCACAGACTTTTTCTTGAAGCAGAATAGACCTGCACTCATTGTCAGCAGTACAAGCTGGTGAGTTTTTTTATACTCGGAGCGCTCTACCTAATGCAAGGCAATCTAAATTTCTCTAGATGAGTTTTAATCTTTGTCAAGTAATTAACAGAGCTTGAATCTTTTTCAATTTTGGTTAGAAGAATGTTGAATACTTGCCATAAAAAATCTAAGAAATATTATGAGTTGTTACTTTTTTTCTTTTATTCTTCTTAAATACTCAAGAGTCTCTTGTAGTATCTGATGAAACAAACTGCCCACTTTATTAGAAGATTGGTGCAAGTTTAAGGATAATAAACGACTAGTGAATGCTCATCATGAAGAATAGCTCATTTTAAATTGTATTTCTATTAGCTTCCCAAATAGAGCCACTGTCCTGACCCGTCTCAACATTATCAAAATATAAGTGCTTACTAAAAGAACTATGAAGTTGCTCTTTGCATAGTGTCATGTCTAACAAAGATTAGGATACTATTTCCTATAGCTCTGAAGGTGGAATTAGAAGTTATGTTGGATGTTTGACTGGAACCTAATAACTAGTGATTTGAGTTCATTACTGTTGTCTCTACTGCATCTGAATATGACTAGGTGTTCAAGCGATGAAACCATGCAGAAGGAGTTTTTTATTGTCTGCCCTGAGTCAGTTTGCATGAATAGATTTCCCCTTGGGATAAATTAGGTCGACCTTTTCTAGGTTTAGAATATGTATATGACTTTTGCTACACTTACACCCTCCCCCCTCCCCCCTGTGGCCCTTGTTGAGATTTCCCAATTAGAGTTGGGACTCGAGAATCATTTCCAACACATTAGGGAGTGTTTCTAATGCACTGAAGATGATCCTGATGCAACCTATTTCTGTTAATGGATGCTTAACAAGTGCCCTTTAGACCTACATAGTACATACATATACACACATGCATGCAAAGACGTCAGAAAATTAACTGCAAAATGATTCTTCTTTTCAGGACGCCTGATGAAGATTTTGGCATTCTATTGGAAGCAGCAGTTATGTATGATAGACGTGTTGCAGCAGTGTTAAATGAGAATGACTCAACTGGGGAGGAAGTTCTTTGGAAGGAAATTGATGAAGGGAAGCAATTCATGTTTCCAAAGTTGTTATTTATCATCACTGGTAATGATGCTGCCACTCTGTCCAAGATCAATGTTACATTCTGGTTTGATTTAAATTAAAAATGATATGTTGAGCCTTTCAACATGAAGTATTTTGAACAACATGAAGGTAAAGGGCCCGAAAAAGAGAAGTATGAAGAAAGGATTAGGAAATTGAACCTCAAACGTGTTGCATTCCGTACCATGTGGCTATCAACAGAGGATTACCCACTGCTTCTTGGTAAGCCATCGATAATCAGTTGCTTCTGCTTATCTTTCTTCAAGTGACTGGTCAACATCATACCTTTGTTTTGCTATATGTGCAGGATCAGCCGATCTGGGCGTTTGCTTGCATACTTCCTCATCAGGGTTGGATCTTCCAATGAAGGTATGTCAAGTTGGAAATAAAGTTTGAAAACAAACAAAAAATGAGAAACGCACCTTTAGGCCACCTGACTTTTCAAAAACTTGCAATATGGCCACGAAAAGTTTAAAAAATGGTATTATGGCCACTGCACAATAGTTATGTTGCAAGCGATCCCATTTTTTGACAGACGTTAGGCTCAGACCTTAAATTAAGGGGCAAAGTAGGAAAAACAAACTTTGATTAACTTGAAAGATGTAAAAAGACTAAAAGCCTACAATCTAATACTTAATTTTCAATTATTTTTTGATAAGTAAGTGACTAAGTGTGACCCCTTGATGGTATGCGTATTGGAATCAAGGACTTCAAGGTCTTTGCTTGAGTGCCCTTGCCATCTCTCCCACCCCTTGGGATCAACAAACCCAAGTCCATGAGATATCTTAACCATTATAACCTTTGGATAAAACAAACCATTACTTTTAAAAGGAAACTGTGGTAGGTTTAAACTCGAATTGAATTTCGTATCAGCAAAAGGAGTTAAATCAACACGATTTGCAGAACTCAGATCCTGTCCGCCAATTTCTTGAGACGCAATCGGTTGTAAACCAGGAGATCCAAAGGAAATTGTTTCACTGCTTATGGTCCTAGTGATAGAATGCTGCTTATCTTGTGGAGTAGATGGTGATGCAATGCTTTCATTCCCTTCTTGTTCTTTTATGTCCAGAGTTAGGAGAGAGGGGGGGGAGGGAGGGAGGGAGAGAGAGATATTATTTTTAAGCAGGGCCCCTTTGGGTTTCTAATATCACACAGAGCCTTAGTATTTTGAAGGGAAAAATAGGGATTTGAGTTAAACTTAACGTTTGAGTCTAACGTCCGTCAAAAAGTGAGCTTGCTTGCAGCATAACTATTATACAGTGGTCAGAATAACATTTTTTTACTTTTGGTGACCATATTGCTAGTATTTTAAAAGTTGGGTGGTCCTAAGGTGCGTTTTGCCAACAAAAAATAACCAACTTACAACCCTTCACGTTACCAACTCTTGAGAAAGTAGACGGTGGGATGAGGCGTGTACAACGTCGCTCTCTTTAAGACGGTTTGTGCCCCTATTGGCTATGTCCCCCAACTGGAGTAGGTCTCAACACATCGCCTCTACGATATAAAATCCCAACCACTAAGTGCAAAGCTTGACACAAACACATACACACTTTGCTTTTGCCTATATGTTTTAGAGAACAAGGAGAGTAGGGAGGTTTCTCAGATGTTTAGAAAAGTGTCCAAAGTCTTTGGAGAAGGCTCTATTTGTTGGTGCAAAATTGGGGAATTACTACATCAGATTATTTTCAGAAATGAATCGTCATAATTAAAAGGCATTGAAGTCCAATTTTGTTAACTGTTAGGTGATGAATGTGCAAGAAGAATGATGAATTTTGATAAACTGATATAGACCAAGTACGTTAAGTCATTCATCATATTTTTTGAAAACCAAAATCGGGCAGAAATTGAAAGCTGAATTTTGAACTCGTGTTTCATCCCCCCTCTCCTCCCCGGCGCATGTGTGTCCAATGCTTGCTCCTCTACAACGGCATATCATAGGGAATGTTTATGAAGCCTTAGTAAGTTTATTTTCTTTCCAATGCGGGATGCACAACTACCTTGCATGAGTAGAGTTTTTATTAAAATACCTCCTTTAAAAACATGTCATGTTTGGTCTGGTGCACCTGTTGGTCCCTATGATATGCTTAGAATATAGGCTAGAGTGGGGATGAATAGCCTATATTACCTTTAAAAATTATTTCATCATTCTTTTATATACATTAAAACGGAGATGAAATGTTTCTCAGGTAAGGTCGATTTCCTTGAGTAGCAATTCTGCTGAAGTTAATACAGCAGATAAGTTACAGACTTACACATCTGCTAGGTTATTGTTGTTATAAAATTTACTGATAGATAAGAGTTGTGCAGCAGAAAGATAGACAACAAATATATATATATATATATATATATAACATTAAGATTAAAGTGGCTGTAAATAGATTAATATAACTGCATCACAACAACAGACTTTTATCTTCATCAGATATCTTTTCCATGAGCAGAGTGCTTATGAAGTAATATATGTAAAACAGGTAGATAAGTAAAGGCTAAGTAAAGGCTGAATGTAGAAAACCATATTTTATATTAGAATTCAACACAGGTTCATCAAATGATAAATGATGAACATGCATAGTACATCAACTTAGACTCTCTAACCTAGCAACCCTGCGAGGTTTCTTGGAATGGAAGACACGGGAAATGGAAGACATATACAAACTCTCTCTCTCTCTCTATGTGGCAATTCTAAATACCCTAGGGAGTAGAGTGATGTGAGAAGACAATATTATGGGTTGTTCAATTAACGAGTAATTGAACAGCTGCGTGATAAGCACTCGACCAATTGTCACTACTCATTTTTGCACAACTGATAACCCTTGCTATGGAATACAAGTATGAATGCAATATGGATTGTTAGTTCATGATCTTCCACCGACATTTTCAAGCGGGTTCTGTCTTCAACGTCAGGCTAGAGTGCTTAATCTGTAGATTTGGAATCTAGGAACAGTAGTGACCGAGTCCTTCAAAGGAAGAAAGAACTCAAATCAAAAAGTGAGTTCTTGACTAAGCGAAGCTTCTTGCCTTGTGAGTTTCCGTTCTCTCTCTTACACAAAGTGTTAGATCAAACACTAGTGTTTTTCCCACTCGGTGCTCTTCAAGTTATGCTTATAAGCATGCACACTCACGCACACCGTAAAAAAGGATGAGAAGTTTCTTTTATAGGCAGAGAGGCAATAGATCCGTTGACACTTTGAGTAGAGTTCTAATCGTTGGAGTGTTTGGACTTCAATGCATCAAGATGCATCTTATGAATCGTTGGTTAAAAGTCTTCATGAAGATCTTGTCTTTAAATCTGTCTGGGAGTCAGGCTGATGGATGTGACTTGATGTTCAGGCATGAGTCGAAGTGCACTGTTGCTGGTCTTTGTTGAGATGCATCTTGAAGACTGGGACCAGACACATAAAAGGAAATATCCAATGGATGGGAGTGAAGGTTAGACATCGATGCGTATCTTTAGCTGCCAAGATTGTTTGCAAAGTATCTTTTGCAAATCTTTGTAAACTTGACGCTTGGAAAACGGCTGATTTTCGTCTTTGAACTCAGCAGTACTCTTGTGGTAGTCAGTAGATATGTTGAGAACTGGGCCGATATTGGTATATCTGCCGTTGTGATATTTGGAGTTGGCACTTGAAGAGCTAATCCGATGTCTGAGTGTTTATCAACGGTTGGTAAGACCTAAGCAATGTTCCAGCGAGTTGCCACACCACACTAAACGGTACACAACCCTTTCAGCCACTTTTGGAACATGCTGTGTAGTAGTAACAAGCAAAATCACTAATTTGGAATATGCAAGCATTGCAGCAGATATTGCGCAGACATATTCCTAAGAGCACCTGATAGTACCCAAGTAATGTCTCACCAATAAAACTAGTCTCCTCATCCTTGTGAATTTCTGTGCATAGGTTGTAGACATGTTTGGATGTGGACTGCCTGTATGCGCTGTTTCTTACTCCTGGTAAGTTTTTTTTTCTTTTTCTTATTATGTGCAAGTCGTGTGATTAGATTGATGTGAGCTTGCATAGTTAACCTATTGTTTTGACTTTTCTACAGCATCACAGAGCTTGTCAAAGTTCAGAAGAATGGTCTGCTTTTCTCGTCACCTTCGGAGCTTGCTGATGAACTCATGGTAAGCAAGTTTGTTTTCTCACCTAATTAACTTGTTGTGATAGTAAACGTCAAAAGAGAAAATCTTGGCGTTTAACCTCTTCTTTTTGTGTATGCTATATGAGAAAGAAATATAAAAAAAGCATAAATATTGTGATTACCTGCCCACTTAATCTGTATGAGTATATATATGCACACATATAAAATATGCCTATATATATCTATATCATTATCATGTTCCAGTTCGTACTTCTTGTTGAAATGCTTAAACAAGATGAATAGACATAACATAATAGCATTGGTTGCCAAAACTTGTGCAAATGCCCATGTAAAGTAATACAATAACTGGAAATCTTCTCAACTTATTAGTTCTACTGAGGAAATATATCAAGTTGAAGTGCAATTACCACTTAATTTTGTGAAGTTACACCAAAGAGGAGACATTTCTACACTTGTGGCGTGAAAAAAATGACCATTTCTATATATATATATATATATATATATATATATTATTGTTTTCACATGTTACTTCGTTGATAAGTATTCGTTGGTTTCTTTAACCTTGCAAGTCAGGGTAACACGCAGAAGCATAAAAAAAGACATAATTGGAACACCTTAGCCTATTAGCACTATGAGGAAATAATTCAAGTGCAATTAGCACTTCATTTTGTGGCACCAGAGAAAATAGTACTAAACTAGGGGCACAACAGATGCTTTTCATTTTTGCTTGGAAAGAACTTCTGACACGGGGAAATGGCAATTCCTCATGAAGCTTGTGTTGGCTTCTTTAATTTTGTGAGGCAGTGTTACTGTGTTACCTGAAGTCTATACTTTGTTTAAGAGGGAACTTACTAGTGACGAGCATGCACAGATGCTTTTCAAGGGTTTTCCAGATGAATGTGACATGTTGAAGTCATTACGGAATGGGGTTCTGGAAATGGGTGCATCTGCACGGTGGGCAACTGAATGGGAAGAGAATGCCAAGCCCTTAATATCCCAGGTAAATGAACTTTTTCTCAATGTCAACTTTGAGCGTCAAACATCTCATTTGTTCCACCGACTTTTCAAAAGGAATGGCTTTGATGTGTTTTATTGTCGCAAATTCAATCAGTCACAAGGATATTCTTCCAAATTTTGCAGGTTATTTCTGGAGACTTAAGAGGTGATTATTAAGTCTGAAGTTGTGATCAATTGGAGGTATCTGAGAATTGGTAGTCTAAGAAACTAGTAAAGGCTGCCACAATACGCGGACAAGTTTTTCTTAAAGGTGATTGTATAACAACATTAGGCGGAATTATCTTATTGTTTTCGTTATAGGAGAATAGGCTTGAACCTCTGTATCTATACTTTCAGGAACGGGAAAAATAGTTTATTGTGGGACAGTAAGTGGATTATCTTTGCAATTTTCTTTTGTACTATTTTTGGGGAAAATTTGTCATTGTAGTTTTAAAAGGAATTGTAATTCCGTCATAATTTTAACCCTCATCCAATTTCTAATAAAATTAATTTCAGTTGTCGCCCTAACGTTTCGCAAAATGTTAGGAGATCCTTAATGGTAGTTGGTGTTGGAAGGTGGATGAGTTTTTTGTTCTTCAATCATTATGAAGTCTTTGTTTTCTTTCGAGAGTTAACAATAAAAAAAGAGGGGCTATTTTCACTATAATTTTTACTTATCCATTACATCATTAATTATTGTATTAAATAAATACATATTTGGATAAAAATACCCCTTAAATATTTATTCATTTTAAGTTGACTAATCAAGTTACTTTCTTAATTACTTTTTAACATTATTTTTTAGTTCAAACATTTATGAACAATATAATTATTTTATTATTATTTTTACTTTTTGTAATGGTTTTATTAATTAATTTTATGACTAAAGTTATATTGTATAATAAAAAAATATCGTAAGAACATTTTTTGTCTACCTAACTTTGAGTAAATATATGTTTATTGGTTATGGAGAAAATTAAATGTGAAATTTAAAGGATGTAGTTGTTAAAAAATGATCGAATATTAAAATCTATATTATATTTTCGCTTATGATTAAATCTTCTGAAAAGTTAACTACTGGTCAGGATTCATTTTTACCGAATATAGCCCCAGGATTATAATGGTTATAATTAAAGCATGTGCACTAAGATTTACTATTTTAAGGTTTTACTAGATATTTATTGTTTTACTGAGATCTTATCGCCTTAATTATTCAGTTTCTTCTCTATGATTATCTCTAATTTATTGTTTTATTTTTGTACAACCTAGATTTACTGTTTTACAAATATTTAAGTTGTAATATTTTAATTGATTGTTATCGTAATCAACTGAAATCTCAATTTAATTTTTGTTCGGTTTAGATTTAGTTATTTTTTTAAAAAAATTATTGGTAAGTTTTGTAATTAATTTCTATAATTTTGAATATTTGTATTTTTAATTTCTTTCTTTTTTTAAAAAATGTGCTAACTTTCCCTTATTGGTCTGAAATCTTTGTGATTTCGATTTTGAATAGTCTTTTGTTAGTTCACATCGTCTCATTCAATTTATTTTATGGTTTTTGTCTAAGATTTCATTTTTAAGTTTATTTGAATTAACATGTGTTAGGTTGGTGTGTGTGTGAGAGAGAATGCTTTTGAATGTTTAATTATACTCTTTTTGAATGAGTTACAAAATTTTACAACTAATAAAATGTGTTTTTCTTTATTTTTTGGGATGTCGTCTTTGCTTTTGTGTAGCGTACATTGATCCAACCCCTACAAAATTTTAAGCATATATTAATTTATTTGCACCATACTCACTTCATACACTGATCATCTTCATACTGATAACGCGCCATAGACACGGACACAAAATTTAGTCATAATATAAATAATATCGTAATATTTAAATCTTTTGCCTACCTTTATAATTGATTCAAAAATTTAATTCTTGAATTGATTGAAACCAATATTTTGTTTAATACCTATCATAATAATTGAATTGATATTTTAAAATAATATTTTAAAACTAAATTAGAATATTAATTTTTTATAATAAAATATCCAATATATTCTAAAAGTTTGGTAGAAAATGTATTAATCATATTATTTTTATGATAATGGAATATGAAACGTGAGTGATTAGAAAAATTGATTAAACATATTTATTACAAAAAAAATAAGCACATTTTTTGTTGAGAATTAAAATGTTAAGAATATATATAGAATAATTATGTTATTCATTGATGTTTGATCAAAAAAATAATGTTAGAAGGTAATTAAGAAAGTAACTTGATTAATCAACTTAAAAAGGGGTAGTTTTGTCAAAACATATATTTATTTAATATAATAATTAAGGACGTGGTGGATAAGTAAAAAATGTAGCGAAAATAGCGTCTTCCTAAAAAAAGGGTGATATTTTATGAACAAAAAGGTGAAGTAAGAATGATATGTAAACTTGGAAACAATTAGAAAAAGAAGATATATTTTCTAAATAAAAATTGAGAGAAAAATATTTAAATTCATCACTCTATACATTTTGTATTTTTTTTATCATAATAACATAAAAATATATAATAACGAAAAGATAAAAAACATGCTATGTTTAAAAAGGAGTACAATCAATTAACTAATAATAAAAATTAATTTATCAGTAGAATGTAATTTGATTTTTGTGATTAGAATTGACTAGAAAATTATAAATTTATGTTTGAATTAAAGTGCATTAAATTTAATCTTGCTTTAACTGAAATTATAAAATTAAGATTAGAAGAAAAACAAAAGTACTGTTATAAAATAACCACAAACTTATGACAAAAGTGTATTAGAGAGAGAGAGAGAGAGAGAGAGAGAGAGAGAGAGAGATAGAAAGCCTTTTATTCAGAGCTGAAGAGATGTGTAAAATCACTTTACAATGACTGATATTTATAACATAGTCGTAGAGGGAAACACTTATTGTTTTTACTGATTAGATATCTGAACGTAATAGTATCCATAACATCAGAAAATGTTTCTTCATAATCAATCACAAGTCTTTGGGAAAAACCTTGTGTAACAAGGCGAACTTTGTATCTCACAATCTTTTTTTTTTTCATTTTGCTTTCGAATAAAAATTCATTTGTACCCAACAAGTTTCACAACTTCAGATGTGACAACGATATGTCAAAATACCTTTCGTTTATTAAACAAACTTAATTCAACTTTCATGACATCTTTCCATTTTACTCAGCCATGCCTCTTTTGACATTCAAATATTGATGTTGGTTCGGGATCATCAGTCCCGTCATTAATTTCTTGTGATACCGAATAAGAGAATACATCATCGATATCCTTCATTTCATTTCGGTTCCATATTTTTCTATTACACATGAAATTAATGGAAATCTCATGGTTATCGTTTCGTGTAGGGCTTTTTGGACTTGAATGATGATGTGATTCTTCTGGAACAACTTCACTTGATTGGGGTTTTCCAATCACCTTCCTTTTTCGAGGATTTTTATCTTTTGAACTAATGAGTTGTCCACGCTTCAGGCGTGTCTTAGATTCATTTGTCATATTCTCATTGGGTAGCCCTTTTAGAATTTCAATTCGAGCATGAGCATTAACAACAGTTATATGTGACTTTGTCACTCTCTTTGTGTCTATAAATGCATCTGGCAATTGATTTGTTATATTCTTTAAGTATATGATCTTTCGAACTTCCAGTTCACGTTGCTTTGTGGGAGGATCAATGTGCAAAAATGATGATGTGCACCATTTGATATCTTTTCCTACTTGTTTTCCTTCTTCTCTTAAAGGTGGAAACTTTTCTTCATTAAAATGACAATCGACAAAATGTGTCGTAAAGATGTTACCTGTCTTTAGTTCAAGATACTTGATTATTAAATGGAATTCATACCCAACATATATTCTCAATCTTCGTTGTGGTCCCATTTTTGTGCGTTGTAGTGGAGCAATGTGTACATATATCGAACAACCAAAAACTCTTAGATAAGATAAATTCGATTCTTGACCGAATACAAGCTGAAATGAGGAGTACTTATGATATGCACTTGGTCTAAGGCGAATTAGTGCAACGACATGTAAAATAGCATGACCTAATACAAAAGTAGGAAGCTTTGTTCTCATCATCGATGGTCTGGCTATGAGTTGGAGACGTTTGATTAATGATTCAGCCAAGCTATTTTGTGTATGAACATAGACTACTGGATGTTCAACATCAATGCATATTACCATACAATAATCATTAAATGCTTGAGATGTAAATTCACCAGCATTATCAAGTCTAACCTACTTGATCATGTAATCTGTGAATTGTGCTCTCAATTTAATTATTTGTGCAAGGAACTTGGCAAATGCCGTATTGTAAGTTGATAATAGACATACGTGTGACCATTTACTTGAAGCATCGATTAATACCATAAAGTATTGAAATGGTTCACTTGGTGGATGGATATGTCCACATATATCACCCTGGATCCGTTCCAAAAATATTGGTGATTCATTTCTAACTTTTGTTGGTGATGGTCTAATTATCAACTTTCCTTGAGAACACGCGTAATAAGAGAGTTCATTAGATTGAAAAATCTTCTGGTTTTTCAACGGAGGACCACTAGAATTCTTAATAATTCTCCGCATCATTATTGAGTCGGGATGCCCCAACCGTTCATGTCAAGCTTTAAATGTTTCCGTAAACTTCGGGGTTACGGTAATATATGATTCAAATACTCTTATATTTGTACAATACAATCCTGATGATAGGGCAAACAACTTGCTTCCAATACACACTGCTTCCGGAAGTGTTTGAAGTAATGTAAAAATATTCACTATTCTCGTTGTTCATGGTTTCAATATGATATCTGTTCAGACAAATGTCTTTGAAACTTAACAAGTTTCTTTGAGATTTAGGAGAGAACAATGCATTACTTACTATGAATTTCGCACCTCCATACATTAGAAAAATTGTTTTTCCAGATCCCTCAATTAGTTTTACACTATCAGATATATAGTATTTAATGTTTGCTCCGTCAATCTTCAGATAAGAAAAATATTTCTTATCCTTAAGTATAGTATGTGTAGTAGCGTTGTCCGCAAGACATAAATCACCTTCTTGGATATTGGATTGAGACATAATTATGATCTATTTTAATATAAGAGAGAGAAAAATAATATAAGTTGATACGTGTGGGGCAGCCAAGGGGGACCGTACATGGATAATGAGTTGGATTAGGGGTGTGTACGATTGGAAGGATCCGCTAGGGAACAATAAAAGAGGTACGGGCTTGTGGTATGATGCGAGGAGGGCTGCTATGGTGCTTAATTACAAGGTATGGGTCGAATGGAAGATTGCATGGGCTTGCATGCAAGGAGGCCAAGGCGTGGCTTGGAAGGGTGGCCGCCCACCATGAGCTCTACCACCTCAAGGAATGTTAGATTAGGATAAGATCTGTCATTAGTTATTAGTTGTTTTATTTTTTAAATAGATTAGTTTCCTTTTATTGTTTTAGTTGGTTAAGAAGTCTTTTTTTTTAGGTAACTAAAGAAAATCCAGTTTTTAGGAATAAGTCCTTTAAGGACTGTGATTTAAGTTAGGTAGTTTCCTATTTTAATTGTTAATTAGAGTCCCCTAAGGACTTAGAAGTTGTTTTACTTTTCTTATAGAATTAAGATATTTTTGTAAGCCTTTATAAGACACTTTAATTCATGAAATATGGTAGTTCAGATTTTGGAGTGAAAACTTTGCGAAGAACTAGTTTTGATCTTTCTTTAAATCGTTTCAATTCAATCAAAGGTGAGTGAAGCCTAGATTAGTTGTGACATCGGAATTCTTTACGTTAGACGAGTGAAGTCTAACCGGTGAATCTGCCTATCTTTTATTTTGTATTATTTTCATTTTTATTTCTTGATGAATTTGGGGCAGCCTTGTGCTATAAAAGGCGTGGGCTGTTTTGCTTTTCTTTGGTAATTTCAGCCAAGGTGAAGTAATTCAAGTGAGGGAGTTTTGTTCATGTTTTGGGCAGATTGTAGGCTGTTAAAATTGATAAACAAAACTAAGATTTTCGGGCAAAGCTTGTGAGAGTTATTGGGAGATTTTTGTGGCTGAATTTGGAGGAGTTTAGATTGATTTTAGAGAAGTTGGTTCAACCATAGGGCTGTCCAAAAAAAGCTGGAACAGATTTGTGATTCAAGCTTCCGCGTACGCATCAAGTGGTATCAGAGAAAGGCATACACGGATTCCAACTTCGTGGACGATCATGGAAGACAACGGAGCATTGTTTGATCAAGAAATGCGAAAGTTGCAACAGGAGGTACAACGCTTGACTAAGCAGCTACAACAGTATCGGGAGACGCGACTGCCACACAAAAACATGGTGAAGAAGGGAGCATCTTCAAAGGTGTTTTATGGTTCCAAATCAAGTTCTAAGGCTGCAAGTTCAAAAGGGTTTTATGATTATGATCCAAGGTCAATTTCCATTGTCTCTTCTTATCCTTTTGATTGCTATAAATGTGAAGGTAATGGTCACCCCTCATCCGAATGTCCTTTTGGAAAAGTATTGACGTTGGAAGAAATTGACGAGTTAAAGTTAGCAAAGGAGAAGGTAGAAAAAGAAGAAGAGAAATGAGCCAAAGAAAAACATGAGAAAGAAGAAGAAGAAAGACGTGCAAAAGAAAAGGTTGAAAAGGAGCAGCTTGAAAAGATGGAAAAAGAAGAAAAGGAAAAGCTTGCCAAAGAAGAAAGTGAAAGAGAAAGACGTGAAGAGGATGAGAAAAAAAAATCATTGGTGGTTCGTGGGGAATTGAAGCAAGTGCATGTGTTCGAAAATCCGTCTGACCATAAAATTCCAAATCCTTTTGTATCAAGGATTCCAAAATCTGATTTGGAGGCAAGTTTGTTTGAAGATAGGATGGACGTCTTGACACAAGAAAAACAACCTATGGCTGGCATTGAAGACAAGTATGAAGAGTTGCAACTCCACGAAATTATTTGTGCCAAGGTATGTGACTTTTCCATTCAAATCCGTGTTCACGGACAAATTTTTATAGCAGTTTGCAAGGCATGGAGGGAAAAACGTGAGTACACACCAACATGGAGCTCTTATGGTTACAAACCACCGTGGAAGGCTGGATGGAAGTTTAAAAAAATAGACAAAGGGGCTGTTTTAAGAAAACAGTTTATTGTATGGATTGACAAATGGCTTGGGGCTGTTTGGGTACAAGAGAAAAACCATATACAAGTTGTTGGTGACGAAGATGAAGAGCAATTAAAAATCAGACCTTCATCACTTATAGAAGAGGACATACTCCACATTCGATCACAAGGAACAAATCTGGTTGCAAAAAGGGAGAAAGACAAGGCATGTGGGGCTGACTTATACAAAGGCATTATGTTGGGGGCTGCTTCAAATTTAGCAAACGACATTGAGGCTGCTTTCAAAGAAACAAGGTTCGGAACTGTTTTGGTTGAAGATATAAAAATTGAGGCTGTTCAAGATGAAGGTCGCGGGGTTGTTTTAAAACAAGAGGGCAGTCACATGGGTGTTATCAATGACGTGGTTGGAAAGCTCAACACGAAAACAACAATGTTACCCTTCACGAATCGGGCAAGCGCACGAATTGGAGCAGTTTTAGAAACAAAGAAGTGGGCTGAAAATTTCGACACAATTGCAACAAGGGTAATCCCCACGATGCTGAAGTGGAAATACAAGAGTTGGATTGTAAAACAAAAAGAAGTTGTTGAGAGACCAAAGGGAAATCTGTTCATACAAGGTAAAGGATGAACATATGGGGAGGGTTCTTGGGCAACAAGGATCCTAAAATTTGCCATGATGCAAGCTCACACGTTGGGTTGCAAAATGGTTGGGGCTGTTTCTGTAAGAGAGCATAGGGCTGTTTCGGTGGAAGGATTCAAGTTGGTTGAGAAGTTAGAAGATGGCAGCAAATGCAAGGTAGAAACTACCTAAGAGAGGCAGTAACTAGTGAATGAAGGCAGCAAGGCACGGGCTAAGACAAAGGCAATGGGTTGCGAGTTAGTGAAGGAAAACGGGTCCATGGAAACTCAAGGGAGCAATGTTCAACTAAAGGGGTACACCGAGGATGAGGGCCAAGGATTGAGGGCAATCCTTTTCGAAAAAGGGGGGTTTGATACGTGTGGGGCAGCCAAGGGGGACCGTACATGGATAATGAGTTGGATTAGTAGGGGTGTGTACGATTGGAGGGATCCGCTTGGGAATAATAAAAGAGGTACGGGCTTGTGGTATGATGCAAGGAGGGCTGCTATGGTGCTTAATTACAAGGTATGGCATGGGTCGAATGGAAGATTGCATGGGCTTGCATGCATGGAGGCCAAGGTGTGGCTTGGAAGGGTGGCTGCCCACCATGAGTTCGACCACCTCAAGGAATGTTAGATTAGGATAAGATCTGCCATTAGTTATTAGTTGTTTTATTTCCTAAATAGATTAGTTTCCTTTTATTGTTTTAGTTGGTTAGGAAGTCTTTTTTTTAGGTAACTAAAGGAAATCCCGTTTTTGGGAATACGTCCTTTAAGGACTATGATTTAAGTTAGGTAGTTTCCTATTTTAATTGTTAATTAGAGTCCCTTAAGAACTTAGAAGTTGTTTTACTTTTCTTATAGAATTAGGATATTTTTGTAAGTCTTTATAAGACACTTTAATTCATGAAATATGGCAGATCAGATTTTGGAGTGAAACCTTTGCGAAGAACTACTTTTGTTCTTTCTTTAAATAGTTTCAATTCAATCAAAGGTGAGTGAAGCCTAGATTAGTTGTGACGTCGGAATTCTTTACGTTAGACGAGTGAAGTCTAACCAGTGAATCTGCCTATCTTTTATTTTGTATTATTTTCGTTTTTATTTCTTGATGAATTCGGGGCAGCCTTGTGCTATAAAAGGCGTGGGCTGTTTTGCTTTTCTTTGGTAATTTCGGCCAAGGTGAAGTAATTCAAGTGAGGGAGTTTTGTTCATGTTTTGGGCAGATTGTAGGCTGTTAAAATTGATAAACAAAACTAAGATTTTCCGGCAAAGCTTGTGAGAGTTATTGGGAGATTTTTGTGGCTGAATTTGGAGGAGTTTAGACTGATTTTAGAGAAGTTGGTTCAGCCATAGGGCTGTCCAAAAAAAGCTGGAACAAATTTGTGATTCAAGCTTACGCGTACGCATCATAAATAAACATTATCATCTTGGTGGACTTGACACATAGTAAAGCATAAGCAAATACTCACTCCGTCCCTAAATTATCGTCTTGGTGGACTTGACACACGATTTAAGAAAACACATTTGACTGGATTATTAATATTAGTTTGATGTGTAATTTACTTCAAAGCCTATGTGTATGTGGCCCATAATTAAAGTATGATGAAAAGGTAAGAGTAAAGTTGTAAAAGTGTTGTCTTAAAAAGGAAAGTTTCAAACAAGACAATTATTTTATGACTGACGAAAAAGGAAAGCAGGAGAATAATTTGGGGACGGAGGGAGTAGTTTATTATTCGCTCAAACGAAAAATATTTATGAAGAGTTATTTACTTGGCAGTTGAGTCTATCAGTCATATCAACATCCATATAAGCAACATCATCAAGGTCAAAGATAAGATTTTCAGAATCATTTATCATGAAATTTGTCTCAATGTTTTTCTGTTTTCGTGATTTCTGATAAAGCTCAACTAGATGTCTCGCTATATGGCACGTACGCGACCAATGGCCTTTCATACCACATTGGTAACAAATGTTTTCATTATTCTCTTTATGTATACCATTGTGGTTCTTTCCACGTTTTTCCTCCTTATCGATCTTGGGTCTGAAACCTCTTCCCCTTCCTCCACCACGTCCTCGACCACAATTATAGCCTCGGCTATGTCCTGAAATGGATCCATGGTTACACCCATGGTCATGATCAGTCAACATTGCATTTACTTCTGGGTACGGGGTAGAGCCAATGGGACAAGTTTCACGATTTTTCATTAGCAACTCGTTATTTTGTTCAGCCAAAAGAAGAAATGAAATCAGTTCAGAATATTTTGTGAATCCTTTTTCACGATATTGTTGTTGTAGGATCACATTTGTGGTATTAAATGTGGTGAATATCTTTTCCAGCATATCATACTCAGCAATATTTTCACCACATAATTTCAACTTAGAACTGATGCGAAACATGGCTTAATTATATTCGCTAACGGGTTTAAAATCCTGAAAGTGAAGTGTAAGCCAATCATAACGAGCTTTTGGGAGAATCACCGTTTTATGATGATTATATAATTCCTTTAGTGATTTCCAAAGATCTGCAGGATCTTTGATAGTGAGGTATTCTGATTTTAAATCCTTATGGAGGTGGTGGTGAAGGAAGATCAATACTTTTGTTTTGTCTTGGGTTCATGTTTCTTTTGATTCATCTATTGCATCACCGAGACCTTTAGCATCTAGGTGGATCTCAGCGTCTAGTATCCATGATAGATAGTTTTTTTTTCAGTGATGTCTAGCACTTCAAATTGAAGTTTGACAAGATTTGACATTTTGATGGACTAAAAAGAAGAAACATATATATTAATAAAATTCTAATATGAAAATTTATTTAAAATATAATAATTATTTCATAATGGGGTAAATGTCAAAAGCTATCGCTATTGCTAACAGAAAATACATAATACATAGATAACAACCAAAAATATGAAAATCGTTTGGAGAGAACAATTGACATTGAAAAGTGAAAACTAGTATGATGTACACGATAACTAGTATGATAATAAATATCAACATTGGGTTAAACATATTGTAGAAGTAGATATGGTATTGAAAGTATGTAAGGAGGTAGTAAAAAATGTGAGTGAAGAATTGAGATGTTAGTATATTTATGGAGTAAAAATAACCGTTTATGACCGTTAACTAGTTGTTAATAGCCGTTGGATGAGAGAGAAGATATGTAAAAATTCTGATTTAATAGAACTGCATTTATATTATGTATAAATAACTAAATATAAATCTTATTATGGGTAATAAGTTGATCACAAATAAAGTAGCTTTTCATATTATTATTATCGGTCTACACATGATTACTATTATTTGTCATGATTATTTATTATTGATTTTTAAACACCTACTTGAAAGGCTTGCCGATATATATATATATATAAGTAAACCAGTAAAATAAAACATATCGACGAAAATTCTTACCGATGGAAATGTTAGGATTAGAGTGTTGTTTCTGATAACGTGTTATAAAATAACTACAAACTTATGACAGAAGTTTATTAGAAAGAGAGAGAGAAAGCCATTTATTCAGAGCTGATGAGATGTGTAAAATCACTTTTCAATAACTGGTATTTATAACCGAGTCGTAGAGGGAAACACTTATTGTTTTTACTGTGCATGTAGGCTTTGAAAAATATGTGCAATAGGTGTGGCAGTGCTTGTCCACATTTATTGTTTCATAACAAGTACTAATTTAACATATAATAGCCAACTTAAAAATCTCATGTTAAAATACTTTTTTCATGAATATATTTATCTTTTTGTATAAGAATTACCTTTTTCGAACAAAATTTTGATTTTGATTTATTTTTTATAATTCATGTACTATTACTTAAAAGTAAAAGCACCCCTAGCAATTTTCGTTAACAAAATTGATATCCGTCAATAACTTTAGCTTAATCCTTCTAATTTTGAATACTAGCTACCGTCAAGGATCTTCCCAACTATTTACGAAATTTTGGGGGATGTGATTAAAATTAATTTTGGGAAGAATAGATGAAAATTAATGACAAAATTGCAACCCTCTTTCAAACTAGAATGACAAAATGGACCAATTTTCCTAAAGGAAATTAATTGCAATTAATCTTTTGCACTACATTCACTCCCATGCTTAACATCCCGTATCCAAAAAGGGAAAACTCTCCCCCGAGAGCCCCCACACCCCAGCCCCCACGTCCCTTGTCTACCAAGAGGTAATGAAGGTGGTTGGAACTTGGAAGTGTACTAAAATTTAAACTTATCATTCCTTTGTCCCCGTTAGAACTTGGAAGTGTATATGAATCCTAATTCCTGAACTACAATGAAGGATTTAGTTTGATTTTGTGATGTAGGACAAGATTAGATTAGTTTTAATTTTAAGTTTGAGTATTTTTATTTTATTGTAATTTTCATATTTAATTTTAATAGGGTAATATTTTTATGTTTAGAAGTAAATTTAAGTATATAAGTGATGAATTTAAGTTTTATTAGGTTACTATATATGTTAGACTACTTTTAAGAGATTTTAACTTATTTTTTCAAGCATTACTAGTCCTATAAAAATAGGACTCATTGTAATTCCGAATTTAATTGATTATTTAATAAAATGAGAGTTTTCTCTTCTAACTGGTGGATTCCAGTTATTTCTTCCTAGTGGATTCTAGGTAGGTTAAGGTTTGACGTGTTTCAACCTTATTTTAAAAGGTTTCTCGTGGTAAGAGCCCTTATTGTTATTTCCGCTCCGTCGGTTGGTATTAAAGCGGAGTTAAATCCTGTGAAGATGCCGGCTAACGATGACAACAACAACGACACCAACGCTGCATTGTTGACTCTCATTGAACGGATGCAAGCGACGTTGGACAATATCGCTGAAGGGGTACGCAATTTGCAGTTCGGTGGCGCAAACCCTAGGCAACGGGCAGGGGCTCGTGCAGAACCTGTAGGACGCGGGGTGAACCCTCCTCGTGATCCGCCAGCCAGGGCAGTGGTAGATTCCGATTCAGATGGGGAAGAAGTACCTTTTGCAGGAGCAGTGGATCAGCATCCGAAAATCAAGGCTGACCTACCGTTCTTCACAAGTGACCTGGATCTGGAAGATTTAAATTTCCTTGAGCTTGCGTTTGGAAACATGCATAATGATGTTGAACAATTATTTTTCGAGCGAGATAGTTATGAGAAACATAATTTTGGGGATATAGGAGATTTTGGAGTTGCAAATTTATTTGATGAGGATGATATGGGGCAGTATGTGACTACTATGACGTGCCCGCGATCACGCACTATGCCAAGCGAGTTTCTGTTTAGTTCTCCTAGTTTCTTTTGAGTTTTTGAGCCGTTTTCAATTTCAGATTTGTTCAAGGATTTCGAAGATTCAAGGTTGCGTGAAAAGCTATACTATTCAAAATATCTTTTTGTTTGGCATGTACAATTTCAAGTTTCGGGTATGAACTCGAGGACGAGTTCTTTTCAAGAGTGGGTGACTGATGTAGGACAAGATTGGATTAGTTTTAATTTTAAATTTGAGTATTTTTATTTTATTGTAATTTTCGTATTTAATTTTAATAGGGTAATATTTTATGTTTAGAAGTAGATTTATGTATATAAGTGATGAATTTAAGTCTTATTAGGAGATTTTAACTTGTTTTTCAAGCATTACTAGTCCTATAAAAATAAGTTTCATTGTAATTCCGAATTTAATTGATTATTTAATAAAATGTGGGTTTTCTCTTTTATCTGGTGGATTTCAGTTATTTCTTCCTAGTTGATTCTAGATAGGTTAAAGTTTGACGTGTTTCAACCGTATTTTAAAGGGTTTCTCGTGGTAAGAAACTTGTGATTTCTGCTGAGTCATTTTGTTGCCTTTCTCAGTTCTCACTCATCCCCGTTTGGTACATTCTTTATTCTTTTTCTGACATGAATGGTTGCATATAAGAGCTTATCATATTTGACTTTTTTTCGGTCAACATACCAACTTATTCCATGTTTCTTTATGAACACTTAAAAATACCCCCATTTCAGGTTCATTAGAAACAACCGGAATTACAAGTTTGAAGATAATAATTCCAAGGAAAGAGTATATCCGTATACAATGAAGGCAGCAGTTGCCATTTATGAGAAATGTATCCATACACATATCATTCAAAAGCTTTAAATTTGAAAATATATGAAGAGATTAAGACTTCTCCAAAGACAGGCAGGCTTTTGAACACCATAACACTATACCTTTACCCTGCCATAAGAAATGGAGTTTTTCCTGATTTGTGCTAGTTTTTATAGCCTGGGCGCTGGGCGAGAACGAGGAGCATCCCACTCAGTCACGATATGGTCACGGGTGATTTCTCTCAGCGAAGTGCAACCACTTAATGCCATTGTTAGCTCAAACTCATCGCGCAACATCTGGAGTACTTTTCTAACACCAGCTTCTCCATCAGCAGCCAACGAGAACACCACGGGTCGTCCAATCTGGAAATTGAACTTCCATCAATGAGTCTCTATTTGTCATAGTTTGATGAAAGAATAAAGACATTACATGCTGCTCAATTAACTATGCAAAAGATTAGTAGAAATTGGAAATTCAAGATCATAACCAAGTACTAGGGCTGTAACGAGCTGAGCTGAGCTTTAATTTATTCTGATCAAGCTCATTCCAAGGAAAGAAAAGGAAAAAAAAGTCCTATAAATGAGCCACACTCGAGCTCTACTTGGGTAAGTAAACAATATATTTGAATATACTAATTGTATACGTTTTGTGATTGCCAAGCTGGTTTGGGCTCACTTATACCTCGAGCCTAAAATCATGTTCATGCTCGCTCAGTACTCAACACGAGTTGAGTTGAGCCAGCTCGGTTTATTAAAAATCCCTAATAACACAGATAGCTCTAGTTTTCCTCGGGTTGAATGCAACCCCCCAAAAAATAAATCCAGGGGATTCATGCTTCGTGATTACTTGTTACCAACGATACTTACAAAAATTCCAGAAGCTCCAAGTGCCAGTGCTTTGAAGACATCAGTACCACGGCGAACCCCACCATCCAGAAACACAGGTACACGCCCTTGTGCAGCTTTGACAACCTGAGGTTTTTACAGCAGAGTAACATTTATTGGATTGTTCACGAGTTTAGTACAAGTTCTGCAATGCAAGTTTAGTACAACAAGTTGACATACCTCTTCCAAAGCGGAGATAGTGGCGGGGACATAGTCAAGTTGGCGAGCACCATGATTTGATACAATAATACCTGCTGCTCCAGCTTGTATAGCTAGCCTTGCTGCAGGTCAGCATTCAACAATATACTTCAGCAGTAGCCTTTTGAAACTCAAATCAGAAAGAAAATTGATGTGTAGCTTTCTTACTGTCCTCAGCAGTGATTACACCCTTCACTAGGATTGGCATGGAGGTGATTGTCTGGAGCCATTTCACATCCTGCACAGTCAAGTTTACTTGAGCAATTAAATTTACTAAATTTTACAGTGATGAGATATCCATAGCAGTTCTATCTGTAATATTTTCAAGTTAATAGTAATTGCAATATATATATGTATATATATATATATATATATATATATATTTATGAGGATATTTTAATTGATTTTGAGATTTTTCTGAAATCTTGAAATTAGAAACAAAAATGAAACGAAGCTGTGTCTTTCTACAAACATACACACGCATGCGCGCACATGCACACAAAAGGCTTCGTCTAAAGTATCGAAGCAAACATACCTTCCAGCTCAAAGTACGGTCAATTTGACCAGCAACATAAGAAGCTAATCCAGAGTCATTAGCCTGCATTCCATAGTTTGAAATTAGAAAAACACATTCATAAAACGTCCTCAATCTAAAGTGATTTATATAAGTAATATTTTCCACTCACTTCATCCATCTTGCCGAGTTGCAAACCCTCAAAGTTCTTCAATGTCAAGTTTGGGGGTAAAACGAATCTGTACAAGTGGAAGCAGTTAGAAGTGTTCATGGTTCTCTCTTATAATCGAGGTAGTTTATTCGAGTTACAAATCGAGCCATCTAAATTAATAGGATGAGTTGATGTAATTTTGTGCACCTGTTCTTGATGTCAGCTTCTCTGCGTCCCAGCCTTGGGGTGTCAACTGTAAGAGCTATAGCCTTGAAGCCAGCTCTTTCAGCTCTTCTCACAAGTTGAGTAACAACGTGCCGGTCCTTGTACACCTAATAAAGAGGCAAATCATTAATGATTCTGCAGACTAAAGAGTCAGATCATTGAATAGTAACAAAGCTGAAAGAAAGTGAAATTGCTTGCTCACATAAAGCTGGAAGAAGCGGATGCCAGGTCCTGTAGAAGCAACCTCCTCAACGCTCGAAGTGGCCCATGATGACAATGTCTAAGAAAAAGGAACAACAAGAAGTCCAATCAAATGCGGAATTTCAATTTAAACTTACAAAAGTGCCAGCTTAAAGCATGACAATACAATTTAATAACCTACGAAGGCATGACATCATATATATCCACGTGGGTGTTGGCTTTAACGTGTGATTTTTACTGCCATCTTCTACATTACATTCATATCCTCATCCTTTAAATCAGTACAGACACTAATATGATGAAATGATCGAGTATAATAAAAGACATGTAAACGAATTTCTTGTGTCAACTGACAAGGTGTACATGGAATTTGGGTTTCTATTCTCTAAGGTGAAGGTGAAGTCGGTATGAAGTTAGATCTTCAATAATGATACAAATATAAGCTGCATCAAGAAAATGAGAGAATATTTATATTATATATACCATAATTGTGCCAGCAGCAGATGCAGCTCTTGCTGTTGCATACTCCCCTGCATGAGAATGAAGAGATGTTGTCAGGACTGTAATCTTTTCCTCTGAGTTACAATTTTTTTCTTTTATGAAGCATTGCAAAATTGTATCAAACTCAGCTAGACCACATCTCACGAAAAGTATATAGATCAATCAACTTTTTGCCATCTTTTTATTATCATCAAACAATGAATCGGACGTGTGTCAGAATATGTATTAGTGACGGTTGATTGTTGATTTCACAAGCGGTATGTGCTTGCAGCTCTAAGATGAACCAAAGTACAAGAGCATATGATCATGCATTTGGAATTGTTGAAGTCAGCTCAATTTGAAGAAATAAGGCCTCAGAGTACAAATTTTAATTGACTTCTAAGTGAACCACTCATAATATTCCCTATAATTATAAACAGTATGAATTTGAGAATGAGCTTGCTGTGTGCTTAAGAAAAAAAATACTAAACCTCAAATTCGTTTGTGTTTGTGCACGCGGGGGGCAAGGGGAGAGCAGAGATTTTAATTATTACTCTAAGAACAGCATAGGATTTGAAGTGGTTAGTGGTTACCAAAACCAGATTCTAAGTTCAAGAGTCTTTCAGATAATATGAGATACATACAGCATATGTATGTTTCGGTAGGTGCAAGTTGCCATTCTAATTTTGGATAGAGCAGAGGAATATAATTGATGTCGTTAAGCTTAGATCCTTTCTGAGACTCCACACATGCACAATGAATTAATAATGTTGTGGTCACACTGTACGCTTGATTATTATTTCATTAGTACCTCAAAGTGAAATATCCGCTTACCATCAGGGTGCGCCATTTTCTGCATGGCTGTTGGGGCAAGCATAATGGGCATCGATATCTTGAATCCCAAAATAGTGGTGGTCATATCTATCTTGCTCACATCAATCAGTATACGTGGTCGAAACCTGTTTTCATTGAAAGAAACCAGTTCATAACGACATTAAACAAACAATCTCATTTGCAAAGTGGCAAAAGGGATATATTTTGATCAACTAACAGAAAAACTTACAGGATTCTGGAGAAAGCATTTCTGTTCTCATCAAGAGTCCACTGGTCCTCTGCACCTGATGCATAGTAGTCATACACCATCTTTGGCAACTTCTCCTTGGCAATCGCTTGATATTCACTCACGTTGGTGATCTCCATTTCTGCAGTCTGGTTCTACCCCCTCTTCAGACAAAATCTAAACTTAACAAGAGAAACATAAATATCAGATTGTCATATTCTCAAACCACAAAAAACTAATCTAATTTTATCATCCATAATTTCTTCTTAAACAAACAGAAACGATCCCTTTTTACTAATATATAAGTAGAATCTTATTGAGGCATTAGTCAAAACAGTTGCAGGCTATAGCCAGAAACCGATAAACCCATTCTGTAAGAGTGATTTTTTCATACTAGGAACTTCTTGCAAAGTATGCAATTCATCGAATCAATCACTTAAGCAATTCAGTATTAATCTTCATTACAGAATTGATGAGCATGCCCTTATACTATACAAATGGAGCAAGATTTTGTGAAGAAAAATATACGAGCACCAAACAATAGACTAAGAAAACAGGCAAATTACAACACACAAGCACTGTGAAGGAAAAAATGGAAGGGGTACAATACTTTAAATTCAAAGTTGCATCCAGTAGAATCAATGAATCTTTTTACTCAGCTGAGCAAAACCCACATCAAATTCACAAAGAATGCCAGAGATAGAGAGAGGCAAACCTTGGGGCTCTGTTTTTTTATTGGGAAGAGCAAATGCGGAGTAAAACCCAAGTGAAGCAAAAGATAAACAATTAAGTACTAGTAAGAAAATTGGGAGGGGGATTGAAGACAGAGACAGGTTACAGATAGGCTGGGGATAAAAAAATTGTCTATAGTCTAGTGTACCAAAAATTATTTAGAATAAAAAATAAATAATCAAGAAAAGGATAAAACAGAGTCACGGATGATGACAAAACCGAAAATGGGTATGGTCTATCATCTATGAGAGAGAGAGAGAGAGAGAGAGGAATTGAGGATGAGCAATTGGGAGGTTAAAAATTGAAACCCCATCCGATCAGGAGGGGATGGGATGGGGCTTCTCCTCCACATGACGCTTGTGTGCTTCTTAGTTTTTCTCCCTTCATTTATCCATTTATCATTTGTGTGAATATATTTTCGTTGCATCTAATTGAACAGGGTCTCCTTCTGTTTGTCGCCATCTATCATCTATCTCTCTGTTCGTTCAGTTCAACCAATTCGGTAAAAGACTAACAACATAAGGAAGGGTGTTTGTTATTCCCTGAGACTTTCTCCTCTGCAGATGCAAGGGGGGAGGGGGGGCTCAATTTACCTACTGATCCGCGTAAATTTAGAAACTCAGTCTGCATAAATCTGAAATGCTCCGTATGTTGTGTTGCTCCTTAATCCAAAATATAAAAAAATAGCGTTTCCTTCCTCGTTATTTTGAACTAAAAAAAACAGTTTTAAATAGATCAGGTGTACATGTAAAGACAGTTTAATTTATGGTTTAAATATCAATTTGGTCGCCTTACTTTTGGTCAAAATTCATTAAGCTCACTATATTTCATTTTTCGTCAAAATAATCATTGTACTTAACAAATATAATCATGAAGATCACCATGTGTATTTTCCATCTATTTAGTGGACGGAAATCATCAAAAAATCGTAAATGTCCTTATAGAAGGAACATGTCATGCACGTGATAAGTCATAAGAAATTAAGAATCAAATTAAGGGAACTTACATAAAGCCTTCGACACTTCACTTCAAAGCACTCGACTTCACCACAAAATTTCTCAACTGGCTGAAATCATGAGGATCAGATTGAACGGAATCACGAAGGATTGAAGGCAACTTACACTAATCGTTCATCAACTGACTGAACTCACGAAGGATTGAAGGTGAGCATACAAAAACCCTAATTTTTCTCTCTGTTTTTAATATGATATCGAGGATGTAAAACAAATTAAGGTTTCTTGAAAAAATCCCTAATTTGTGTTACATAATATAGTTTTAATTGAAACCTTGGTAAGTTTTATTCGATTTTGATGTCATTCAAAAGGATTATGATTTTGCTTGTAGGTAATGTTGTTTTTAGGGATTGTTGTGTTACAAAATGGGGTCTGTCGATTGTTTTTGTCGTGTATATGAGGGCTTTTGTTAGTCATCGTACATTATTGGGTTTTTTGTATGTTTGACGTGCATGCATGCATATAGTGAGAGTAAACATAGTTTTTTATTTATTTATTTATTTATGAATTTGTTATGTGATTTATGTAATATTGTATGCAAAAAGCTTGTCCCCCACTATCTTTTAAAATTTTGCTTGGTCCCCCACTATGTTTTGATGTGTGTATGATTTTTTTATATTTTGCTTGATCCCCCACTGCCCAGTTTTTTTTTTAAAATAAAAATTTGTACTATATTAAATGTTTTGCCTGATTATTATGGTCCCCTCATCTTATTGTATTAGAACTTTCAGGACATAATGAAAATTTGTGTAAAGTGTCATTATGGGGGTGAATTTTTCAAAGAAATGTCAGATAGATACGATGGGAAAGAGCACTATTGAGATGAGTTAGATATGAAAGACATCTCATTTTCTAGGTTAAAGGGTAGAGTACAAAGTGAGCTAGGGAATTCTCATGTCAGTTACATTTTTTATCGTATGTACAACTGTTTCAAAGCCTATTGACACGGGGCTTAGGGCATTGTCTACCCCTAAAGATTGGGAGATGTTCACGAAAGTTGCTGCATAATTAAAAAAGATTGAAATTTACATTTTACATGATGATAGTGAACCAAAATATGAGATGTATAGTGATGTTGATTATCTTGGGTCTGAAGATAGTGGGGATGATGATTCATCTAAATGTAGTTTGGAAGATGAGGACCTAGAAAACCTCAATGATGATGAGTAACTATCAACTAGGAGGAATATGATTGCCTTCAAGACCAAGGGAAATGTCAAATGGGGTGTGAATTAAAAGTCTTTTGGAATTAAGAGGAGAAGGTTTACATATAATTTTGTTGAACATGGTACATCTAAAATTGGTGGTGAGGATGATAGAAAGTTAGTAGTCCATAATCTTGAAAATTTTGGGATGGTGTTTGATGAGAGGGGTGTTGATTTCCCCCTTGATTCTGATAGTAGTAGTGAAGGTGAAAATGATGATAGTGTACAGAAAGATGTGAGAAAAAAAATTCTCTGGTATAACCCTAAATGTGATATGAAGAATATAAATTTCGGCTTGCATGAAACTTTCACTAATGCCCAGGAGTGTAGGGATGCAATTAGGGATTATGGCTGCAAGAATGGGTAGGACATAAGATTTATGGTAAATGATTTTAAAAAAAGGGTCCATGCAAAGTGTGTTAATTCATATGTTTGTACATGGGAGGTGTGGGCTAGCACTATTCGTGACAAAATTACATTTCAGATTAAAACTTTTTGTCCAGTCCATCAATGTGGCAAGAGGTTTAGGAGCAGATGTTGTAGTGTTGCATGGCTAGCTAAAATGTATCATGAAAAGATTTTAAGTAACCCTAGATGGAAATTAAAATAGTTTTAAAAAGAGGTGATGGATACACATGGATTAGATGTGAGTATGAGTATGTGCTTAAGAACTAGGGCTAGGGTTCTTGGTGAAGAGAAGGGATTATGTAAAGGTAAAATAGGCATGACCTATTTTAATTTTGTTTCTCCTTTCTTGGTCCCTAAGGTTGGGCAATTTTGGAAACAAAATATTCCTATAGATTTGTGGTTTCTTGGTCCTAAATCTTAGGAGTTGTTTTTGGAAACAAAATCTATGTCAAAATCCTTCTAAATACCGTGCCTTTAAGACCTTAACATTATGGTAAGTGAATCTAGTAATTAGAGAAGTTGATTTAATTACTAATTCTAATCCTTTTCCATATTAGAATTGGTTTTCTTCTTTGTGTGTAGTTTTTCTCCTCATTATAAATAGAAGACATGAAGAACGACTGAAGGCGTGCATTAAGCGAGCAGTGAAGCGAGAAAAATTCAGATCGAGCGTTTCGGTTTCGAAGTTGTGCAGAATTTTGATTGTAGCTTCGAATGTTATAACATTCGAAGCTACATTGAGTGCTGGTGTTGTTTTGTATTCCTAACTGTTTTAGGAAACTGTTTGTTTCTTCCCACGTTTGTTGTACCTGTTTTTATGGGGGCTTTTTACTCTTCAAGACTTTTTGTCTTGTGAGAGTGTTTGGTTTGGTGATTTCACATAGTTCTTGTAAAACAAATCATATTATTTAGTGAAATATTTTTGGCCATGAGGCTAGATCTACAAGCATAGGCTTGTAGATTGTTTGGGTAACCTTTGTGTTTTATTTACAACTTTATAATCAAGTCTTCCGTTGTTTTTACTTTTTCTGACCATTATAACTTCCATTGTAGCTTCTTCAGAAGCCAATTGGAAACTACATTGGTTGATTCAAAGAATCCTAGCTACTATTGTTCTTACAATTGGTATCAGAGCCTTCTTGACATCACTAAGAGTTGATTCTGGTTGTAGCTGTGATGGATTCTCAATATGAGAATGTTGTTCGACCTCCAACCTTTACTAATGCAAATTATTCTATTTGGAAAGTAAAGATGCGTATCTTCATCAAATCAATTGATGAAAGAGCGTGGCTTGCTGTTCTAAATGGTTGGAGTCCTCCAAAAACGACTGATATTGATGATGATGTAAAGATCACCAAAGAAGCTGATTGGTCTAATGAAGATAGAAATGCTGCTTCTTTCAATTCTAAAGCCTTGTCTGCCATATACAAAGCCTTAGATGCTAACACCTTTAGGGTTATAGCCAATTATGAGTTTGCTAAAGATGTATGGGAGGCCCGTCAAACCCTGTGTGAAGGGCCTGCCAGTGTTCGTGCTTCCAAATTAAGATTGCTTACCACACAGTTTGAAAACACAAGAATGAATGAATCTGAGGATATCATGTCATATTATGGTAGGCTTCTTGATATGTCTAACTCTGCTTTAGCTTTAGGTGATCCAATCACTAATGATCGCCTTGTTAGTAAAATGATGCGTACTTTGCCTTAAAGGTTTAATGTTAAAATATGTGCTATTGAGGAAGCACATGATATTGACAAAATGGGTTTTGAAAGATTGGCTGGTATCCTTCAAAATTTTGAATTAAACCTAAATGATCAACTCAAACAAAAGGGCAAAGGTGAATCATCTTCTACTCGTTTGAAAAACATTGCTTTGCCTTCTGTTGTTGATGTCTCTTCTGATTTGCTTGCATTACAAAAGGAAATTGATGAGTCTGATTTTGGAAAAGTGTAGACACCCCAATTTCGTACCCCTGGTATGTAACATGACATGAGATATCAAGACTTGTTAAAACTTAACAAATTTCAAGTTACAGGGTTCAAATATGTAAAAGACAAAGCAAGATGCGCAAAACAGTGAAATGCAAGGGGGCAAAGTGCCCGAAAATGACCAAAGTTCAGAAGCTGGCGCCACCCATGGAAGAAATGGGGGTAGCGCCCAGTTTGTATGTGGGTGGTGCCCAGATTGTGCTACAGGAATTCCCAAGTTGCTATAGAACAACTACAGTTCGCACAAAGTGCAAGATTTCCGGTGTTCTGTACAATCGTCTGAAGCCTGAAGAGAGAAAAAGAAATTCCTCCGGTGTCCCTTGTCCAACCTATAAATAAGGCTTCGGGGTTCACTCTCAGACACACAGTTAACGCACTAAAAATATACCCAAACTATCTACGTTGTTTTTACGCCGTGAGAATTCTGAGTGATCGAAAGGTAATGAGCATCCCCTCCTATAAAGCCTTGAAACCCTGCCAAATCTCCTCCAAACTCAAAACTATCCGGTCAAAGTGAGCCTTTTAGCCCCCTAGCTAGGTTTCCACCCTATTTCCCCGGTCCAAAAACCTCAGAAAGAGCAGTTGCTCTACCCGAGTTAAAAGACCAAATTAGCCAGAAATAAGCCGTTATTCTGCCCGATTTCCGCATTCCTCAAGCAATCAATCAATAAATCCTAAGCAGTTGCTCCACCAAATCCCGAGGCCAAAAACAACTTTCAAAAGCAATCATTCTATCCGAATCCCCGCATCACTTTATCAAAAAAAGACTCCCTCTCCCTGAAGGACAAATCGAGCACACCCTAGTCCGCTAGTAGGTAAGTTTTAAGATTTTTATTTGTAAAAAAGTGCTACTTTTCATCCAACCCAATGTAAAAATATAAGCAGTTGTGCTGCTCGGATTTATTTAGAACATAGCACTAAAAAGAGCCGTTATTATGGCCAAATATTTTTAAATATATTTGTAACTATTTGTAAAGAGACGGCTGCAAGTCCGTAAATAATGTAGCAACGGATGTATTTGTTTTTATTTCCTGTCTTTTAATGCTTTATTTATTTGCTAATTAAATATAACAAAAAACATACTTTAGCCAAAAACTATTTTTGAGACCGAAAGGGCGAGTTGGGTGCCTAGCACCTTCCCAACTCGTAACTTAGCCTCCGAACCCGTTTTTACAATCTCTGGTTTTCTTTTTTGGTTTTTATTTATTTATTCCTCAAAATAAAGATGACGACTCTATAAAACATTTTGGATCCAGTGGGACCTCGCAACACTCCTTTCTTGCACTTTTCTGTTTTCCCCTAAAAAAAGGGAGAATGAGAATGAAAGGGTGATGTATTCCTATATTCTGGTATTCCATAAAAAAGGATAACTTGATATAGAAAACCCAAAGCACTCATAGTGATCCGAAATAGACCATAAGACTATTTTCATAAAATCCATAGTGGGGCATCGCAACACTCCTTTTTTGCATTTTTCCGTTTTCCCCTAAAAAAGGGAGAATGAGAATGAAAGGGTGATGTATTCCTATATTCTGGTATCCCCTAAAAAAAGGGATAACTTGATATAGAAAACCCAAAGCTCCCATATTGGACAAAAAACTCACTAAAGTCACCGAGGCGTATTCAACACGCTATTCAGACAGCACTCCTCTCGCACTTTTAATTTCGTCTTCCCCTAAACAAGGGAGGATGGAATGAGAGCAATGGTGTCCTGCTTCCGCACGTACGCGCACCCCTATCCAAGGGCGCGCGGGGCGCGGGCGCACTCCGGGCGACCCACAAGAAGATTCCATGGCTCTGTTGACTACTAAATTTTAAAAAAAAAAATTTGAAAGCCAAGAGCCAAAACAGAACTCCATCATCAAGCTCCAAAATCTCTTTTAAGCCTGATTCTGGTAAATTTGCTCCTAAGGAAAATTCTTTTCAAACACCAGAAAAACCTTTTACCAATCCTTTTGCTTCAAAACCTTCTTACAATGGAAAAAATATTGATTCCATTCAGTGTAGGGAGTGTCAAGGATTTGGTCATTTACCTTGAGAAAGAAGGGTTTAAACTTTTTTGAAACTTTAAGTGATAGTGGTGGTGAAGATCCAAGAGATCTAATCACTCTCACTGTTGTGTACGACTCTGAATCTGATTGTGCAGGTCCTTCGACCAATGTACCTCCGAATGTAGCTTCTTTAGAAACTACATCAGTAGCTACATTGGACAGAAGCTGGGAAGATCTTTGCTGTTTTAACTCCTCTGTCACAGAAGACGATGGAGAATCAGAATCAGACCTGCTGGAAGGTTACAAAGAGCTGTATAAAGATTGGGAAAAGAGGGCTTTCCAAGTTACATTGCTTGGAAAGACAAATGATATGCTAAAGAAGGTAAATGAAGAACAGAAGGAGTGTATCACATGGCTGGAATGTTTGCTGAGTAAGAAAGACGTGGAAATTGAAGAACTGAAAGAAGAACTCATCAAAGCCCATAAAACCATGTCTAAATGGAACTCTAGCCAACAAAAAATGGATGATATGTTGAAATCTGGGAATTCTGGTAAGTCTGGAATTGGTTTTATGCCAAAGATGTTTGTTAGAGAAGGTGAAGGTATTTCTGAACCAAAACATCCCACACAAGATTTTCAAAATCAAACTTCCTTGAAAAACCCAAAACAAGAAAGAAAATTTTTATGTGCCACTATTGTCACAAGCCTGGTCATATTCAACCATTCTGTTTTCTTAAAAAGGCTGTCTATGAGGAAAAGGTAAGGCAGGCTTATTTGGTTTTTAATCAGATGCAACATCGAATGCAGCAATCAATGCAGCATCCAATGCAGCAACGTTGGAAGCTACATTCGAAGCTACATCGGAAGGTACATCCTAAGAAACATCAGCCAAAAGGTCTTAAAAAGATGTGGGTTCCCAAAGGCAATTACAGGAATGATAAAGCCAAATACTGCGAACCTTTTGACATATGCCCTGGTGCAAAGTGGTCTGATGATGAACAATGCAATGTAACCTTCACATCTTTAAAGTCTCACATAGTTGGTTCATGGTACTTTGATAGTGGGTGTTCTAGACACATGACAGGTTCTATTGAGAATTTGAAGGACTATGTAAGTGTCAATGGTGGGTCTGTAACATATGGAGGAGGAGCCAAAGGTAAGATAATTGGCAAGGGAACTTTGAATGTAGTGGTCTTCCTAAGCTCACAAATGTCTACCATGTTGAAGGCCTTAAAACCAACCTCATTAGCATCAGTCAGTTATGTGATGATGATCTTCAAGTGAGGTTTGATAAAAATTCTTGTGAAGTTTTTGATCAATCTAACAAGTGCATTTTGACAGGTACTAGATCATCTGACAATTGCTATATGTTCAACAATGTTCAAACATGTCACAATGCTAGTCTTGATATCACAGATCTATGGCATCAAAAACTAGGGCACATGAGTTTTTGTAAGCTCCATGAGCTGGTGAAGCATGATGCAATGAAAGGATTGCCCAGTTTGGATAAGAACTTCACAAAGGTATGTGGACCATGTCAAAAAGGTAAGCAAACCAAGGCTTCTCACCTTCCCATATCTCAGTGCTCCACGTCTAGATGCCTTGAGATGATTCACACAGATCTCATGCGTCTTATCGAAGTAGAGAGTCTAGGAAAGAAAAAGTACACCTTTGTCTGTATTGATGATTTTTATAGATACACATGGGTCGTTTTCTTGAGAGAAAAATCTGAAACTTTTGAGGCTTTTAAAATATGGTATATCTGTGTTATGAATTTGTATGATCTAAAGCTTACTAGAATTAGATCAGATCATGGCACGGAATATGAAAATTCCTCCTTTTCTAGCTATTGTGCCTCAAATGGCATAACCCATGAATTCTCAGCTCATAAAACTCCACAACAAAATGGAGTGGCGAAAAGAAAGAATAGGACACTTCAAGAGATGACTAGAGTCATGTTGAGCTCTAAGAATTTGGCTAAAAGATTTTGGACAGAAGCATTAAACACTGCTTGTCATATAGGAAATAGGGTCTTCTTGAGACCAGGTAGCACCATGACACCCTATGAAATTTTACTAGGAAAGAAGCCTACATTAAAATATTTTCATGTTTTTGGGTGTGTATGCTATCTTCTTAATGATAGAGATCATCTTTCAAAATTTGATTCAAAAAGTGACAAGTGTGTTTTCATGGGTTACTCCACCAATAGTCGTGCTTATAGAGTCTTTAATCTTAGGACAAAAACTATTATGGAGTCTATGAATATTGTGTTTGACGATCTAATGGATCTTGGCCACAAAACCATTGAGGATGATGTTTCAGGTTTGCTTGACTTTAGAGATCATGAATCATCTGCACAATTTTCAGAACATGCACCTACAATCAGTGCACCTGCACCAGAACATACAGAACCTACAAGTCCTGGAAGATCAGAGAATGTGACTCAGGATGTAGCTCCGAATGCAGCTGCATCAGAAGCTACATTGGTCCGAAATCTGCTTGGTTCAGAAACAGGTCTTGAACGACCGCTTCGATCAGTTTTGGCCCATCCATGACATTCCAAGTCGAATTCAGAAAGTGCATCCCTCTTCACAAGTCATAGATAATGTACATGATGAGATGTCAACAAGGAGGAAATGTAAGGTAGACTATAGGAAATTGGCTTGTCTGTCGTCTCTTGAGTGTGAAGAGATCCATACTTCCTGTTTTGTGTCTACCATTGAACCCAAAAATGTGCATGAAGCCCTAAAAGATGAGTGTTGGATCAATGCCATGCAAGATGAGCTTGATCAATTTGCTAAGAATGATGTTTGGTACCTTGTACCTGGACCCACTTCTGTAAATGTTATAAGAACTAAATGGATTTTCAAAAACAAATCAAATGAAGTGGGAGAGATAATAAGAAATAAAGCAAGACTTGTGGCTCAAGGGTACACACAGGTTGAGGGGGTGGATTTTAATGAAACCTTTGCTCCTGTTGCCCGCATTGAGTCCATACGTCTTCTTCTTGCCATTGCATGCTTTCTTGACATTACTCTTCAACAAATGGATGTGAAGAGTGCTTTTTAAAATGGCATTCTAGAGGAAGAAGTGCTTGTTGAACAACCAAAAGGATTTGAGGACCCCCATAAACCCAATCATGTTTTTAAATTAAAGAAGGCCTTGTATGGACTCAAACAAGCTCCTAGAGCTTGGTATGGGAAACTTACAGACCATCTTTTGAAAAGTGGTTTTAAAAGGGGAGAAGTGGACAAAACACTTTTTATTCAAAAAAAAAGACAAACACATTTTGATTGCACAAATTTATGTTGATGATATTGTGTTTGGGTCCACTTCTAAGTCCTTGGAAAGGAATTTGTGCATGCATGACATCTACCTTTGAAATGAGCATGGTAGGTGAATTAACATTTTTCTAGGGATTCAAATAAAACAATTGTATGAAGGGATGTTCATATCTCAAGCCAAGTATGCTTTTAACTTGGTGAAGAAATTCGGTCTTGAGAATGGAAAACAAAGAAAACCCTATGGGTACATCAATAAACTTTTCAAAGATGAAATATGAAAGTGTTGACCATACTTTGTATAGAAGCATGATAGGAAGTCTGCTATATTTGACTGCCACCCGTCCAAACATCATGTATAGTGTGTGTTTGTGTGCTAGATATCAAGCAAACCCTAAAGTCTCTCATTTGAAAGATGTCATAAGAATTATTAGATATGTTGGTGAGATTTGTGCTATGGGTTTTTTGATACATAAAACTACTAACACCAATCTTGTCGGCTTTAGGGATGTTGATTGGTTTGGTAGTGTTGATGACATGAGAAGTACATCGGTGGATGTTTTTAATTTGGGAAACAACTTGATCTCTTGGTTTAGCAAAAGCAAAACTGTGTTGCCCTCTCCGAAGAGTGAATCACTGAATACATTCTTGTTTGGTAGTGGGTGTACCTGACTTTATGGATAAAC
>CM028380.1:59953713-60064973 GCA_013146195.2 Codonopsis lanceolata | reverse complement strand
AATTTTTGGGGCTCATATGCTTAAATTGTGTTTATATTACGGATTATTATTGAGATTTTGCCCTAATTTACGCTGGCGAAATACTTTAAGACATGACTTCTGCCGGTTCATGCAAACCTCGAGCGTCGACTCGACATTCAAAGAACACTTTGACAATGTAATGCGAGGGGATGTTATTGCCAGACATACGTTGCCGTGCCTATGCGGCAGGGGTTAAAATTGTAGATGACACGAACCGGTCTGGGATTCTTGAATTGTTTATGCTAGGTGATGTTGACTTGACTTCTGCGGCGGAAGAATTTTCAGAGAAAACCGTTAAATACTTCAAAATCTTCCATCGCGGCATTGTTATAGAATCATCCTTATCCTTTGCTTCGGAATGAATTATTGGTGTGGAATTTGGCGCGACCTGCTTCTCTCGAGACGCAGAAAAAGGCTACTGCATGGTCTACATGCGTGGTGAGAAGACTCCAAAGGAAGCTACTTTGCTAAAGTGAAGATGTTTGAAGATGATGCCTATTTTCTCGGCCATGTTTGACAAGAGTATGATCTTCAAGAATGGCACCCGTGGCGTCATGACATTTGGAATACACCTCTGGCGTCATCTTGAACAAAAGACTCAAGCTGGGCACAAATTTTGGCTGACATGCTTTGTGATGTTGTCGTTGTTGTCGAAGTCTTCGTGACGGCGCTGTTAAATGCTTAAGCGTGCTCATTTAGGCCCACTCGGTTCCATACTTGCCTCTTCGCTTTCGAGATGAAGAAAATCAAGCTATCCATCCAATTCACGGCTTCTCATTATCAACACTAACAAGCTCCTTGATGATGAAAAAAGAGCTGTGAGGACTTCCTCCTACAATCATTGTTCATGCCTTGAAGCCTCCTCACACAAGATCATTAAAATCAATCCGAACTCTGTGGACTCCTTCACTTGTAAGCGGCAAGAAGCTATCAAGAAGGTGGCTGGCTGAAGGCTGCTCTTCCAAATTCTTGCTCCATTTCCTCGCAACTCCTCAAAGCAGAAGAAAAATTTCTTCTACTGCGAGGAGCGGTTCCGAAGAGAAAAACCTCTTCTTGAACAACTGCATTAATCTGTTGGACCTCTGCTAGGCGCAAGAAAAAGTGCGCTCTGTTGATCCTTGCTCGGCTCACATGCTGAAGGAATGCGATCTGATCTTTGCTCCTAGTCACCATGGCGTAAGCAACGGGCCTACAGAACCATTCATTCCCTTCATCCCTTCCTCTCAATATCTTCTTCCTACCTACTCACTTCTTCAGCAGCCGGCCCTGCTGCTGCCTTCTTCGCCCCTTCCTGCCATTTTCCTGCTTTATTTGATGAGGAGGAACATTCTTCCATAACCAAAGCGGCGGACTTCGTGAAGTCTGTGCTCTCTTACCTCAAGACTCTATCCCTTCTCCACCCTTTTTGGAACCCATCTCCACCATTCTTTCGAGACACCTCATAGCCATTATACTGTTGTTGAGCTACAACTCCGTCCACCTCCTCTCCTTCCTTTTCTATGCGGAGTTTTTCTCTTCTCTTGCCTCACATATCTACTCTTACGTATCAAACCGCCTTCTGCCGAAATCTTTCCCCTATTTCTCACTACCTTACTCTATCTCTATCTCTTACGATCTACTGCAAATTCTTTTTCCTCTCCCTACTTTTCCTTTCTTTCTCTTTGACTTCTCCTCATGCATGGGACCTACATATCCTTACTCCTTCCTCTCCCAACTTCATTCTTCTACCCGACTATCCCTTCCCTTCTTCCCTCTTAGAAGTATCCTCTTCTTACTGTACTTTCTCATACGTCGGCTAGAGCATTGAGGTTGATTCCAAACCCTCTTCTCCTCCAGGCCACATCTTCCTTAAACCTCTTCCGCAACCTTGACTGACCATATTTACGTCAGCCTTAACCCTTCTCTACCTAAAATTCTTTGTTGATCACGCCATTACGGACCCGAGCCGACAGCGACAGTAGCGCTCGGTTTCACGGTGATTTCTTCGTAGGCATATTGATGATTGCTCAGCTACGACTTTCAATACTCATGCCACTATCTTTGATATAGGGAAGATTGTTGATCAACTAGTGAGCGACCTTTGCCGGGCCTTCGCAACTCGGGGTTCCTAGTTCAAGATCCAAAAGGCGCTTTCACGATCGGGATGCACCTCTCAAATCAAATCGGTGCTTTTCAATGAGCTCAAAAACACCGTGGCTCGGGCAATTCTTAGCGAAACGAAAGTTCTTGATTTCACCAATCACGCACCACGTCGAAGAAGCCAATGCAAAGGAGCTGTTCTTGAAGCAGCGTAGGGTTGGTGCCATCGGGGAGGAGAGGCTACTCACTTCTTGAATCAAGCCACGATTGAGGAGCAGAGCACCCACTTCAGAAACGTCGAATGAGAATCCGAATGCGGGTTGGAGACTACTTAGAGCGAGCAACTTCGGCCCTATTTTGATTACGTTGGTATTTTGTTACGTATACGTTGTTAAACCATCTTTGTTTACCAAAACTTCGCTGTTTAAGCGACTTGTTTAATCACGGATGTCTCAAGTTTCCTTCAAAGTTTAAATTGCTTCTTTTACGATACGCTCCGATTTAAACTTAGCGTTTAAATCTTTATATCTTAGCGATTTTAAATACTTATAGATTTAAACCTTGCTCTTCTTAAGTACTTTGTCTTAATGTTTTTTATCTGTAAGTACTTGGTCTAGCTATCTCTACACTAAGACTTACGCTGCGAGAGGTATGTGCACTCTTAATAAATATTCCTTAAGACATACTTTATTACCGGTTGCATGATTCAAAGCGCGCCGTAGGCGAGATGATGACATCAACCAAATAGGAGGAGATTGTTGATTCCTATGATTAGATTTGGTTGAGTCATCTTCGATTCTATTGAGGCTAAAAGGTGCAAAATGCCGATTAGTGTGGCAATGCCTTAGAGTCATTTTATTTAGAATAGTTTCTAAGTGTTAGTTCTTAGGCGCTCAACAAGCCAGAAGCCTACAGCGACCCTTGAAGGACAAGCCGGACTTTGAAGTACTGCTCACCGCCTGTGATAGCGGAAAATCAAATTTGGCCAATATCAAGGAACAATGACACGTGTACACCTATTTAGATATTTTCGAAAATATCTAGATAGTCAATAATGTCTTCACCGGATAATTTTTCAAGAAGTCAACTCTGTAATGACATGTCAGTGAATCGAAAATCGGCCGAAGACATTACCGTTTTGGCTAAGAAGACTTTCCAAGCTGCAAAAACTGCGCTCAGAAACATTACTCTGTTTAGTAATGTCTTCCTTTTTGCATCTCGATGGTATGGCGTTTCTTTCCCCAAAGCGCCGAATTGCATTCAATGCAAAGGCGTTGGGTGATTTATCTCTAATTTTAACCCAGGTCAAAAGATCTCTTCACGGGTATATATTCAAGTTTTGAAGATCTGAAGAAACAACTCTTTGCGCATTAAACTCTCAAGCTTCATCTTCATCACTCAAGCATTCAAGAGATCAGAAGGACAAGGGCTAACACTTCCAAACTTTAGAAGCTGCGAGATCACGCCATCTTAAATTCTTTCTCTCAGCTTCATTACGTTTGTCTTTAAATGTTTTTAATTGCGTGTGGAGAACAATTATCTATTGATTGTTTCTCTCACCTCATACACAGTTAAAAACTACTTTTGTACACGATCCATTAGAGATCTAAATCATAAACCTAGTGGATAAAACAAGTGCACTTTTAAAATCCAAAGCTAACCACTTTGGTAGTGGATGTAGTACTATTCACAGTACGAACCACTTCAAATTCCTGTGTGCAGTTTAAACTCTTCTTATCTCTCACTTTAATTGATTGTGTTTAAGCTGTTTCGGTCTGCTGCCTTACTTGACACTCTTGATTATCTCGAGAATCGATTTGTTTCCGCTGCCTAAGCACTTCTATTCAAACCTTTCATAAATCCTTTAGAAGTGTTCTTAAAAGAAAAAGTTTTATAAAAACATATCTAGGCTATTCAACCCCCCCCCCCTTCTAGCCTAGATTGAGCCTACTTCGGGACCAACAAATTTGATATCTTGTGCATGTCTGGAAGATGATGGCTTAGAGGGTAGATGGGGAAGGGGTTTGTTGAAAATTTCAAAAGGGAATTTGGTTATTTTCAACGCTAGAAAACTAAGAAATTTATATGTTTGCAATGTTGTGCCAGTGTCTTTTATTCAAAATCAAACAAGTGTTTTTATGGATGAAAAACCTGATTTATGGCATGAAAGACTTGGTTTTTTAAGTGGTAAAGGCTTAGAAATATTACACAAAAATGATTTTTTGGGTGATGATGTGATTTCTTGTGTGCCTTTATGCGATACTTATGTGAAAAACAAACATGATAAGGTTAGTTTTCCACCTCCCCCTCTAGGAAAATCTATAGCAAAGATTGTCTTGAGTTGATTCATGCGGATGTGTGAGGTCCTATGTGTGTGCCCTCACATGGTGGGAATAGATATGGTTTATCTATTGTTGATGACTTTTCACGAAAAGTCTGGGTTTTCCTTTTACAAGGTAAGTTTGATGTTTTTGAAAAATTCAAAAGTTGGAAACTTTTAGTTGAAAAACAAATTGGTAAGAAAATCAAGAAACTTAAGACGGATAGTGGGTTAGAGCTCTGTAACGGTGAGTTTGAGAGATTCTGCGTTGAGAGTGGGATTGATCATGAAAAATCATTCCTTTGCAATCTTGCCGAGCGTATGAATAAAACTCTGTTAGAACGTGTGAGAGTTATGCTTACGACATCGGGTCTCCCCATAGGGTTTTGGGGAGAGGCGGTTGTGACCGCCGCCTATGTGATCAATAGGTCCCCTTCTATCCCGCTTAATGGTAAATGTCCTGAAAAAGGGTTTTTAGGTTGTGATGTTGATTTTTCAAACTTAAGTGTTTTCATTTGTGCTGCTTATGTTCATCAAGAAAACAAAAAACAATAAACTTGAATCTCGGTCGGTTAGGTGTGTTTTCTTAGGGTATACGGAGAGGGTGAGTACTTATAGATTGTGGTTAAAAGAGGAAAATGATTTTAAAATCATATTTTGTGAGGATGTTGTGTTTGACGAAACTGTATTTCCTTGCTTGCTTCCTGTTCAACCTATACATGCTATTAATGTTCCCCCTCCCATGGCTCCTTTTGCGGTGGAGCATCCCTATGGCGTGAGTTCTCTTGATGTGAGTCATAATGCACAAAATGAAATGGTAGGAAAATCTGAATTGTTAATGAAGATAAGGAGGATGAAAATGTGAATGGAATTCCTAAAATTGGAGATTTAGGTGATTATCAACTTGCTAGGGGTAGGCCTAGACTTTGTGTTCGAAGGCCGTCTAGATTTGGTAACTATTTTCATATTTCCTCGTATGTACTTTGTGTGCTTGAATCTGTTAACAATTGTCATAAACCCAAAATTTATAATGGTGCTTTAAAATATGGAAGTCCTAGTGATTGGTTAAATGATTTAATGGATAATATTATTGCTTTGCATGTGAACCATTCTTGGACTTTGGTGTCCTTTCGTGTGGCTAAATTTTATATTTTTAAAGTTAAATTGATTGTAAAAGGGTTTTCTCGAAAACAAGGGATTGTGATTAAACTTTCTTTGATTGCCCAATTTGATTGGGAGGTAACAAAATTTCAATCTTGTTTTAAATTGCTGGAATTTGATTCGTGTGATTGATGCATTTCCTTATTGTTACCCGCGAAATCCACGACATACTTGGAGTTTGTCGTGTTGTCTCTCTTGTTCTTACTTTGTGTTAGAATGAGTTAGATTTCGTTGTTTCCGTGCTTACTTAGTGTTTGCGTTCTTTTCCTCCCGTTCTTGTTTCCTACTTTGTGTTGGATCAAGTTTGGGATAGGCTATGATGTTCCCTACTTATGTCCATGAGTTCAATATTATTGTCCTGATACTTGTTCCAAGGTGGAGATTGTAAGTGTGGCTGGGCCTATTTGGGCAGCCCACTTGTGAAGCCCCAACCCAGCAACCCTAAAACCCACAACCTTCCTTGTTTCCCTCTCTTTAGTTGTTGTTTCTTGCTGCTCACATTTGGTCTTCAGTTTTATTTTTGGGGGCTGCCTCTGTGACCCCGAAAGATCCGGCTCCTTCCTTTCCTCTTCTCCATCAGCGTGTCATTTTCTACTTTGGCCTGATTTTTCACGACTGATTTCTTGGCTGGGCACTATATATACTCCCTTTGTCTCGTCCTTGATAGAGCACGACATACACACACACAATCGGGTAAAAAACCGACTGATCTCTCTCTCTCTCTTTGTGCTCGTTCTCTTCTGCTTTTTCTCTACTTCTAATAGCTGTAAGCGGTGAGGTTTTTTGTGAAGGGAAACACTGAGTTCTTGAAGTCCATGAATCAAGTGTACTGTGAGGGGCGTTAATCGGGTTCTTGTGGGTTTTCTGTTGGAAGGCTAGGGTTGGTCTTCATAGTTGAGAAATCCTTGGAAAAATTATCCCTTTCGGTTGTGAACTCTTTGGTTGGACTGGTATACTCTGTGCATAACCAGTGGGGATCTGAGCCTAGGCATTATAAGTCCTAGGCAGATTCGAGTTAGTCTCCGTTGAGCCAAGGATACTCAATTACTTTTTTCTCTTTATTTTGCCTTGTTCTATTATATGTGTTGCAAGTAATACATTGTCAATATAAGATTGTGAACATTCTTATTTGTCAGAATTATTAAGCTTCAACTTTGGTATATTGTAAGTCTACTGCCAAAGTCGAAGATGGGTATCATTGTAAAGTCACGTAACGATAATTTGGTGTGGCTCAGAATTGGTTCTGTAAGTATCCTTTAATTTCTCTACAAGTATAGTTGAGAACTTGGATTTGTTCAATAAATATCCATGGGGAACAAAGTGATGAAGATGGCTAGTTCTCGTGCTCAGACTTCTGTGTGCAACGACTTTCTGTTGACATTACAGGTAACCAATTGTATATATTATATGGTTAGTTGATTTTATATTGAATGGTTAGCTGATTTTTTCAATTTGACATACTTCTAATATGTAACATTTTTAAAATGCAGGTTTGAGTATTTGAGTTGTTCCATGATTTTCCTGGATTTAAAGACATATATGAGCTATCAAACATCCACAGTCAAGTGCCCAACATACCAAGAATGTGCAATTGGAAGTCTTGCCAAAATCCAAGCTATGAAGAAATCATTGATATATTGGATATCACAAGAGTAAATGTAGAGTTTGATTAATAAAGTTGTGGTGTTATTTAATCCAAACTATGTTATTTTATAAACAGTCTAGTGTCCAATATAGTTGAAGTTAGTATTTTGCTCAATTGACAGGAAGAAGTGTTTGTTCCATTGACCCTTACTGAGACCAAAAAACAATAGCGCTATGTTGTTGAGTATGAGCGTCAATTTGGTGCTGATTGGAGCACATCCTTCCATGTTGAGGCTGAACATGTTGAAGATGAAGGTCATCGGTCTCCTCGATGCCTCCCCTCCCGACAACATCCATCTCCCTCTTCCGTTGTGACTAGCACCAGCACCAACTCTCCTCATCTAAGTGCAATTTTTGATTTCTTGCAGAAGATGGACCAAAAGATTGAGGATCTTAGGACTTAAGTGATGACATTGGATCGAAAAGTGGTAAAATATTTACATTATGATTTTGAGTAATTTGTTGTGATATTAATTAGTTTACACTTACCTAAGCTTACCTACCTATTTGAATTGATAGGATGATCTAAAAACAAGTTTAGATGCATCTCAAGAACAAGCAACACCCCCCAACTTCTCATGGACTCCACATGTTACTCTTCTCCTACTTTTCAAAGTTTTATCTACTACTCTCCTTACCACCACCACTCCCATCTCCACTACCTTCCCTACCACCGCCACTCCCATCATCTCTACTACTCCCACCATTACTACTGCCACCAAGAATGTAACTGTCTTCCAAAGGAGGACCAGAAAAACAAGTGAATGTGAAAGCGATTTTGGAAGATATTTTGGAAGAAGTATCTACATTATCTGCATATGAGGTCGAGGAGGTGGCTGAGAAGAAGTAGGGAAAACTAGATCACGTTAAAGGTAGAAAAAGGAAATGTCTCACTGGTATTGAGGCTGAGAATATTTTGGAATCGACAAAAAAAAGGGGAAAAACATCTACATGTATCTCTTCTCCCTACATTACGCCTGCGCCGAAATCTGATCCTAAACCATAGAAAAAATGGCAATTGACACATTTTGTAATTATTTTGATCCATGATACGCTTATGTAAATCATTCATTTGTATACTTTGGTATTGGTAGAGACTATTTTATGTTGTTGTAATTGGTACTTAAGCATTGGTACAAAGTATGTATGTTGTTGTAATTGGTACTTAAACATTGGTACAAATTATATTATGTTGTTGTTTGCAAATTGGTTTTGGTACATATTATGTTAATTTATGTTAGTGCAAATTGGTTTATGTGTGTGATTTGACGGGTTTTTATGAAATTGGTTTTGGTTTATGTGTGTGATTTGACAGGTTTATGAAATTGGTTAATCAACTGGTTTATTAACTAGTCTATTGATAAACCATATTGACAGATAAGTTTCTGTATGTTAGGTTTATGAGGTTACCAATATGCTTTATGAAATTAGTATATCAAGTGATTTATTGATAAATCATAGATAAACCATGTTGACAGATAAGTTTATGTCACTTAGGTTTACGAGGTTATCAATATGTTTTATGAAACTGGTTTATCAAATGGTTTAACAAGTGTTTATTGATAAACCATAGATAAACCATGACATATAGGTTTATGTCTGTTAGGTTTATGAGGTTACTAATATGTTTTATGAAACTAGTTTATCAACTGGTTTATTGATAAACCATGTTGGCAAATAGGTTTATGTCTGTTAGGTTTATGAGGTTACCAATATGCTTTATGAAACTGGTTTATCAAATGGTTTATCAACTGATAAACCATAGATAAACCATGTTGGCAGATAGGTTTATGTATGTTAGGTTTATGAGGTTACCAATATGCTTTATGAAACTGGTTTATCAAATGGTTTATTGATAAACCATAGATAAACCATGTTGACAGATTGGTTTATGTTGGTTTTGGTACAAGGTGATGACAGGAACTTGGTATTGGTACAAATCGAAATGGTTAATGTTGGTAAAGCATACATGTTAAACCATTCATAAACCATTATAATATGAGGTTTATCAATTGGTTTATGAAAGTGGTTTATGAAATGGGTTTACAACTGGTTATTTAACTGGTTTATTGATAAATCATAAATAAACAATCTCACTGTCAGTTAACTGGTTTATGTTGGTTTTGGTACAAGGTTATGAACTTGGTATTGGTACAGAACTACAGATTGAAATGGTTTATGTTGGTATAGCATACATGTTAAACCATTCATATTTTTTTCCTCTGGGGCATGGAAGGGATCGAAACTTTGTGAAGTCACATGTCTATACATGTTAAACCATTCATATCATTTATCAATTGGCTTATCAACTGGTTTATGAAAGTGGATTATGAAACTGGTTTATTGATAAACCATTCATACCATTCATAAACCATGTTAGTCATTCCTTGCAAAATGCAATTGGTATATTCAATAAACCAGACACAAAATAATCACATTATGATAAATTTGGTTTGTTAAGTAAAAAACTGTTTTTCCTTGCAAAAGACAGAGCAAATGAGAGCAATATTGAAGTAAGAAAATAACATAGCAATAATACATAACCTTGGCATTGCCATATTCACATTTCATATTCACATGTCCAAAAATCAATGAGGCATAATATACATCTCCCCTTCCCCATTAAGAAAAACCAAAGATTGGGGATACACATCCTTTGCAAAATACATAACCTGAGTTCCTAACTACTTACATTTCAAAACAAGGGGCAACCAAATTGAATATATTCAGTCAGACAAACAACAAGACAACAACAACTAACAAGAACAAAATACTAATGACACCTAAACTCCACATGAAAAATTTCTGGTCTTTAACAGCCTTCATTTCCAATTCGCAAATCTCTACTTTGAGCTGATAGATGGATTGTAGCAGGCTTGGAATAACCACCATTGATCTGGGACACATTGGGGGGTCGTACCAAGTGAAGTATCCACACCCACCGTCTTGTAACATCCAAAATAGAAAGAGAAAAGGTGATTGATTGATAAACAATGGAATGTTGCCCAGAAACAACAAAACGTCTAAACCTAACACGAAAACCCTAAAACGAAACAACACATACATAAGAATAGTTCGGACAACCAAAAAATCTTCTACCAGGATTCGTTCATGTCCATGTCGTCTTCAAAACAATCAGCTGATCACAAAGCATGAAGCATTCGCCATTGCTAGAGAGAGAGCGGAGAGTGGAGATGGGAGTGGAGAGAGAATGACGAGGAACTTAATGAGAGAGAATGGAGAATCCAAGGTTTTATATGGCCATTCAAATTTGACTTCAAAATTTGGGAGGCAAATTTGAAGTCTAACAAATTTGGAGGGATTCATTATTAAATATAGGTATTATATTTAATTAATATAGGTACTATATGACATAATTACATAAAATAACATAACGTCTTATTTAATTAACATAACGTCTTATTTGATTAACATAATGTCTTAATTTTGTTTTTGCACTTCATTTTGCTTATGTATAGTTTAATTGGAATGACAATTAGAGGCCCAATTTTCGCACTTGCAATCATTTAAGTTTAGATAACCAAGTATCTAACCAAAATTACAGTCGTCGCTTGGTAGATGTGCAATTGGCTTGACAAATGACAAGTTATAACATAAATATATGTTACGTCTAATGGCGTAATGGACTACTATAGACCATTATAACATGAAAATACGTTACGCCTAATGGCAAAATGATATAATACAATATTATGGACCATTATAACATAAATATATATTACGTCTAATGACGAAATTGTATAATAGACTACTATGAACCATTATAATATGAAAATACGTTACGCCTAATGACGAAATGGTATAATGGACTACTATGGACTATTATAACATAAAAATATGTTACGCCTAATGTTGAAATGGTATAATGGACTACGACGAACCATTATAACATAAAAATATGTTGCATCTAATGTCGAAATGGTATAATACACTGCTATAGACCATTATAACATGAAAATACGTTACGCCTAATGGCGAATGGTATAGTGGACTACTATGGACCATTATAACATGAAAATACGTTATGCCTAATGTCGAAATAGTATAATGGACTATGATGGATCATTATAACATGAAAATATGTTACACCTAATGGCGAAATGGTATAATACACTTCTATAGACCATTATAACATGAAAATATGTTGTGCCTAATAGTGAAATGGTATAATACACTACTATGGACCATTATAACATGAAAATATGTTACGCCTAATGGCGAAATGGTATAATACACTACTATAGACCATTATAACATGAAAATACGTTACGTCTAATGATGAAATTGTATAATATACTACTATGCACCATTATAACATGAAAATACATTACGCCTAATGACGAAATAGTATTATACATTACTTTGGACCATTATATTATGAAAATATGTTACGCCTAATGGTGAAATAGTATAATACACTACTATAGACCATTATAACATGAAAATATGCTACGCCTAATAGTGAAATGGTATAATACACTACTATGGACCATTATAACATGAAAATATATTACGCCTAGTGGCGAAATGGTATAATGGACTACGATGGACCATTATAATATGAAAATACGTTACCTCTAATGTCGAAATGGTAAAATGGACTACAATGGACCATTATAACATGAAAATACGTTACGCCTAATGGTGAAATTGTATAATACACTATTATAGACCATTATAACATTAAAATACGTTACACCTAATGGAGAAATGGTATAATACATTACTATGGACCATTAATCCATTATAACATAAATATATGTTGCATCTAATGGCGAAATGGTATAATGGATTACTATGGACCATTATAACATGAAAATATGTTACCCCTAATGGTGGGATTGTCTAATGGACTACTATGGACCTTTATATCATGAAAATGTGTTATGCTTAATGTCGAAATGGTATAATGGACCACGATGGACCATTATAACATGAAAATACGTTACGCCTGATGGCGGAATGATATAATACACTACTATAGACCATTATAATATGAAAATACGTTACGCATAATGACGAAATGATATAATACACTACTATGGACCATTATAACATGAAAATATGTTACGCCTAATGGCAAAATTGTATAATACACTACTATGAACCATTATAACATGAAAATATGTTATGCCTAATGGCATAATGGTATAATACACTACTATAGATCATTATAACATGAAAATATGTTACGTCACGTTACGTCTAATGACGAAATGGTATAATACACTACTATGAACCATTATAACATGAAAATATGTTACGCATAATGGCGAAATGGTATAATACACTATTATGAATCATTATAACATGAAAATACGTTACGCGTAATGTCAAAATGGTATAATATACTACTATGGACCATTACAACAAGGTTCATTTTACAAATCAAAATAACTTGGTTTACTATCAACTGAAATAAGCAATTAATATACAAAAATCAGTTAACTGACATGGTTTATATATGGTTTACCAATAAACCAGTTCATAAAATACACAGACATAAATCAGTTTCATACCAGTTTCATTTTGCAAATTTCATACCATTCATGCTAGTTTGTAAACAAGTTCATGTCAGGCCACACACCCCAGTTAACTGGCGACTTGGTTTATCTATGGTTTATCAATTAACCAATTGATAAACCAGTTTCATACACCTGTCAAACCACACACATCAATTAATTGACACTGAGATGTTTTATCTATGATTTATTCCAGTTGATTACCCAGTTCAATAAACTAGTTTTATTAAGCATATTGGTAACCTGTTAGTTACACATACAAAAACCAGACATGGTTTATATATGGTTTATCAATAAACCAGTTGATAAACCACACAGACATAAACAAGTTTCATAATCTAGTTTCATACCAGTTTCATAAACATGTTTATCAATCAACTAGTTGATAAAGTAGTTTATAAACCAGTTTGGAAACCAGTTGAAATAAATCTAAAATTACACATCAGTAAAACTGAAATCTAAACTTAAATTAAATTGAAATTTGAAATTTGAAATCTGAAAATGTTTTTAAACATGCGATTGTCTATCAGAAATAGGTTGTCTATCAGAAATAAGTGTTTGGTTTCAACACGAAAGTCGATTGTGCCCTACTTGTCCATACTTACTGCATCTTTGTCTTTTGCAAAACTCTCCGATTGATCGAATTCTCGATGTTCTGCGACGTCCAGCTCGTGGTTGGAATACATGTGGCAAGATAATCATTGCCTTAATTGATTCTGACATGTCATATTCCTCTTGATTGGGGGCTGGGAAGATGTTAGATGAATATGTCATTCTACAAGACGATGTTGTATATAATGATGAGCACAATGAGTACACTGAAAAATGTCTCTTGATGCAAACTGCAAATGCGTACTCGCATGGTACATGGTTCAATTGAAACCTTTGGCAAGTGCAAGTATGATTATCAAAATCCATTGTGTAATGCTTATTACCACCTTTCACCACATAAATGGATTGATTGATGTGTTCAATAACCGTATACTTCTTGGCCATCTATCTTGTTTTAGCTAGTTTTGCTTCCATTATAGGGGTTAAAACAGTTGTACACCTTGAAGCTAACTCACGTCTCTAACAAAACCATTTTTGCAATATTTTTCCAATACTTTGAAATAAGGAAAGTATAGGAGTCTGTCGGGCTTCCTTGAACACTGAGTTGAGAGACTCCACATTGTTTGAAGTCATGATATTGTAATGGTTTCCTTTGCAATGTTAACTCGCCCAAATTTCAAACTTTGTCTCACTAAGATATTTACAACCATTCTCATCGATTTTTTGAATTTGAGACATATGTGTTGAACTCTTCTATGGTATATGCCTTTGTCGCTCTCATAAAAAGGGAGATCGTGTTTGGCTTATAAGTTACAACCTTTAAGTTTCCCTTTATATGATAGATACAATGAGCATGATGTGTACTCTGATAAACATTTTGGACTGCAGTAATAAGACTCCTATGTCTGTCGGAAATGATCAAAAGTGATTCATTATCACATGTTATTTCTTTCAACTTCATAAAAAACCAAGTCCATGATGCATTATTCTCAAAATCGACAATAGCCCATATAAAAGGATATATCTGCATATTACCATCTTGACAAATTGTAATAATCAACGTACCTCTATATCTTGCAGTTAAAAATATTCCATCCACAATCACTACCAGACGCATTGCAGTGTGGAATCCGATAATGCAAGCCTCATATGCCAAAAAAAAAAAGTACTTGAATCTGTGTTTGTTATCAACCTCTAAAGAGTAGACTTTTGATGGATTGACCAATTGTAAGTTGTGGGCATATACGACCAACTTCTTATAACTATCCTCAGCTAAACCCCTGAGTTGTGCTAAGGCATTTTCTCTAGACCTCCTCATTTTTATATAGTTTAGTGAAACCCCCAATGTTCTAGAAACTTCTGTAATGATTTCCTTCTGTTGTAACACAGTGTCACGGTCCTCCAACCTTGGTGAAATATGTTTCCCAATGATACGCGTTGTCGCTTGCCTATGATCAGCCATGCACATATTTTGGGGGCAACAATGTTCTGGTGTATATTTTTTAATCTCAAAATAGTCACTTTCTGAGTACTTTGTTACAAACAAACGCGATTTGCAATTATCATCAACACAAACTAATGTGCACAAAGTTTTGTTCGATTTTTTTTGTTTTGAACTCAAACTTGTGGTTCAGTGTAAGAAAGTGCACAACATCCTAACTTGTTATTGAATACTTGTCCAACATTTAAATCAATCTTTTTTCGGTATCACTCGTGTTGTACTTGCAACCGAAGAAGTCAATAAATTATCTCTTGTGAATTGATTGTCTTGATTTTTGTTGTCTTGACTGAACCATCAAACATTTGTCTTCATCTCTATAGTAAAATCATTAGGGTTATTGGATAAAGGTTCATCTATGTTGTCTTTATCTCTGTTCTCTTGACTGAACCCATCAAACTATCTGGACAGTGGCAAATTCAGTAGGGTTATTGAAAAAAAATATGTCATGTTCCATTTTTTCCTCTTCTCCATTGTTTTCATCTTCTCTATTATTCTCCTCTTCTCCATTAGTTTCCATGTCAAAACCAAATGCATTATTTTCTTCTCGTTTCGAGTCTAAAATTTTCATGATCAATCGAGTTACAAAAAGAGGAGATTGAACATCTAGTTTGTTAAGGTTAAAGTACCATTCAAAATATTCATCTGTAGTCATTAAGACATGAAATTTTAAAGCATTTGTCGTTGTTTCTGGAGTAAGAAATCTTATCTATATGTCATCAGCTTGGAAAATGGCTCGTACTTTAGCATATAACTCTTCATATGTACTTTCATTACTGATATCAACTCCTCTTGGATTTTGTTTATCAATAAATTTCCACGAGCATCCGACGATGTCTTCTTCAACAAAATGTTCAAAATAAATAACTGAGGGCCAAAAACCTGAAGTCATTTCTACAATATTGAACATAATAAATAAGTACATTCATATCAAGGCTGACCAAAGGGTCAAGATAGGTAAACTATGGCTTTAGGCCTCAGAAAATAGGAGTCCTCAATTTTTTTAATTACTATTAGTATTAGGTGTGACTCTTAGATTTCCTAAACATCTAAACTAAATAACAGTTATCTACTTATCTCTCAGACTCCCACGTCTCTGACTCCTCGCCTCCTCCAGTCGTGAGTCCTCCCTCCGTCTCTTACTCTCTCTCTCTCTCTCTCTCTCTCTCTCTCTTACTCAGTCTCAGTTACTCTTCCTCTGTGACTCCTTCTTTTAGACTCTTACTCAGATCAATTACTCTTTTTCACTCTTTCACTCTTTCAATTATGGTCTTCATGCATCGTTTCTAGCCTTCCAGTTTGGTAGTTTCTAGCACTACTGCAGTCTGCAGCCGCAGCAATTGCAAAGAGGAGGATCGAGATCGAGACTCATTGAATAAACGAATTGGGCCATTGCGTTTTGCCTTGTGAGGCCGCGACCGATCCCCGACCAGGTTTCTTAATTTGTTCTAACTATTTTTTTCTTTAGTCTTGTGCCTTGATTTGATTTATAGTCATTTAATTTAATTTTGTGAAAATACATTGCTTTTTAATTTTAACTTATAAGTTATATAAATCAGAAATGTCAACTAGAAATTGAGGGATTAAATCTATTTATGGAACTAAAATTTTTAAGAGGAATTATACAAGTGAACGAATGATACACCAAATGACATATTTAATTATATATTAAGGGTTGATTCTTTTCCAAATATGGAGATCGCTTATAGAATAATGCTAACAATTCCCGTAACTGTTGCTCCGGCAGAAAGGAGTTTTTCTAAGCTAAAATTAGTAAAATCTTATCAAAGATCGGCAATGTCTCAACAAAGATTAAGTGGACTAGCTTTATTATCTATTGAAAAAAGAATTGTTAATTGAAATCGATTACAATAATTTAATAAATGATTTTACATCTCAAAAAACACGAAAGATAAACTTTAAATAAAAATATAATAATTTTAATAATAAATTATTATTTACTTTAAAATGGCTTTATTTTATAGTTCACTTTAGGTCTCCATAACGATTGGGCCGACCTTGATTCATATACTCAATGTATTCAAATGTTAAAGGAATAAATTGCCTTCAAAAACCATGTACATTTAATAAACCATGTGCATTTTACAACCATAAAAAAAAAGATACTGATTCATTCATGTCAGTTTGCATGTGGTTTATTAATAAGCCATGTCAGTTAAGGCATATCTGATTTTTATTTTGCAAAATGCACTAGGTTTATTTTATTAATAAGTTTATTGATAAATCATGTCAGTGAATTGGTTTAAGAACTGGTTTATGGTAATACATTGTAATTGGTATTGATAAGCTGGTTCTGGTTCTGGTACAGGTTATGTGTGTGTGGTGTGGTTTACAAACTGGTTTTGGTTTTGGTACATGATATATGTGTATGTTCTGAAATTACAGATTCTGGTTTCAAAATTACAAGATGTGTGTGTGTTTTGAAATTACAGGATATGTGTGTTTTGAAAATGCAAACTAGTTTTGGTACTACTTTTGATACATGATATCAACTGCTCATGTTAGTCAATTGGTTTATCAACTGATTTGTTGATAAACCATTGATCAAACTTGGTTTAAAAATTGTTTATTAATAAACCATGCCAGTCAACCATATCGGTTAAGGCATATATGATTTTTATTTTGCAAAATACATAATCATTAATAAATCATCTCAGTCAACTGTATCAGCTGATTTATTAATAAACTATTGATAAACCATGTCATTCAACTAGTTTATTAGTTAACTAGGTATATTTGCACGTGGTTTATTGATAAATCATCTCAAATTACACTTGGTTTATCAATGATTTTTTATTCAACCAGGCACATTTTGCAAAAACAAAAAACATGTTTGCCTTAACAAACCAACTACATGCAAACTGACATAGTTGATTGATAATCAATTGAAATTATACATAAACTAGCAATGGTTTATTAATAATAAAAAATGATTTTTTTTTTTGCAAACTAATATTGTGGATTGATAAACCAGATTAAGTGTCAATGTATCAAGTATCAGGTTAAAAATGCACATGATTGTCGAGTGGTTGATCAATTCACCATGTATTTTGCAAATAAAAACCAGTTTTGCACATGGTCGGGTAGATGACCGAAGTGGTCGACTAGACAACGTGTCGACATCTTCGTCTTCTCTACAGAAAACTAAAATCGATTGAAATACAGGTTTGCATGGAAACGAACCTAAATAATTAGTACACATGTATTCAACAAAGGGCTTTGAATTTGGGAGAGAACTCTGGATTTGCAATAACGATCCTAACGAACTTTGTCGAACTCCACGACTCAATTGAGGGAATATTCGACTACACGGTTGAAGGGTATTAGGGTGGAATGTATCTGATATGTCTACAACAGGTTTTCAATATATATATATATAAAAAGGGATAAATGAAGGATATTATAGATATTTCATTACACATTTGACCATAAAAGTATATTTTGATTAAGTGAGGTTAGAAATGACGATGTTATCTTTGACTTCACCTTGTGTAAATACCAGTATACCACCCCCACTTAGCTCCGCGGAGCAACCTGAAACTGAAAATTGAAACCCAAGACTTACATGTATAGTTGCTCTTCAACGCCCATGGAAGCAAAGCAACCCACCAAAGTCAATATCAATTATCAACCTTTTAGCCTAGTCAATAGTCATCCTCCCAATTCCCAAACCCCCAATCTATTTATTTTTTTATTAATTAAATCTCTAATTCTAAATTAAGCCAGAATCCTTCCCTTTCGGCTTCTCGCAATACCACTTTCTCTTTTTTCACGTTCACTCCACCTCTGTTATTTGAACCTGAAGCAGCATCGCATTGATTTTGTGGTGTGTGATTGAGCTATTGGTAATGGCGGATCGGATGAGAAATTTGTTCAAGGGTGAAGTGGTAACCTACACATACATTCTTCTTTACATCACCCTCTCCAGCGGTCAGATCTTCTTCAACAAGGTCCCTCTCCTCCACATTCTCCTTCATATATTACCAATAACCACATTTCATCAAACATCTGGCGTGCTTTGCCGTTTGTCATCTTTCAAATTTTGAGATTATTACATTTATTTGCTGCAGTTTCGTGATCTATGACGACCTATAAGTTCGCTTGCTTTGTATTCGTTTAGGAAAACTTATTTTCGCCCCCATTTGGCACTCGCGTACGCGTTTAATTGTGAATTTGTGATTACATTAATTGGTTGAGTATAATTTTGAATCAAATCTTTTTTTTTTTTTTTCAATTCAATTCATTTGGTTGTCGGCATGTAAGAAATGTTAAACAGGTCAAGGTTGACTTTCTTCCCCCTCCCACAATTTTAGAGGTATTTTGTCTTTACTGAATAAACTGTTGAAATTAGGGATTGATATTTGGTTCTGGGTTTGTCAATAAGTCACTATAAGTTATATGCATTCCTAAGATACAAATGGGTAGTTACATATTTTTGTTGGTTTAGAGTGGCCATGGCTGTATTTTATCTCTCGTTTGCATCTATTTGCTTGTACCAATCAACCTAACCCCCCCTCCCCACACCACCCTCAAATGACATATTGAACAAGGAAAATAATCTCATATTGCCTTGATTTTACTAGGTAAAGAGCTACATTTACGGTGAGACATCTCAAGCACAGCTTCACAGTTTGTTAGGGATATGTTAAGAAACTGGGAATGCGATATAATAGGACTTTATACTAAAATAGATATGAACTGTTTGGAACTTTCTGAGCAAGGTTGTATACTCAGAATTGAGTCATTATTCATTATCTCATCTAACCATTCAATTCTGATTGGCTTTTTTGTTGCAATATAAGAGATTGTGCGTTCTCTGTACTATTACCTCAGACGGCGAACATTATATAATTTTTTTTCTGAGATGCACTATTGCTTCATATGACTAATTTTATTTTAAAAAATTGTGAGTGCAGTGGGTTTTGTCATCGAAGGAAGTAAACTTTCCTTTTCCTCTTGGCTTAACACTACTACACATGGTGTTCTCATCTGTGTTATGTTTTGTGGTCACCAAAGTATTCAAGGTAATAGCTCATCAAAATTGTGGCAAGTGCTACTCGTCTATCTCAATCTCTCTCTCTCTCTATATATATATATACACACACACACACATGTGGGCGTGTCCCTGTGCGCATATGTATATATTCTGCTTAAACAAACTCTAACATTGTTTGTGTTTCTTCATAGATTTTTAAATTGGAGCAAGGAATGACTGCAGAAATGTAAGTATTTCTCTATGGCATCCATAATCAATATACCAGTCTTTTCTATGTTTGTTAGAAACGAAATTGCCCTGCTGGCTGCTGCTGCCGCCTTGGAAATATTAGAAACAAATTGTGAGGAAAAAGTAGAAGTAGAATTTCAGATCTCAAGCTTTTCTTCGGTCTCTCTCTCTCTCTCTCCCTTCCAAGCTTTTTTTATTCTTCGACAAAAACTCTCTCACTGTAAGTAGAAAGTAGTTAAAATGAAAGAACTAATAATTGTAAATGCTGGAAATTCTTTTCTCTCTCTATTGTTTCTTTTTTTGGTAACTCTTGCTTTGATTTAATTTTACAACCTATGTTAGTGACTTAGCTAATTCTGAACATGCAGATATGTCTCGTCAGTCATTCCAATTGGTGCTATGTTTGCAATGACTCTGTGGCTTGGGAACACTGCATACCTCTACATATCTGTTGCATTTGCACAAATGTTGAAAGCAATTAGTAAGTTTTTTATATTCATCCGTTTGATTTCTTTCCTGTCCATTTTGGGGGACAACCTACTTAAGCAAATTTAGTCTTCACATCAGCTTTATGGCTATTCTAATCAGTGTGTCTAAAGAGTCAAAACAGTCTCAGAGGTAACATCTGATAGTCGTTAGTCATCAGGGCTCTCTGCTCTTTGGTCTAAAGAGTCAAAACAGTCTCAGAGGTAACATCTGATAGTCGTTAGTCATCAGGGCTCTCTGCTCCTTAGCTGGGAGATCGGGATTGTTCAACAACCTGACTTTCAATTGCTCGTATAAGTTATAAGATTTTGTTAATATCAATGTTGATAACACGTGATATGTGTTTGACTAATGCAGTGCCAGTAGCAGTATTCATCCTGGGAGTAGCAGCTGGATTAGAAGCAATGAGCTGTAGGATGCTTCTCATAATGTCTGTGATAAGTTTTGGAGTACTAGTGGCTTCATATGGTGAAATGAATATTAACTGGATCGGTGTTGTTTATCAAATGGGAGGTGTTGTTGGAGAAGCTTTAAGGCTTATATTTATGGAGATTCTTGTGAAAAGGAAGGGTCTCAAATTAAACCCCATATCCCTTATGTACTACGTTAGCCCCTGCAGGTATGTACTTTATCCTCTACGGCTAGAAGTTATAGTCATTTCTTGGCACCATTTTATGTTTATGTAGAAAAAATTTCTGTCCGTGTGAGCAGAATCTTGGTTCGCTATGCAGCGCTCTTTGCCTGTTTATTCCGTGGCTTTTTCTGGAGAAGCCAAAGATGGATGATCGCTCGTGGAGCTTTCAACCACTCGTGCTAACACTGAACTCCCTGTGTACTTTTGCGCTCAATCTGTCAGTTTTTCTAGTGATTTCGCATACAAGTGCCCTAACCATTCGTGTGGCTGGAGTAGTTAAGGACTGGGTGGTTGTCTTGCTGTCAGCCCTTCTCTTTGCGGATACGAAGCTCACTCTCATAAACCTGTTTGGTTATGCCATTGGTAATTTTTTTTTTACCCAAGTAATATTTTTAAAGTAAATTACATTGACTGATATTGTTAGAGACTGTTTATTTTCTCAGCATGGTGCTTGTTAATATCTCTATGAAGCACTTCAACATGCAATTCTGGTCTACTTTATTTAGCTCTCTTTTCAGTTTGGACTTCTGTTAGTGTTTGCACAATAGATCTTCTTTTCCCATGGTGTCTACCCAGATTTGTTTGCACTCATGCCCAAGCATGCGAACACTTCTAGAACTCTTCTTTCTAAGCATAAGTGTCTACCTTCTCGTAATTCTTTTTGGTCAAATAATGGGAACACTTTCAAGTTTTTTTTAACCATGTGATGCATGCTAAAACTCATGATTCTCAAAGCATGGTACTTTGTTCTTTGATTTCTCTAACTAGATGTCTGTAATTGAATTTGCTTCAGTATTGCTTCTTCTACGTTCTACCACAGATATAGTGTGTGTGTGTAAAAAATGGTAACTCGTAGGTGGTTCTATGAAATGAGTACATTTTAACATAGGGAAGAAGCTGATCTTTTTTATGCAGCCATTGCTGGTGTAGCGTGGTACAATAACCAAAAGTTGGTAAAGGAAGTTTCTCGAGTCAGTCCTGATGAATCTGAAAAAGCTCAATCTATAACGATGGCTTCTTCCTCAACAACTAACAAGTAGATGCAAGAGGTCTCACACATTACTCCCAGGTATGAGCTTAAGAACTCAATGTCCATCATTGACTTGTTAATAACATTACTTCTTATCAAAAAAATAAAAATAACATTACTTAGGTTAAGCTACATCCTTCCCGAAGAAGCATCAATCATCATGTAGCTGAAGTGTGTTTCATTTCTACGTTGAGGATCTCTAAAAAAATTGGCAAACTTGAGTGTCCTCCTCTGTTTTAGCATGAGAGGATTTGACATTCATAGAAGGCTGTTCGCTGTTGCATTTATTAATAGGAATAGGAAATCTTTTCGTATGTAAAGCAATTGGTTTTGCGGCGTTATAGCGAACTCAATACTTGTTCCTTCATTTCATTTCATTCCATTTCAATTGTGCTGAAAACTGTCAAGTCTACAACTCTTGATGATGATGATACCTATGTAAATCCTTTACAGATGTTGGAATTATAACAACATTGTTTAAGCACAGTTTCTCTTCATGGGGCAATTTTCTTCTAACCTTAGTACCTTACCATGCTAGGGTTGATTTGGGGTTGTGCACTCTTTACATGTTTGTGCATTTCATTATGTTTTAGCTTTGGAAAATATTACTAATCAGCAAATATGAACAGTATTCATCAGGCTTTAATGCGTTGTATTGCTGACGAGTGTACAACACTCTAGAGCCCATTGTTATTGAAGTATGTTGATATTTGCTGTTAATATTAGCTATTAGTGTCTTATTTTTTTTTGCTAATTAGCTTTAGTTTCATTGACAACCCTTGTAGGGTTGTAGTATTCCACTACAAAATTAGGGTAGGGTTGTAGTATTCCACTACAAAATTTAGAGTCCTACGGCGTGATGTTTAGCAATTGAATAGCTTAGGACTTTTAAGCAAATCAATCTCTAAGACTCGTATATAACAAAATTGAAAGCGAGACTTATCCAATATTTACATACTAAGTTCATTGTTGAGAGTATTATTTTTTGATGTGTGACATGAAAGATAATACTTTGTACTACCTTCTTTGGTTTTGGTGTGGGGAGGGGAAACTAAGTGAATCCCGAGACTACCTGATGTGGATCCGGGTTCGGATTCGAGTCAAGATCGATTCGAAGATTAACGAGACCCTCAATGATAAACAAAAAACGCGGAATTAGAATAGTGAACAATGAAAGTAACGAGAATAACGATAAAATCGAAAATAACAAAATAAGAGAAAGAATAGAAAGAGTCTCCCTTGACCCACTAATTGCAATTGACTAGGAACCTTGGGGTGTGAATGAGAACCATCGACCGGATTGCCTACGACCCACGAACACGGAACGCCACAATTCTCCGACTCACGAAGATTGATAAGTTCAAGATTTGGTTTCTAGTTCAAGAAACCGGATAAACTCACAAAGTCAATTGTGAACAAGTGTATGAACACTAAAAAAAATGCACTTTGCATCCAAGATCCCCTTTTACAATGTTTTAGACAAGCCTTATATAGGCTACACATACTTAAAGTAAACTGTAGAATTTATACACTAGGGAACTCCAAGGGTTGTGTGATTAAAAGATAAAGACTAAAGGTCTTCAGGGACTCCAAGGGACAGATTCTTTTGATTTTTGAGAATTGTTTAGATTCCAAGCCTTTTGCTGCGACCAAAATGTCCTCTAGCTTCCCAAACATGACACTTGAGCTCCTCAATTTGTAGAGTGCCAATCCTTGGCCCTAAGTGGGTAGAGCATATACAACTTTAACATTAATCCAGGTCAGAAGATTAAAGTGCGAATAGCATCCCGGAAAATCATGAATGCACACACCTGGGAATCTGACCCCAAGTTGTAGACCAATTCCAACCCTCTGACTAACGCTCATAGCTCCGGAATGTTTTCCTAAGCACCTCCACATGGAAACAAAAGCCACCCAACCAACCAGCTGCCTTGATCATTCCGGATGATCCGACCCCATCAATGTTTGACATTAATCCATCCGGCTTTAGGTATTCGTCACTGCACATTCCATTTCCACCTCAAAGCTCTTGAATCACAAGACCCAGGCCATTTCCAGTCTCAGATTTAATGCGCACAGCTCTGTAGTGTTGCCCGAAGCACTTCCCACATGGAAACAAAAGCCTTCCAGCCAGCCGCCATGATCATTTTGGATAAGGTTGACATTTTTTTAGCAGATCATTTATTCTTAAGGTTGTTTTAATTAGTATTATTATGTTGACTTTAGGCGTAGTCTAATGCGCATTAACTTGAACAAGGGAACCCTACCACCACGCAGGTGAACCAAACGGGTTGAAATTTTTGCTCGGCTTGGCTCGTTTATTAAGTAAATGAACATTGCGCACGAGCTCGATAAATAAACTGAGCCGAGTTTGAACAAAGGTCTATTAGGCTTGATTATGAATTATTACGAATAGTATATAATTTACAGATGAAAATTACATTTTCAAAGAAAATTATGAGATACTCTATTTACTTATGCTGTGGAATGTAATTGTTTTACCATTTTATGACATTAATACACGTTAGATATTTATACCAAACCATTATTATTATTTTAAATATGCACTAAGGTCGTTAGCTCGACTTAATCTTGTTCATTTAAGGGAAAAATGCTTTTTAACCAACGTATTATATCATAGTGACATAATTGATCACATAGTTTGTATAAGACAAATTTAACTAATGTACTAAAATTTAAAACAAAATGTATGATCTATACAAATAATTAATACAAAATGTGGCAAAAATCGTGAAGTTGCCGTCTAACTTCGTTAACTAGTCGCTGACGTGGCTGCTAAAGGCCGAATTCGTTTCTAAGTAGATATCTCACACCCTTTGTGCGTTTTTAACATTTACGTACAAACACATTAATTGTTGAAAAAACCATTATCGGACTTGAAACTCTTTCCATGGCTACGAAATTTCAACCAACCACCCCGGCTCATTCCGGTGCAGTTTCCACCAGAAGAAACTCTGTAGGGTCGCCAGCCGCTCGACTAGCAATGGCAGTCACGTGCTGTCAAATTACAAAGCCTGTTCGATAAAGGAATTTCTCCTTCAAATCGTAAAGCCATCTTGCAATCATCTTGAGAGGAGACATAATTTCAAGCCCTCGAGGTTTTGTTTGTTGAGGAATAAAATCAAATATATGTTTAATCGCCATAGCCGGCCTTCTCCGGTAGAACCCGAGTCCAAATCTCTTTCTCCGAGCCCTCTCTCCTCCACAGCTGGCCTCCAATCGCCATCATTGTGCAATCTTCTTTTCACCTAGATCTGGCTCATTCTTTCTCCCAAATTGTCAGTGAATGGAAACCAAGAGCTCTTACATAGTCGGCCTCCGATTGCAATGGTACCTTGGTGCTAAAAAGGGGGGCAAAAGAGGAGAAAGCTTGTGGATTCAAGAAGGAGAGCGATGTTGACTCTCGCGATGAGATCTCAGAAGTGGTACCCTCAGTCTTTCAGTCCCTCCAGGAAGGAGTAAGATCGGTCGAAGAGCCAATCTTCCAAGAAGAGAAAGAGAATTATTTGCTTCCTCAAGTCATTTCAATTCTGGGAACTGCGTCGGCACAGAGATCTGGGTAGGGCTGAAATCCAGAGAGAGAGATGGGGTCGCGACTCCAACGAAGGAAAATGGAGTGAGAGAGAGAAATGGCGTGAGACTCCAAGAGAGGAAGACAGGGAGAGAGAGAAAGACATGAGATTGGTGGGTTATTGAATGCTCTGTTTTCTGAAAGAGGATTTTTGAAGTTGTTGGTTTTCTACTTTGTAGAGGTTGAAAATGAACTCATCTGTCGAAATCTACGTAAGCAAGATTTACTTCATTATTACATAAATAACCCTTTACATTGAAATTTTATAATAGAAACTCCTAAAGATCCACGCAAGCAGCCACGTATGTGTCTATCTCATCGTTCTTTGACGGCTTGCAAATGATCGTTGCGTATTTTGTGTAATTTGTCTTTAAAATATAGTGCATTTGTTAAATTAGTCTTATACAAAGTGCATAGTCAATTGTGTCGTCCTAATTAATACGTTGGTTAAAAAAGTAATTTTCCCATCATTTAATGAACAAAAGTAGAACTCAAACCTTTTTTAAAGTCACTTTAACAAGTCGATCACTTACAAACCAAAACTACGCAGTATTCGTTTTGGCCCTCCATATCACTAGTCTTTCCTAATACTGCAGTTCCTTATCTCTATCGATAAATTGCTAACTGATTCCTTGTTTAAAGTTTTAACGATATAAATGTACTTTTATAATGTTTTTCTAAAATACCTAGAGCTGTCTCACTCCTTTTTACAGTTCCAGCGTATTCTTCTAAATTGTTTGAAAATCACAATTATTAAGGCTATAAAACGAGGATCGACCTGTCCGATCAGGTCGCAAGAGTCAAGGAGGCAACGCCCCATCGTAGGAGTTCGGGGACAATGCCCCCAAATGGTAAACAATTTTTTAGCCCCATCCCGAAGTGAATATTCAAAAGGATTTATGATTGTTGTAAAAGGAGTGTGTTCGTCTGAGATGATGGAGCCCATACATGTGATGAGAGAAAAAGACATGGAGTCATTTGATTACTCAAAAAGGAAAAAAAAAAAAAACTTAGGGATGCATTGAATTTGATTTGAAATCGTAATGCATCGATTTAGAATTTGCGATGCATTGATTTAGAATTACGATTCACGATGCATTGCAATTAGATGGACATGACAATTACACAATTTGGAATTATGTATCGTGATTCAAAATCAAGCATCGCAATTCAATTTATGTTGAAATCAAATATTAGCATCGCGATTCAAAAATCATGCATTGCGATGAACAAATGTTCTGCGCACGCGTATTCAGTTCATTAAGGGTATAGTCTTCATTTCTCCTAAAAATGTCCTTTCTGGTTAATAATATATATAGAGATATTTAGCGGCTAAAAAAAATGCATCGAATTTTAATCGTTATGCAACAAATTTCAATTGATGCATCAGTTTGGAATCGCGATGCATCACAATGTTGTAAACGAAGAAGATATCTATGGAAATCATAATTAGATTCAATTTGAATCAGATATTTACGAAAATTAAACAATATATATATATATATATATATATATATATATATATATATATATATATATATATATAATGTATTTGATTCCTATTTTAATTAAAGTATTAAGCAAAATAGGAAAATTTTGACTACATATTTACGGAAATAATCAATCAATCTATAAATGATTCCTACTTTAATTATAATATCAATGAAAATAAAGAAACTTTGAGTACACATACATTGAACCTAGACATGCCCAACCGATTCTAGGTTCACGGTTCGAGCCGTGAATCAAACTGCATCAGAACCACATCAAATCGAACCGTCATTAGGTGAACCGAAATCGGAGGTTCACCGGTTCCGAAAAGGTTCGTGTATTTCAAATTTGGTGAACCGGTGGTTCCGAACTGCGAATCATGAATCGTGAACCGTGAACCGACGGTTCCAACGATAAGATTTTGAAAAAGAGCAGTTGGAATGCAATGGACGACCCAGATTGAATCGAATTGGACGACGCATATTGGATCTGGGGTGCAGAACAATCTTATGACCGTTTTGGGGAGGGGGGGGTTTATGAAAAAAAAAATGTTATTGTTTTTTTTCTATTTTACTAATCTATAAATACTCCCACTCTTCCTAAAAAAAATTTCACTCATCTTCTCTTTAATTCTCTCGAATTCTAAAACTCTCCAATTATTCTAAAACTCTTCAAGTGTGCTACTTACAAGTTACAAGTTACAATTCTCAAATTATTTAGTAAGTTTACTAATTATTTTTATTAATTACATTTATTTGTTGTAATTGTATATAATATTTATTAAGTACTATACATTATAATAATTACATTTTTAATTATCTATATTATTATTAAGTATCAACTACTATTTTTAATTACTATTGTTTTCGTTATTTATTAATTATCTATAAAGTTATAATAATTTTGTTTTAATATTATGCATTAATTAATGTTAATTACTACGAATATAATTAATTACAATTACTAGTTACAATTTTAATTGTTTAGTAGTTATTAATTTATACTATTAACTATATTTTATTATATTATTTATTATTTTTTACAAAAAAAATGTTTTCTTCTCAATCCGACATGAATAAGGGAAAAGGCAAAACTTCCCAAGGACCCCAAATCTCCAAACCGAGAAGAGTTGGGTCCGAGGATACTTTTTGGCAAAATTTAGACACGCCAATTGGTTTAGATTTTAGTGATGATGAATATGATGTTAACAATCCAATGGGTGATGAGCCCGTTAATCCCCCCATATTTAAAACTCATCCTCGTACTCAAGAGAGTATCACTCAAACCCAAGGCCAAGGTGAAACAACAATAAGAGGTCGAACAACGGGACAATCCGATATATTCACGTTGCATTATATAAAAACGCATCTTGAAGGTAAGAATTTCCTAGTCACATGCAACTATTGCAATACCTCATTTAACTTCAAAACTGGAAATAGATACGACACGTATAAGAATCACATAAGCAACAAGAACCCCGACAAGAAGGGAATGGAAGAAGGTCAAATACAAATCACGGCTATTGCGGGTTCATCTCAACAAGGTACGTTTTCTCTATTTAAATTTACTGAAGCTATGTATAGAAAACAAATAGTAAATTTGATTTGTGCTAAAGATCTACCGTTTAATTTTGCCAATGATGTTTTATGGGTAAATTTTGCACAATTGTCATTGAATCCCGCCGCTAAAGAACTTTATAGGAATATGGTTACTCGTGATACAAAAATTACTTGCCCAGAAGGAAAAAAAGACATTAATTACTATGTTTATAAATTTATTGCAAAAAGGTTTCAATATGTGTTGATATTTGGAGTGATAAATTGCAATGACATAATTATATAGCACTTACATTTCATTGGATTGATAACTCATGGACAATGCAAAAACGATTAATTGGATTTAAAGACTTTAATATTGTACATAATGCTCGTAATATTTCCGCAAAAATTATGAATGTTTTAAAATAATATGGTTTAGATTAAAAAAAATACTTTCAATTGGATTTGATAATGCTTTAAATAATATTGTTACTTACCCAAACTCATTTTATTTAGTCAACCATCAATTGGTAGTAAATTTTTTCATGTTAGATGTATATGCCATATTTTAAATTTGTGTGTGCAAGATGATTTGACGACTTTACGTGATGAAGTTAAACCAATTAGGAACATGATATCAGTTTTAACGAGACAACATAATATTTATAAAAAAAGGGGCTAAATTTTGTAGACAACAAAATATGGAACCTAAATCATTTCATTTAGATGTTCCAAACGGATATAATTCCACATATAAAATGTTATATGAATCTTATCAATATCGGGAACAATTATGTGCATTTTTTCAATCGATAGATTACACTCTTCCATTATTTCCTCATCGATGGGATGTTTGTGAAAATTTAAAGATGATTTTGAAATTTTTTAACAACGCAACCTCGGCCCAAATTCTAGTCACGAGCCAAGCACTATGTGCCTTCACGTGGGATACAGGGACATGATAAAGGTTACCCGAGTAGGATCACTCGGGTTGAGCATCTCACATCTTGTCCGACTAGGAATCCTTCTACAAATCTGTTTGAGCAGGATCAAGTCTGCCCTAGTAAACGGATTCTAAACACAACTACTTGATAACTCTCAAGCCCGAGATTTCAGCTATGACTCTGTCAGTTACACGATCAACCGGCCATTTATATATAATAACTTAAGGTTTCTTTCACTCCTACAAGACTATATATACCTCACAAGGTTTCATTTGAAAGGTACGTTCACTTTACACACCGAAACTTTATCCTTTTACTTTCAATCAAGCTTAAGACTTACTCTTACGTCGAAGAGGTTTCGCGAGACCCTGCCTTACATTCTGCGAAGAACGGCCCAACACCAAATTGTGTAGCATCAATTTGGTTCCATTGCCGGGAAAGAAATATTTCTGATCATTTTATCAACAAAACTCAGTTAAACATGGCCAAGAACGGTAAGGGACAAGTTGGAGCAAGTGGAAATGCAGGTGGCGACACGTCTGTTCATCAAGGGGATTGACCACCAGTGAATAATAGGCCGGAGAGAGCACCCCAACCGGAACTTCCCACAAGGAATAGGTTCCCCCAATGGGCGAGGCATGATGACAAGGTCGCAGGCGGCGGCACAACATGCTCGGGTTAATCAGGTCGTAGAGCATGTCCATCTGAATGAGCAGGCCTGCAAGCCATGGCTCTACGAAATCAAGCATTGTACTTGAACATGATGTTTGTCTTGAATCAGCAATTGGTTGCACTGGGTCAACCATCGGTTCCCATAGAGGAGCAATTGATTCCAGCTGTGCCTGCAGTAAGTGCTTAGTGAATGGCTAAAAGAGCGCCTAGTATTGGTGGCCCTAGCCCGCACAGAGCTCTGTTAGCCATCGAGCAAGCACCAACCCGGAACCGAGCAAAAAGTGGTGGTAGTCACAATCAGGTAACTCTTGTGGTCGAAGTCCACGAGGAAAGAAATGGACGGGATAGACGTTGTGTTAGAGAGCATAGCGTGGTCGTTTAGTCACAACCTGCTAGCGGGCGAAGCCGGAGAGAGGAGCATGAACGCTCCTATCATTCTCATTCCGTTATTCTCAATGATCCCGGAGGTCACCACCCCGGAGGGAACACGATAGACGGGCAAATCTCCCCGTCATTCCCCGATCACCAAGAGCTCACTTACTTGTTGCAGCACAACCAGTGGTTGCACCTCAACCAGCTATAGTTCAGCCCACGGCAACTACCGCGGTAGTACCACTAGTACAACCTCAAACAATGGCCGAGGTCTTGGCAATTGTGCAGGCGAGGATAGATGGATGGGAAGCTGGTCGACGACCTGATTGGACAATTCGGCCAGTGAATGGCAGTCCTTTTGCAGACTGGATTGAAAATACACCTCCAGCTCAGGGGGCTATGTTCCCAAATTTTGACAAATACTCGAGCAAGACCCAAGCAAGAGATTGGCTACGTTCATTTGAAGCCTTAGTGGGCTTAGTTACCAGCAGTGAAGTGCTCAAAATGAAAGTGTTTTCCAAGAGGATCCATCACTGCATGGAAGGATCTGAGAGAGAAATTTCTAGCTGAATTTGGCTCGGCATGCTCAAGGTCGATGACCTTTGCATAGTTACGTGGAAAGATTTATTAAGTGATGTCACACTCTGCTTTTTGAATAACATGCGAAGTGGGGGCGAGATGCTTGCTCGGGCCAATTGTTCTTCTCGACGGAGGCTGATCGAAGAGGCAATGGAAAGGAGAAGGCAGAAAGTAGCTCGGTGGCGGCTACAACCCCTAGCTCGAATAACAACAATTCTCGTAGAGACCGAAACATGACATCTGATTTGACTCAACGATTTAGAGAGAAATACTTTACTCCTTTGAATACTTTAAGGGATGGGATTATGATGCAGATTCAGAATGACCTTCCTGCTCCCTATCTCATGAACCCGGACACGGCTCAGTATAGAGATAACACAAAATTTTGTGCTTATCACAATGATGTGGGGCATGTCACAAAAGAATGTGTTATCCTGAAAAAGGAAATCCAACGATTGATCAATTCAAGGACGTCTTGATAGATTTAAGCAGGGCCACAATAATGGCAACAATCGTCGTGATCCTCCTACTCGGGGAGGAGGAGGGAATAGGGGAAATGCCCCTTAAATACAAGGGGTAGTGAGCATGATCCTCGAGGAGGAACCTACCTCAACTCAGCTAGGCAAACACATTTACTCGCTGTCAAAAGCGATGAGTGTGCCACCAGTTATACGAGTGGGCGAGCAGACCATTCACTTTACTCGCAGTGAACTTTGGCATCCGAGCAACCTTTGGTTATCTTAGTATTGATTAACAACTAGCAAGTACACCGCGTGCTGATAGACACGGGGGCCTGCCGAGATGTGCTTTACTACAACTGTTTCAAGGAGATCGATCTTACTGATGCTCGCTTGAAACCATACTTGGGGACACTGGAAGGGTTCACAAACCACAAGGTCGGAGTCAAAGGCACAATCGACCTAGAAGTTTACATCGCGATGGGGAACATACGAGGCTTGAGGTCATTAGCTTCCTCGTTATTGATCTAAAGTCATCATACAATGATATCATGGGCAACCCTTCCGTGGCTCGCTTCCAGATGGTTGCTTCAATACCCCATCAGCGAGCAAAGTTCTATGTTGACAATGGCATTGGGATACTTCACAGCCAACCCCGAGCAATGTGGGAGTATGTTCAGGATACTCAGAAAAAGAAGCAAAAATTTACTTTTTCTACTCCCAACGAAGAAATCACCATCTCAGAAAAAGAGAAATCACCAAGGGCCCTGTCATTATGGGAGTCATAATGGAAGGTGAATGCTCACAGCCCCAAGATATGTAGATCAATAACCCGGGCAAGCAGGGTGAAATAGTTGAAGCTTCAGATCTAGCTCAGAAATCAGCTCACGACACAAAAATTGAAATGGAGACTCTACAAGCTTGTGAGGAGCCAGAATTTCGAGCTGAGGATGAGCTCGAAGAAATTGTTATCAACCCTGCTCACCCTAAGCAGAAGATCAAGATTGGGACGACTATGTCCACAGAAGAGCGAACACGACTTATCAAGTAGCTAAAAGAGAATCTTGATGTGTTCGCTTGGAATGTGGAAGATATGAGAGGTGTGAGCAAAGAGGTGGCTCTTCATCGCTTAAGCATGGATCCCTCCTTTAGGCCAATACAACAGCGTCCTAGGAAATACTCCCCGGAGAAAAGTGAAGCGATCAAAGAAGAGGTGGAAAAACCGTTGAAGGTGAATATCATTGAAGAAATCCATTATCCATCTTGGCTAGCCAATATGGCAATGGTGAAGAAAAGCAACGACAAGTGGAAGATGTGTGTTGACTTCACGGATCTTAACAAAGCTTGCCCTAAATACAACTATCCTATTCCTCGCATAGACCGGTTGGTCAATGCTATTGCTGGTTTTGAAAGGCTTAAAAATTTAGTTTTGGTTCGGTTTTGGTCATTCGATTTCGGTTTCAAAATATTCGGTTCGGTTCACGGTTTTTGGTATCGAACCAAACCAAACCGAACCGAACCAAACCACCCTATATGTTTTTATTTATTTATTATATAATATATATTATATTACATTTATTAACTATTTTGGATTTATTCATTATATGGATACTAAACAAAACAAAATCTTGATTGTTAAGAGAACTATTATTTCTTCTATTGTTTGTGTTTATTTTAGAATTTGTATTGTTTTATTTATGATAATTTGTTGTTAGTAGATTATTTCATAATTTTGATGTTAATTCCAAATTAAAATCTTATTTTTATTGTTATTTTTAATGGTGGTTAATTTCATTAGAGTGGTTCGAAAGATTTTTGAAACCACCGGTTCGGTTTGTAGTTTTGGCATAATGCTTCTGGATGCATATTCGGGTACTAAAATGCATGAGCAAGACAAGGCTTGGTCTCTCTTGCTACAAAATGATGCCCTTCTGGTTGAAAAACACTGGGGCAACTTATCAACGCATAGTGAATAAGATTTTTGGCCGGCAATACATTGATGGCATGGTCATCATGACCAAGGGTCGAGACCATAGCAAGGATTTGGAAGAGACTTTTGCCAATCTCCGGAAGAATAACATGAAATTGAACCCGAGCAAATGTGTGTTTGGACCAGGCTGGCAAGTTTTTAGGCTTAATGGTCAACAAAGGGGGATCGAAGCTAACCCGGAGATGATCAAGGCTCTACTCGACATGAAGCCACCGAGATGCATCAAGGACATACAACACCTAAATGGAACAATCATTGCTCTTGGCCGCTTCATATCTCGTTCAACTAAGCGATGTTTGCCTTTCTTCAAAGTTCTACGCTGCAGCAAAATTTTTGAATGGAATAAGGAATGTGTTGAACCTTTCAAGCAACTCAAAGAATACCTCGGCAAACCACCTCTGATAAGCAACCCTAGAACTGGCAAAAATTTGTATTTGTATTTAGCGGTCATTGGCCGTTGTTTTGGTTAAGGAAGAATCAAATGTTCAAAAACTTGTGTACTATGTTTCAAAGGCTATCACTCCGGTGGAGGGTCGTTATTTCAATGTAGAAAAATTGGCCTACTCTCTTGTCATTGTTTCTCAAAAATTACGAGTTTATTTTTCTGCACATGTCATAATTGTATACACCAACTCTCCATTAAGAAAGATATTGCACAAACCTGACTTTTCAGGCAGGATGCTCGACTCGTCCATTGAGCTCATGGAATTTCACATAGATTATCAGCCAAGACGAGCTATCAAAGCACAGGCACCAACAGATTTCCTAGTAGAAACAAGTTTTTCCAACAACGAAGAAGAGCTAGTTCCAACCCCAAGTTTGGCCGCTGAGCAAGAAAAAACAATCAAAATCAAGCCAGCATATTGTTGGGAGTTGTTTGTGGATGGTGCAGCAAGCAAAGCTGGAAGTGGAGCAAGCATCTTACGGCATCTTATCGGTTACACCCCACCAGGCAGAAGAGTTCGAAATGGCTCTTTGATTCAAATTTGCAGCCTCCAATAACCAAGCAGAGTATGATGCCATGATTGCAGGACTCGAGCTCGCGTTGGACATGGACATCGATTCTATTATTATGTACTTGGATTCACAATTAGTAGTGAATTAAGTACATGGAAAGTATGCAGTTCATAATCCTATCTTGGTCAAATATTGTGAATTAGTCAAAAGTTGAAGAATTTCAAATTTTGGGAGATCATAAGAATTGACTGATCAGATAATATGAGAGCAGACTAGTTTATGCCCTAGAGGCAAATCTATTTCTATATGTATCATTATTTATTGAGGTATTTATTTATTATGTATTGTTTGTTTATTCATAGTAATGCATCATAAAGCCCTTAGAATAAATATGTTATTCTTAAATATCATTGGTCGAGTATTATTATTAATAAGGGCAATAATAATGCACGGAGACTAGTACGTGTTAAGACTCATATAGTTGATATTAGTCTACACATGAGTGCGTATTAGGTGTAACAACGTACTGAATTGACCCGCATGAGAATGTTACGTGGATCGTTACGTGAGTGTTATAAGCGATTCTCATAGTGACAAATGTGTCCATTGTCCTTCGACTTGAAGTCGTTATATACCCTAGATGAGGAGTTGTATATTTTGATACCGATAAACGTCATTTTATAACAAGGTGATTAAAAAAATCGGATATTGGATATGTCACAAATTATGCTAAGGGATATGAACGATGTAGATAGAATTTGTCTCTCATACATAACAAAAATATAATATTTATAGGCTCCTTGATGAGTGAGACTTAAGTAAATGAATGGTCGTGCTCAAATAAATCAATATGAGATATTGCGTTTATTGTTTATTATATAAGTCTACTCAGAGATCAAGAAACCAAGATTAAACTATAACAAGGATGAGACGTTCTATGCCTTGTGTTTAATCAAATATTTGGACAAAGGGAAAAAGAAATATTTTGGTCACAATCACTTATTTGTAATGACTAATAATTCCTATTACTTGGGTAGCAATGATGTATTGCTAGATGCCGCTCATTGTTTATAATTTATTATATATTTGATATAGTGATTAATTATTGTCAACATAATTTAGGAACCTATTGGGTCACACATTTAGAATGAGTTGGACTGGAATTTATTTGGGTCATTAATCGGATTAATGGGCTCAAGGTAAAATAAAATGAAGACCACAATATTGTCCTAGTTAGACTAGGACTTATAATGGCCATCTCATATCTCTCTTTCTTATATATATTGGAGGTCTTCTTGATGTAAAAGAAGGAGTGTTAGACACACAAAAGTAATTTAGGGTTTGGTGAAACACTAAATTCGTAGGGAGAAAAATTAGGGATTAGTTCTTCGTTAGACGAAAGATTTCCTACTTTGATTCAACTATTGTCTAGCACAGAATTGTTGGATTAATCATGTTCAATCCATTCGTGTAGATACCATAGAGAAGCCGTGCAAATCGTTTGTTACGGTGATCGTGATTCTATTGAAGATTTATCGTTCTAATATTCGGGTATGTATCATAAATCTAATTTATATTAATTTGCATGGATCTTAGGATGGATTTTGAAATTAAAGTTTTGTTATTCCGCCTTGTTAATTTCGATTAAAACCCAACACAGACTTCTGTGGGTGCCCCGGAAGGTTCTCCCGCGCCCCGCGCTCCCTTTTTTAGGGGAACGCGACATGCGGAAGGACATCACTCTTTCCATTCAATTCTCCCTTGTTTAGGGGAAGACGAAATTAAAAGTGCAGAAAGAATGTTGTCAAAAGCGTGTTAAATACGCCTTGGTCACTTGAGTGAGCTTTGGTCCATTATGAGAGCTTTGGATTTCTCCATATCTCACCCTCCCTTGTTTAGGGGAAAATAAGATACATAAAATGCATTACCTTTTTCATTCACATTGTCCCTTGTTTAGGGGAAAACGAAAAAGTACAAAAAAAGGATGTTGCGAGAGCGCGTGGGAACACGTCCTGCCTCACTATGGACTTTTTGAAAATTGTCTTAGGTGATTATGAGTGCGTAGGGTTTCTCCGTATCTCACCCTCCCTTGTTTAGGGGAAGACAAAGCATAGAAAATGCATCACCCTTTCATTCCCATCGTCCCTTGTTTAGGGAAAAACGGGAAAGTGCAAAAAAAAGGATGTTGCGAGCCTCACCATGACCTTAGGCTTATTTTGGATCGCTATGAGTGCTTTGGGTTTCCCCGTATCTCATCCTCCCTTGTTTAAGGGAAAACAAGATGCAGGAAATGCATCACCCTTTCATTCTCATTCTCCCTTGTTTAGGGGAAAACAGAAAAGTGCAAGAATGGATGTTGCGGGCCTCATTGTGATCCAAAATGTTTAAATAGATTCGTCATCTTTATTTTAAGGAGAAATAAAGAAAAACTAAAAATAAACCAGAGTTTGAAAAAAGAGGGTTTGGAGGCTAAGTTACGAGGTGGGAAGGTGTTAGGCACCCAACTCGCCCTTTCGGTCTCAAAACAGTTTTTTGCTAAAATATGCTTTTTGTTATATTTATCTAGCAAATGAAATAAAGCATTAAAAAGAAAACAAATATATATGTATTTATATTATTTACAGACTTGCAGCCGCCTCCTTCCAGTAATTACAAATACATTTTTTTAAAAAAAATTGGCCATAATAATGGCTCTTTTTAATGTTATTTTCTACATAAATCCGGGCAGCACAACAGTTTATATTTTTTATATTGGGCTGGATGAAAATAGCATTTTTTTATATAAAAACCCTTAAAGTTTTACCTTTAAGAGCGTGAGGTGCACTCGCTCTGTCCTTCCGGGAGAGGGAGTCTTTTTGCTGCTGTTGCGGTTCGGGCAGAATAACTGCTTCCGAAAGTTGCTTCTGGGCACCATAACACGGGCGGAGCAACTGCTTGCGTTTTTGCTGTTGTTTGCTTGTTATTGGCGGAAATCGGGCAGAGCAACTGCTTGCTTCTAGCGGATTTGGCCTTTGAATTCGGGCAAAGCAACTGCTCTTTTTGGGATTTTTGGACTTGGGGAATAGGGTGGAATCCTAGCTGGGGGGCTAAGGCTCACTTTGAAAGGTTGGTTTTATGTTTAGAGGAGATTTGGCAGAGCTTCGAGACTTTATAGGATGAGGGAACTCTCTCTATCTCACGATCGCTCTCTACGGCGTAAAATAAACGCACAGCGTAATAGTGAGAAAATTTCTCGGCCCCTAAAACTGAAGCAGGACACCTCTATTTACAGGTGAGAGGAGGGACACCATTCTCTTTAAAATTTCTTCTTTGTGCTTCATCAGCTTATACTGCGCGTTTGAGAGCTTGTAAAAATTCTCAAATCGTAATCATTGTTTGGGCTCTGGGCGCCGAACCCTAAGGCTCTAGGCGTCGCACCTGGTTCCCTTGGTGGTGGCGTCTGGACCCTTTTTAGCCTCATTTTTGACACTTTGGCCCTTGCATTTTACTGTTTTACGCATTCTGCTTTGTCTTTTGCATTTTTAAAACCCTGTAACTTGACATTTGTTAAGTTTTAACAGGTCTTGATATCGCATGTCATGTTACATACCAGGGGGTACGAAATTGGGGTGTCTACAGTGCCCCTCAACGATGGAGTTTACGGGTAACCCGCAGCTTACCGAGTAAACGAACATCGTTGATAAGAAATAGACTCCCTAATTTCGTGGAAATTATAATGGGGAGTAATGCAACAGGTAGCAGATATAATGCAATAGTTTATAATGCATACCAAATCTCACATATCCTAAACATATTTAGTCGGTTATAGCAGGTTATCGTAGTTTTTAAGCTGATATGCAAATTAAGTGCTCTGATGGTCGGACCTACCAAAATAGGCTGTCTACGTATCCCTTAATAAAAGGAATCAGACCAAACGTAGTTCGGCCTCAAGCAAACAAACAACAACACTGGATGGTGCGTTTCGCCCAACATAGGCAAAACTGGTGGGAACCTTTAAAACGTGTTTTCCCCAGCATAGAGAAAGCGATGCTGTTGTTGAAAACATGCTTTCCCCAGCATAGGGAAAGCGACGCTGTTGTTGAAAACATGTTTTCCCCAGCATAGGGAAAGCGATGCTGCTTTTGAAAATGGGTTTTCCCTAGTATAGAGAAAGCGATGCTGCTTTTTGAAAACGGGCTTTCCCCATCATAGGGAAAGCGATGCTGCTTTTGAAAACGGGCTTTCCCCATCATAAGGAAAGCGATGCTGTTTTTGAAAATGGGCTTTCCCCACCATAGGGAAAGCGATGCTGTTTTTTAAAACGGGCTTTCTCCAGCATAGGGAAAGCGAGGTTGCTTTTAAAAACGGGCTTTCCCCAACATAGGGAAAGCGATGCTGTTTTTTAACACGGGCTTTCCCCAATATAGGGAAAGCGATGCTGTTTTTGAAAACGGGTTTTCCCCAGCATAGGGAAAGCGATGCTGTTTTTGAAAACAGGCTTTCCCCAACATAGGGAAAACGATGTTTTTGAAAACGGGCTTTCCCCAGCATAGGGAAAGTGATGCTGCTTTTGAAAATGGGCTTTCCCCAGCATAGGGAAAGCGATGCTGTTTTTTTTTTTCAAAATGCGGGGATGATGACAAGGTCAGTAATATGTGGGAAAAGTTTCAAGATCAGATATGGTGGCGCGAAACAATGTCGCTGAAATACTTACTTCAACATTTTACAATTTAGTCTACCTGCAGACACTAGTTAATAGTACCTATACATGATTGATCTTTAAGCAAAACTAAATTTGTTAAACACACTGTACTTCTTGGCTGGTGAGCTGAGGTTGTAGCTCTGTTGGGGTTTATTCGAAGCTTTGGCTACAAACATAGGAGGTATGATGTATATGCCATTTGGTTTCTGGCATCTGATGGGGTTTCTTAATGAGGAAAGGTAATTGAGAGCTTCTGTTTCTTTCTTTTGACTTGATAACAAAATATCATGGTTTTGGCAAAGAAAGTAAGGAGGGGTTTCAAAACCCGGACCCATAGGACGAGATAACATGGTAGTCAAGTAGCAAGATCTGACGGGACTTAGAGAAATCAGTGCGATGCTTGAGCGAAACAAATGGCTCAACCTTATAAATGAGGTTCCCAACCTTTGGTATTCTGGACAGACCGAAAGTAGGGGCAAAATATATCCGAAATAAACTACCCGGCTTGCAGAAATCATGAGGGACCTTATAGTAGTGTATCAGTTCTGCAACATGTTATTTTGTGATAACCTTGGATTTCAGATGAGGATTAGGCATAATCAGTGATCTTGTCATTCAATCCTAAATAGTCTTTGCCCAATAAGGCCGAGGCAAAACTTTCTCGGTTGATACGTGTTTCCAAAATGCCTCCTTCCAAAATGACAAACAATTCACGACCCAGGAATATGAGGTAGGGGACTGCATGGATAAAACTCATGAGTTTGGTGGGAAAAGCCCTAGGGTGGTTCAATTAACAAATTTTTCAAAATAGGATAGAAAGCCCCTAGTATAATTGATACTTTTTTATGGATATGAATGACCTCAGAAGGAAGTGGATGGAGGGAAAGCCCATTGTTTTTCTTCTTTTTTTTTTTTTTTTTTTGTTTTCTTCTTATTCTTTCCTTTTTTTTCCGAGAAAATCAAGGGCATAGGATATGAGGATGACTCTACGGAGTAAGAAAGAGAGCCGGAGTTCAGAGTTCACTTTATCACCGAGTATCACCAGGTTGATGGTTTATGGACCCTACTTGGTAGTTATCTTTTGATGTTTTCATGTGTCTTAGTCGGGAGTCCATCTTAGACTAAGATCACACTATAACCGATTGAAGTAGAACTGTCGATCTTGGTTCAAGGTGTTTTGCTTTAACTTTTGGGGATGGATTGGCTTTGAGGTTAGAAGGTCTCTTTATGTATTTGGTTTCTGTTAAAAGGTGATCAATAATTTGATCGTTGGTTGGCTTTTCAGGCTATGGATTTTAGATGGATAATTGGCTTTTTGGCTTTGGTTTTTGACTTTGGGTATAGCTTTGGCTTTGGCTATGGCTTTTTGTTTCTGATCCACCTCTGAAGAAGTGTATATGTGTTGTTTTTCCCGAGAAGCCCCAAAATTAGTCTGGGCAAAAGGGAGAGATGGACAAATGATGGTCTCTGCTCCAGAGAGATTTTTTTCTTTCTCTCTCTTTTTTTCTTTTTTTTTCTTTATTTTTTCTTTATTTTTTTTTCTTCGGAGCATCATCATAGCAGTTAAGAATGTCATCTCTCTTTTTGAGGCAAATGGATAATCATTCTTGGTGAACATAAAAAGGCAATACAACCCCTAGTTTTGGGAGACTAAATCATAGGGATAGTTGTTTGGCTGGGGATATTGGGAGGTCTTAGTTTTGGTAGGGATTTCGGCATATGGTGGACTAAAATGGGTTTCAGGTTTTCGGAGAAATTTTGGTATATGGTGGAAAGCCCCAGTATGCTACTAACAGCTCGGCCGCAATGGGTCGAAGGTGATTCCAGTCAAGACGACTTGTCTGCTTTGAATTTCATGTGTTCTTAATAGTTTGCGGGTCCATATCTTCTGGATGAATCATTATCAACTCGTGTATATTTAGGTGTTTTAAGGGAGTCAACTAATCATCCATCAGAAGAAAACTTTTCTAGGGATACTCAGAAATAGGTGACCTGAAAAAGAAAAGATATATAGACAATCTACGAAAACTGATGCTGAGTTGAAAAAGAGTTGTTTCTGGAGATTTTATTTGGCAAACGGAGATTCAAAGGTAAAAAGGGTTTTAGAGGCGTATACACAAGGGTATTCTAGGGTTTGACGAGTCTTAATGGCTTTTCCTTGTCCTTCCCTGAGTGGCCAACAACTTCTTGTACTAAGTTCTGTCCTATCTGAATCATTTGTTCCTTTGGACGATGCTTGATCACTTTTTATCAGAAACAATCATGGGTGCGGCTTCTCAATGATTTTATCATCGATAAGGTCTTGGATATCATTCCTGAGTGAGAAGCAGTTGTTGGTGATATGACCACTGGATTGGTGGTATTCACAATACTTGTTGCGACTCCATTTGGCAGGTAATGGGTTTAGAGGTTTGTAGTTTTTAAGGGGCTTAAGGACTTCTTGTGTTGTTAACCCTTGTAGTATCTGTGACATTGGGGCATACAATTCATCGAAATGCCTTATGTTTCCTTCTAAGGTCTTATGCAACTTCTGTCAGTGTTACTGCTTCTCTCAATAGAATTGACAGATTTGTTTGTCTCATATGACCATGGCACACTACTGTATTTTTCACCGGGATTCTTTCTACAACGTTGACTTCTTCCGTAGATTCTTCATCTGATCCAGAATAGCAGAACGAATCCAGGAAGACTGTAAGAGACAAAAAGCATTTCCTAGCATGAATTATTAAAGAGATTGGTTAGCTAGGTATGGGTATACAAAGAACATTTATAACATGCACGAAAGTCTTCTATTGAAGTGACATGTGAATAGTTTTTTTTTGTTTGAAAAAGTTTACCTAAATAATATATTATACTAAGCGCGTGAAGGTAAGATTCTTTTCCAGATAACTACAATAATTTCAACAAGAAGAATTTAGCATAAAAACAGATGTTGACATAGTGTATTGACTTATGCTTTTAGGAAGATAAAGTGGATTTAAAGGAAGGCTGCCAAGAAAAGTCAAAAGGTATATGTTGTATGAACAACATAGAACATCTTATGTGCTGAATGTTTCAGCAAATAGATTTAGACCTGATACAAAGTCTAAGTTATAAACTGATTTTAAAGATTTTGGAAAAGTATTTATATTAATTGTTTTTAAGTAAATCTAAGGTATGTGAGTTTCTACGGACGTTATCCTACAAATCCTTCCTAGCTTCCCACCACTGATGGCTCAACGCAACAGTTGTCACCAACAAAGCAGCTCCCCTCGCTTGGATCCCGACAATCAAACGAAAATGAACAAATATTTTGCTCCCCAACTCAGGTTACAACAAAGACAACTACAAACATGCTCCTCGCATTGAGCATAAATACTCGGCAAGCAAGGAGCAGGGGGCCACTGATGAGTTCGGCCCAAATCCTGGTCACGAGTCAAACATATGTGCCTTCACGTGAGATACATGGACCGGGATAAAGGTTACCCGATTGAGCATCTCACATCTTGTCTAACCAAAAATCCTTCTACAAATATGTCCGAGCATGGAGCAAGTCTGCCCGAGTAAACGGATACTCATCCTAAACACACCTACTTGATAACTCTCAAGCCTGAGATTTCAGTTGTAACTCCGTCAGTTACACGGTCAACCCGCATTTATGGCCATAAAGGCCTAAGATCTCTCTATAATAACTACTCAGCCCGGATTTCACTCACAAAAGGCTATATATACCTTACAAGATTTCATTTGAAAGGTACACTCACTTTACACACCGAAACTCTGTCATTTTGCTTCCAATCAAGTTTAAAACTTACTCTCATGCCGGAGAGGTTTCGCGAGGCCTTGCCTTGCATTCCTTCTAAGGTATTCGTTTCTTGACAAATTTCGTTTAAGATCTAACCTTCATATAAGCTCGGATATCCTACAATCCACGAAAAACGGCCCAACATCAAATTGTGTAGCATCACTACCGAACAATTATATGGTTCTTATTATCCTACTTTCATATTAGTTTTAGAATATTGTGCTAAAATTAGTTATATATTCAAACATTTTAATGATTGCCCAATTTAAGGTGAATGTATTGCTAATATGATAATAAAATGGCTAAAATATTTTTTTGAATATTCCACCATTGTTTTTAGTAGCTAAAATATTATATCCTATAATAGGAAAAGATGGTTTAGAAGCAATGCTAACATATTATTATGATAATTTATTCCCGATGGCGTTGACTTATTTTCAACTGACCATATTCCAAATCCAACAAATATTTTGAATGAAGTTAAAAATATTTTATATGCATTTTTTTAAGAATATATCGCAATTTATAGTACTAATATTAGTAATGAAAATGTAGGTACTAGTAGTAGTAGTCAACTTAGCGATGACCATTTTTCTTGGGTAGATAATTTTATTAGTACAAGAACTAAAAAACGAGCACGAGACAATGAAAATACATTAGAATTTGATTTATATTTATCAACTAATTTCAGTCCTATAAAAAATGTGATATTTTAAAGTGGTGGACGAGAATGACCCAAAATTATCCAACTATATCATTAATTGCAAAGGAGGCCATAGTTGCTCATACCTCAACCATCGTAGTTGAATATGCATTTAACGTGTCCAGCTACGTTTTGGATGAAAGAAGATCTCAATTGAACCAAAGAAATTTAGAATTTCAACTTTTTGTGGGGGATTGGGTTAAAGCAATTGGTCGAACACAAGATAATATAGTTACTTTCGAGGAGGTGGAGGGCTTTGATGAGGATACAATGAGAAACAAGTTAATTGTAATATTTAGATTAGAATTTTTAATATTTAGATTAGAATTTTTAATTTATAGATTGTAAGTTATACTTTTCAGATTAGATTCTTTTATTTATTGAAAAAATTGTAACTTAGAGGTAAGGCTCCTTTGGCTTTAGTTCATTGGTTGTCCCCCTCATTGTAGTTTTGTACTATATTAATAAAATTGGTTAGGGTACCGTCCCTGTTTTTTTTTTACAAAATATTGTTGATATTTTACAAAGTATAAAATGTTTACACAAAGTTAAAATAATGACTTTTTGTCACTTTTAAAAATTCAAAAATATTTAAAGATCTTTTTTTACAAATGTTTAAACATAGTTTTAAAAATAATCAAAAAAAATTTTTTTGAAAAAAATTAAATCTGGTGAACCGTGAAAACAGTTCACAGTTCAGAACCGAACCTTGCCGGTTCTCAGTTCGAATCTGATTCACCATTTTTCCCTTCAAGAACGGTCGGTTCCAGAACCGGAACCGTATGTACATGTCTAATTGAATCTAGTCAGCTTGTGCATCACGATGCATGATTTTGAATCACGATGCATAATTTTTATTCACGAAGCATGATTTTGTTTCGCTGAGTGACTATCGCATGTGTTTTCTATACATTAAGGGTATTATAGACTTCTTGTCCCCAAAAAGCATTTTTCTAATTAAAAAAACATATGATATCGTAGCAATGAAAATTGTCCAAAGTGGACTGCCCGAATTTCACCCAATAAAATAGTGAGTGTTGTTCAAATAGTCCACATTTAAATGTTAAATATTTTAAAGAGTACAATAATCCTCATAAATATATTTATATTCAATATTCACATAATTTTTTTATATAAGTTTAATATATAAAGTTAAACTTGATGAGTCATTTAGTAGTTTAAATTCTTATATCTAACTTACAAATGGAAGATCACAATATAAAAAATAGTACTCCCTCCGTCCCAAAGTTATTGTCATACTTTCTTTTTTTCGTTCGTTCGTTCTAAAATAATTGTCTCATTTGAAACTTTCTTTTTTAGGACAACACTTTTACCACTTTATCCTTACTTTTTCATCCTACTTTAATTATAAGCCACATACATATGAGCTTTAAAATAAATTATACATTCAACTAATATTAATAATCCAGTAAATGTGTTTTCTTAAACAGTGCGTCAAGTCAATCAAAACGATAATTTTAGGACGAAGGGAGTAACTCTTTTTGTATGTTTTATTTTTAAATGATGTTATGATTATTAAAAATATTAAGTCATCATCATTGATAAATCGTACTTGATGGTTTCAAACTTTCAATGATAACCCCATCAATGAATTAAGGCATGGTTAACAGTATATCAAACGCAAATCAAAGTTGAATCTTCCTCTACAATGGTATATCAAAAAAAATCTAATCCAATTCTTATTTGATTTGGTTTGATTTGTATCAATTTTGATACAAATCAAACCAAATCAAGGCACACAGTGTGTCAAAAACGATTGTGTTTCAAGCCATTAGGTTCAAAACGACACCGAAAATCAAGAAAAACATCAAGCCGGTTGACATACAGACCGATGCCTTTGTCATTGCCCTTTCCATATGGCAATTTCAAAAAACCTTTCCACCATCGTTTTTCTTGACCAATTTTCGACCAATCAAATTTTTTCATGAATTTAAAGTACATATTTTTACATATCAATATAGACTTGGTTTGTTTCATTTGGATATCAGAAAAAATTTCTATGATTTTTTCAAGGTTTTAGCCATTTTCTGAGAAAAAAATATATTAAAGTAATGAAGATAAATATGGTGGGATATGTAAAAGTATTGGATTATGTGCCACTATTGGAAGATTTTTTTGGTTTTGAATCAAATGAATATCAAATAGACTATTTTATTGGTTTTTAATGGGTTGTGTTTGATTTGATATTTGATTTGAGTGTATTTTTTTTAATTTTTTTAAAGGAAAAAGAGGCGGCACCCTACAGAGATTTATTAAAACGAAAAAGGCAAAACACACAAACGGGCCACCCAACTTTGGACCATATTGCAATTCGGCCACCGAAACTTTGGTTCATCTATTTTGGCCACCCTACTTTCATTCTGTTGCAAGCGAGCCCATTTTTTGGATGACGTTAGCCCAAGACGTTAAATTTTAATAAAATTCCTTTTTTGCCCTTTTTTGCCCAGTAATGGAAGGTACCCCCTCTACAAACCCAGCCACACCGGCTCGTGCCCCTTCATCTTCTCCGGCAATTCTCACAGTCAATGTTCATTAACGGATCTGATCTATGCGACCTCAAGAACACCCCAACTCGAAATAAAGATTCCGAAATACACATAATCAACACAGATCCAACACGTATATTGACTCCAAAAATTCAATAATTCAAAAACCGATATCCTGTTGAATTCAAAGAAAAGAGTTAACACTTAAAAATGTCAAACCTTTGCTTTACAAGAAAGAATTACCCATCCGCCAAAGAGTTAACACTAATCAACGAAAACCTCTTCTACCTCTTCGAGCTAGCAGCTTCGCCGAGCGGCCGGGAGATGTTGATTCACGAGAAGAAGAATGAGGCCTACTGTGGATTTGGGCGAAGGGAAGCCGGATCAGATGGCGGTGATACGAGATGCACGATCGCTGGGTTTTGGGCCGACCATGGATATGGTAATTCATCGGTGAAGACGAAGATGGGTGAAGGAAGAAGACGGGATGACGGTTGGCGTGAGAAGAGCACTCACGGACTGCTTGAATGTAAGCATAGATGAAGGAACCGTTGGTTTATATAGGCCGCACCAAACCCGCATTGGGAAGGATGGATGGCGGAGGATGAGCCGTGGATTCACCGCTGGTGTTGATGGAGAAAGATTGGATGGAGGCGAGGATGGATTGGAGGTGGCATGGATGGATGAAGCGGGGTGGACGCCAAAGAATTGATCAAGAAGGGGTGAGATTTTCCTAGAAGAAGGGGGAGAATATACGGGCTTGCTCGATTTGAACTAGGGTTGATTCGCCGGAGAAGAGGCCTACAAGGAGATTGGGGAAAGGGGCGACGCCGACTATGTAGAGGCTGAATGAAAGGAAGGTGGACGCCGACCGACTGTACGTGAAGGATATGGAGATATATGGGAGATATATGAGAGAGATATGAGAGATGACAGATTTTCGACCGCCTTTTTCTTTTCGGGGTGGGATTGAGGTCCCCTCGCTCGCATACGGCGGGTGTGGAATCTTTGTTAGGATCGCTGATCTCGCAATTGAAGATGTTACGATCTGTGTGTGTGAGAGAGAAAGAGAGAGATGAAGATGAACTGCTTAACATTGTTTTTCCCATTTTACCCCTAAAGTTAACGCCCCGGCTAACTGGGCGTTAGAAAATGGGCTCGCTTGCAACAGAATGAAAGTAGGGTGGCCAAAATAGATGAACCAAAGTTTCGGTGGCCGAATTGCAATATGGTCCAAAGTTGGGTGGCCCATTTGTTTGTTTTGCCAAACGAAAAATAAAACAAACAAGAGGGGAACAACCAGCCTTGCCCAAAAAAAGGGAGGACGGATGAGCTTAACCTCAGAAAGAAGAAAATAAGGAAAATACATTACTTCTGATAGTTATAAAGGCCTATATTATCCATGTCTAAAACATGACGAACTTCTCTAGCCAAACTTGCGCGACTCTCATAAGTGATTGATCCGTGATGCATATAGGCCTTCGTAGCTAATCTATCCGCAACATGATTTCATTCACGATAGACATGCTTACGATCATAGCCTCCCATATACTTGCGTCAGTCCAATAACTCATAAATGTATTGCCACGAGACCTCCTGGGAATCAGACATGAGCCAAGTAGCCATCTTAGAATCAGTTTCAACAAAAACACCTTGAAGGGAAAAGCGAACGGCACATACATAAGCCCTCCCGAAGATCCATAATCTCAGCATACATGTTCGTTTCTGGACCATACCAAGTAGAGAAGACCTGAACAATTTCTCCAAAATGATTACGAATAATACCACCCCCATTTGCATAACCCAATTTGCCCAATCAAATGACTATGAATCTGACGTTGAATACGAGTTTGACATAAACTAGACCCCTCAAAAACGGCCTGACACCTAGCACACCATATCTCCCAACAAGCAAATAAAGCTATCCCAATGTTACAAGCCCCAAACTGAGAGCGAGACGAAGAGCAGATAATCCAAACATCAGCCAAGTGTTGCATAGACATATAATGAGCAATCTTATTAAAAGGATGTGCCAACTTACCCCAAATAGCTTTAGCCGTTTCAGAATGTAAGAAAACATGATTGATGGAATCCACACAAGGTTCAAACTGGCAACAAACACATTTAGAAGCAAGAGGGATGTGAAGATCTTGTAACCGAGTATCCACAGGAAGAGCATTGAACATTAAGCGCCAAAAGAAAGCACTAATTTTTTTGGAATCCAAGGAACCCAAATTTTCGTTGCCCAGGCCAACCTAGGAGACCGACTTCTGATTGAGTCCCAATACTGCTTAACTTTAAACCCACCTAATTGAGTAAGGGAGCAAATTCTTCGATCGGGGCGTTGAGGTCTAAAACGAACTCATTGAACCATGGCCTGTTGATCCGAATTAATAAGAGGCAGAAACAAAGGAAGGGCTGGCAACACCTCTCTCACAGTGAGATGAATATCAATAGGTTAGGGACCAACTAAAATATTACCACTCCAATTATCATTCTAGAAGGAAACTAAACCCTCACCGTTGATCCATCGGCTATGTTGAGAAACTGTCGGCATATGGATCATAATGGCCTTCTACATATTAGTAGCAGAGATTGGAGCATGCAAACCATTCGGCCCAGAATACTTGCTATTGACAAATCGCGACCACAAACCAGTCCCTTGCAAGGCCGACCAAGCCAATTTTGCATGGAGGGAATCCATGACAGAGGATAAAGAACGCAGCCCAATACCACCTTCTTCTAAAGGCCGACAAACATTATGCCACGAAATCCAATGATGATGAGGTTCCCCATTCAAACTCCATAAGAAAGCAGCCATAGAACTCTCGATTTGACGAAGAACCACCTTAGGAACTTTAAGAACGGCCAATGAATATAACGGAATGCTTGCCAAAACCGACTGCAAGAGAGTAATTTTACCACCCAAGGATAGAATACGGGCTTTCCAACCAGATATTTTACGACGAAGATGATCCTCCAAATCTGCAAAATAAGCTTGTCTAGTGCAACCAGGAAAAAGGAAAATACCATGGTACTTGAGGGGAAAGGTAGCACGAGTGCATCCAGACCAAGAAGCAAGACGAGTAGCTTTATGGCGAGGGAACTAGAAAGCAGCTTTTTTGTAAGTTTATAAGCTGCCCCGAGCTTCTTTCTTAAGCAGACATAATCTTTCGTAAGTTAAGGACTGCCCCGCTTGCTAGTATTGCTAAAAATAAGCATGTCGTCGGCATACAAAAGATGAGTAATTTTGAGCCCACACCCATGAGAAAAAGGCTGGAAATAACCTCGATTAGCCATAGAGTTAATGTACCGCGAGAGATCTTCCTCCGCCAAAATGAACAAAAGAGGAGAGAGCAGATCACCCTGTCGGACGCCACGGGTAGACAGGAAAAATCCAAAGCTCTCGCCGTTGATGCGTAAAGAATACCAGATGGAGTCAATTGTGCGAAGAACAAGACCACAAGAACCCTCGCCAAACCCAAAAGTCAGGAGAGCTCAAAGGAGAAAATCCCATTCAAGATGATCGTAGGCCTTGGACATATCAAGCTTGAAAATAATGTTGCTTCCCCAAACCTTTTTGTCCAATCAATGAACCATCTCTTGTGCAAGAACAATATTCTCATATAAACTACGACCACAAACAAAAATGGTCTGTTCAGGAGAGGTAATCTTTGGGAGCAGAGTCGTCAAACGAGAGGCCAAAATACGAGAAATAACCTTGTTGACAAAATTACACAAACTGATGGGTCTAATTAAGGTCACTCAAACCTTCTGTACGAGTAATTTTAAGAAGAAGAACCACTGCTGTCGAGGTAATGCTTCTAGGTAAAATCGACCCACTGAAAAATTCTTGGATAGCTGCCACAACATTATACTTAATGATCTCCCAACAACCCTGAAAAAATGACCCGTGAAGCCATCCGGGCCTGGGGCACTATTATGATTCAAACCTTTCACTGCCTCCCAGATTTCATCCAGCTCTGGCACACATTGAGGGGTATCATTATCAGCACTGTCCAAACAAGAGGGAATATTATGACTAGAAGTTGTAAATAAATCTTCCTCAACAAGAGAGTATCATTATCACCATCAAATAAATCTTCCTCAATACTGTGACTAGAAGTTGTAAATAGCGAAGAAAAAAGTCCACAACCATTCCACCAATGATAGCACTATTAGCGCACCAATCCGCCGAAGGAAGACGTAACTTGACAAAATTATAGGTTGATCTGTCCCTAATGTTGGCATGAAAGAAAGCCGAATTCTGATCCCCCTCTTTTAACAAAAGTTGACGGGACTGCTGCTGAAGTAACTCCTCTTCCCAACGAACAAGTTGAATAAGATTTTGTTTCCCCAAACCAACCTGGGTAGCCACCGAATCGGACCAAGTTTGTTGCATTTGTACCTCCAAACGAAGAATCTCATCTTCTTGGCGAGCAATACGAAGATGTACATTTCCAAAAATAGACCAGTTCCAATTCTTTAACTCCTTACGCAGAAACTGAAGTTTACGAGATAAAACCAATAAAGGAGAACCATGAACTGGCATGTTCCACTAAGAAGCCACGAAATCTAAGAACCCATGATGATCCAGCCACATGCGCTAGAATTTGAAATGACCCTTATGCTTCTTAAATGTTGGAAATTCAACAATAAGAGGGGAGTGATCAGAACAGCACTTATTCAAATGACGAACTTTAAGGGGCGAATACTGAGATAAATAAGAACCGTTAACCAATACACGATCCAGACGCTGCCATATACGATCACGATCATCCTGATTATTAGTCCACGTATATAGACTTCCTTCAAAACCAACGTCAGACAAACCAACCAAATTCATAAACTGATTAAAATCATCCATACTTGAAAAGTCACACTGCGCTCCCCCTAGCTTTTCAGAAGGCTGAGAAATAACATTAAAAACACCCCCAACCACCCAAGGTTCAAGAAATTGTTGAGACAAAGTAAACAGCTCAGACCATAAACTTTGACGTTCCACACGAGTGCACTTAGCATACAAAAAAGAAGCAATTAACTGAAATCATCCCCTACTTTAATTCTGACATAAATATGCTGAGAAGAGGTAGCAACCAAGGATATATCCATTGTGCGATCCCATAAAAACCATATATGGGTGTTATTAGGAGTGCAATGCATGCTACTATCAAATTTAAGACGTCTGACAAACCTCTTTAAACGAACTCCTAGAGTTTTAGGTTCCAAAATGACACAAAGAGAAATCTGATTCGTAATTTTGAGCTTCTTAAGGTAATTAAAAGTATCAGTGTTACCCACACCACGAGTATTCCAAATAAGGACAACCATAAATAAACACAAGAAAGGAAACTGCATTATGTCGAAGTGGCTTGTACCTTAGCGGTCGCTCGAGTTAAACGGCGATTTCGTTCTGCAAACACCCGCTGCTGAGTCTTTTTACAAAATTCTCGAAAAGATCTGGTAGTAGCATCGGACGCGGGATTCTCCCATAAATTATCACTTGAAGCTGAACGCTTAAGGATTTTAGAAAGCCCATGAAGATTATCACTGGAGGTAGACCTCTTAAGGGCTCATTTGTTGGTGATGACTTATGACTTAAGTTGGTTAAGTGAATGAATGACTTTTTGATTGATGTTGCTTATGGGTCGTTATAATTATTTGTTAAAAAAAACTTGAAAATTAGTATTCCTATTTTTATGTATATTTCATAAAAGAATGAAATGAAGACAATCAAATATTTATTAATGAATAGTTGTCTTCATGTTTAAAAAAAACCAAAAAAGCTTAAAATTTTGGTTTTTTGGCTTTTGACTTTTCAATGCATAAAGAGTATTGTACCTTACTTATTGACTTTTGGCTTATAAGATGAAACAAACACTTTAAATATGATTTTTCAAAAGCCAAAAGTCAAAAGTCACTTCAAATAAGCTGCAACAAACGAGCACTAAGAGTGCGCTGCAAAGGATCCTTAATTTTATCCAATGGATTTGGATTGTCATCCTGCTCCAAAGAATCTAAAACTGCGAATGGGTTTGGATTTGGATTGCCATCCTGCTCCAAAGAATCTAAAACTGCGAATGGGTTATGCATGGTGACAGGCCCGGTTTTGAGGGAGTTCAGAGTGATCGATCGAACAGGGCCCCAATGTAAAAGGGTCCAATTTTATATATGTGTAGGTTAGTTTTATTTAGATATATAATAAATAATGTAATATTAATAAACAAAATGTCTTTTGACACAATGGATTTGGTTAGTGTAAACGTTAAGAAGTGGGGAAGTACAAGGTTCAAGCCCCTTCACTTGCTTTTTTGTAGTTTTTTTTTATTTTAGGTGTCAATTATTATTAGTATTATATTTTTTTGTAGTTTTTATTTTTATTTTGGGTGTCAATTATTTTTAGTATTATATTATATGCATATTATATCATATACTTCCCGATTTAGTTAAATAGTCTCCTATATTATTTTGAGAGATTTTACATAAATAATCAACTTTTAAAATATATGCTTATAATTTCACAATATTTCATTTTTATCCTCCCACTTGTATTGGAAGTATAATGGTTGTGGTTAAGTATTTTATTTATTTATTACCAACTTCAAATCTACTTATATATGTTTTAATTACTCCGAAACCTAATGAATAAAGAGTTACTATATAAAGATAAATATTTTGTATTCGGTTTCAGAAGAGTTATTCAACCTTAATTTCATTTTCCATTCGCTAAATTTACTTATAAAAAAAGTTAGTTGACAATCAATTTTTTTATCTGGGTCATAAAAAATAACAATTGATTGGGCATATAATATCAATATTTCAAGAAAAAATCAAAATTTATTGTTATGTTACTATCATTTTTAATTATTGCTTATGATTATTTAATTCTTTGATTTGTCAATTCATTGTTTTTTAATTTGAATTTATAGTGCACAATACATATTACCAAAAAAAAAACCTATCTAGAAGTCAAAACATAAATAAAAGAAAACAATTGATGAAGTATATTATTTTTATTGTAAATTATTTTAACGAATGAAAAATAACAATTTTCGGTAATTATTTAATACTTATTTTCTTATATGTTTGAGTTATTATTCATTTTCAATACTTCAAATGATGAAAAGTCAAATAAAATTATTTGTCTAAAATTCTTATGCTTATATTTTTTTTAAGGAGCCCTTATTTTCTTTTTACTCTGGACCCCCAAAAGTTCAGGACCGACCCTGCATGGTGACTGCAGGAGTAGATTTGGAAGTATTCGAGTGTATTTGATTTGGCTGTTAGCCATGCTCTTATACCACTCCGCTAAAACTGTGAAAATGTCAGCAATAGTAAGTGATTTTATTAGTTACGGAGTACATTGAATTGAGTATTTTATTTTTTATAAGGCTACAAAAGGCTAGTTTTGGCATTTTGTAAAAGTGATTTTTGATAATTGGTTTCAGAAAAAATAATTATTTAAAAACCCAGTTTTGTAAGTTTTAGATATACTAGTTATAGAACCCGTGCTCCGCACAGGGTCTTTCGGTAATAATACTACTATAATTTTTTAATGTAACATACATTTTTTCTTTTGGTAATAGTAGTAGTATAATTATTATTTTTTTAATTTTAGGCATTATGATTAAAATGTTGGAATATAAAACCATCATTATCTAACCAATGTGAAATATATATATATATATATATATATATATATATATATATATATATATATATATATATATTATTGGTAATAATAATGAAAATCTTCTAACAATAGTCAAAGGCTTTTATTTTAATACTTTTGAAATATACATATATTATATTAATAATAATAGAAAAAGTTTTTTATCTTAAAACTTTTGAAATCAACATCATTTTCTAACGAATGTGAGATACAACTATTCTATTAATAACTAGTGATGCACCCGTGCGTTGCATGATTTGTACTTGAGTGTAAAAACATATACTCAATCAAAGTTGGATAATATACAATTAAAAAGTTTAATATGAACAAAATAAAAAAAAACTGATAAACAGTAAAATCAAAGAAAATCACATAAATTTTTTAAAAAGTTATTATAAATTTTAAAATACTTCTTTATATACAACATTTTTCGTTGATGATGTACGATAATTACAACTATTACTATCACATAAAAAATTCAAAGACCCTTAAGATTATTTACTTTAGACAAAACGACATATTGATCATGACGAAAAATAGGATTTTTCAAAAGAAGTATGATGTTAGACACTTTTATTTATAGATATTTCGTAAGACACCATCAGCGTAAACTGTCTTTTTTGAAATTTGGATGAAATTCTATGATCAGATGGTGTCAGTGATATTTTTAAAATAAAACTGTACCACCAGAATGACCATTTGAAAGAACTCGACATTCTAAAATATGGTTTGTTAGCCTTGTAATAATTAATCGTGTGCTAATACATAACTCAAGGAAATGGTTAATGTTACGAAGTAACATTAATGAAGTTCCAAACTTCAAATTCAACTCATGATTTAGGATTCCAAAACATGAAATTCCATTTAAAACTTTAGAAATATCTATATCGTTCAAAAGATCAACGTTTCTATCAAAATGACACGAAAAATCTGAGCTCAAAAACAATCTTCCTTTTGAATTGTTCTTCAATACCATGTAATCATTTATTGAATTAACCACATCAAGAGTCGAATCCAGAATAACTCTCTTTTCAAAAAACGATGAATCATCGGGACTGCTTCCAAATGAAGGATATGTGCTTTGTATAATTGGAGCAATTAGATCGTTGAATTCCTTAAGCAACAGTTGACTGAGAATATCAACATAAGCACAATTATCATTTTGTTCATCAATTTTATCTTCGTAAATCTTAGCAATCCAATCGACAAAAAGTTTCAATTATTCAGAACTCTCGTTGGACCTATATTTTGTATCTCATATTCATTGTCAACCTCAATACATGTGAATCTCCCCAGAAATACAATGAATTAATAGTGAGATAAACTATGATGTGTGTACTTCCTTTTGGAATCACATGCAATATCTGTCAAAAATCTCCACCAAACACAATTGTCTTACCTCCAAATGGAACATTAGAATATCATATACTTAAATAAAACTGAACATATCAATAGAATATCATATACTTAAATAAAACTTAATATATCAATAGAATACCATATATGTATTTTTAAATAAAACTGTATATATTGATATAATATCATATACTTAAATAAAATTGAATATAATATGCAATTAAGAAAATTACACTAAAATTAAAGCTAGAAAATCACATATATTTGAAACATTATTATGAATTTTGGAATACTACTTTATATATAATATTTATCATTGAAAACATACGATTATTACTTTTAATTCTAGAAGGGGTGGTTTTAAAGTATGAAGTTGTATTTATCCTTGCATACGACATAAATTGTACTTTGAATTACTAATATTAAAACAATGAGATAATCTTTCTAGCTACCAAATAAAAGCATCACAAAAATTTACATTTAAATGTTGGATTGGTAATTTTCAAATAACCTTAAAAAAGCACAAATGTTTATGTTATATATATAAATAAATATTAAATAGTCAAATATCAAACTGTTTGTTATATCTAATAAAAAGGAATTGAAGTCGAAATATCAAACTCTAAACAAAACCTCTAACACTAAAATGTTAGGAATAACATATTATGCAAAATAATTTTTATACAAATATTCAATAACAAAAGTTATTGAGTCTAAATTCTTAGTGTGCATTGGGAGAAGTCTTATAACAGATAATTGATATCTCGCTAGGTCCCCTTCCTTTTTTCGAAATATGTAGCCACATCATCCCCAATAAACCCTAACATTGAATACTTTCAAATCATTTCACAGTTAGGTTTCTTAGATTTTATTTTTATTTTTTTTAAATAAAATTTTGAGAGAAATTTGTATATTACAAATTTGAATTTCGATTATTATTAAAAAAATTGAGAGTTTAATTTAACTAAGTATGAAAAATAATATATATCTTATAGTTAATTAAATATATCCAAGTATATATCAATATGCATCTTTACTTTAAAAAATAATTTATAAAAATAGAAACTTAGATCTATCATATCTGAGAAAAATTTTAAGGATATGATTTTTTTTCCAATTTGTTTTTCAAAATGGATAAAAAATATATTATGATCCCAACTTTTTATGTTGGACATTTGTTTTATAAATTTAATTTTGACAAAAATGAAAAAAAATAAACATTAGTTATGCACTTTTTGACTTCAGATATGATGAAAATGGAGAAAAACATCTTAGATCTATATATTTTGGTAAATATTTGTAAAATTAAAGTTCAAATTAACCTTGGCCTATTACCGATTAAGTTGAATAAATATGTATCTTTTGTAAACTAACTTTAATAGGTTAATTTTTTTTGCAAATATTAGACCTGAATTTTTAAACATGTAGGCTGGACAAATATACTAAGATTTTTATTTATTAATTTATGTTACATTTTTTTTGTATATATTAGACCTGAATTTTTAAACATGTAGGCTAGACAAATATATTAAGAATTTTATTTTTTAGCTTCAGATTTGATTAAAATGGAGTAGAAAAAAATCTCATATATATGTATATATTTATTTATTTTTTGATAGGTAAGTGTGGCCCCTAGTCTTGCCATCTCTCCAACCCCTTGGGTCAGATATATATTTATTTTCTTATAAATTTATCAATTATTTGTTCAATATAACCTTAGTATATGTCCGATCTATAGATTTCACATATAAAATTGCTTGAATATTTATAAGTATTCGATGGTTGAACACAAAATATTTGAATGACAATAGGAGTAGTGCATATGCCGATAATTTATACAATAATTATTTTTATGGACTATTACCATTATCGGTGGCAAGTAAATGTTATGAGTAAATTTATTGTAGATACTTGGTTACTAATTTGTCTTTTCTATTTAATAATTTATATGAAATTATCTGTAAATTTCATAATATGTCATAATTATGTATGTTTATATTACTTTTGTATGAAGTAAATTATTTGAAATATGACTGTTATATAATTTATTGATATATAAACTTGTTATAAAATATAGAAAACATTTTTTTAGAATAATGAAAATACCTAAGCACCTCGAACAACAAATTGGTTCTAAAAATCTTTAAATTTTAGAACTATAAGAATCTAAAATTTATAAGAATGAAGAAGAATTAAACTTTTCATAAAACTACGCATATTACTCATAAATTAAGCTTCAAAACATCTAAACAAAATGATTTGTTTCAAAATATTTATTGCATTTAGTTTATACACTTCATACGGTTGCAAATAACTATGGTTGAAAATCATTTTATATACTCCTTGGAGAAACATTAATTTAATGCATGTGCTTTTTTACTAATTTATCTTTGTCTATTAACAAATTTATCTGACATTCATCTTTTATATTTCCTATTACATCGATGAATAATTTTTAAATAAAGTAAGTTAAAATATTAAAGCTTTCATGAGGTAATGATAATATTCCATGTTAAACAATATATTATTTAGTAAGCTTGTTAATGTAATTTGTTTTTTACTAAACAAAAAATTTTTTATCATTATTTTAGACGTTTACTAAAAATATTTCTTTAGTAAACCATTAAGTAATTCATTGGTGATGGGAAGTAACTATGTTACTTTGATTTATGGTTTTAAACTGAGTTGAATAATACTGCACTATAATTATTTGTCAAGACTATTATTAATAATGATATCAAATAATTTATATTGAATCGAATATTTCATCATTTAATCTTTTTTGGGAGTTTATATTACCGTGGAGAAGATTTAGAAGCCAATATGCCAATTAAAAATGCAAAAAAAAAAAAAAAAAAATGTGAAATGTGAAATCGGATAAAATAAATTATTCAATATTTGATATTATTTTGATATTGTATTTCTTGTCATTTCGTAAATCATATTGAACTATATTAAATGTTATACAATTTGTTTACATTAATTGCACTAAAGATATTTGTAAAGTCATTTGAATTTAAAGAGTTGTTGTCAACTTCATTAATTAATTTTCATTTCAATTTCCAAAAAAAATATGACAAATATACAATTTATAAATGTTTCTAAATATGGAAAGTCATTTTTGGAGGGATATTTCAATTATTTGCTCATCTCCTTTTATATATGTATAGATAATAGTAGGAGTCTTTTATCTTAAGACTTTTGAAACCATCATTATTTTCTATCTAATGTGAGATACGTCTCTTCTATTGTTAGTAAAATAATTTTATCTAAAAACTTTTAAACTAAAATAATTCTTTGTAATCAATGAGGAATAAATCATTTTTATTGGTAGGATTTGACCTAAGGACTTTTAAAGCCAACATCAACTTCTAACAATTGTGAACATATATCTTCTTTTGTTTATTTAGCAAAAGTCATTTATCTAAATACATTTTAAACTAACATCAATTTTCAACCAATGTTTGTTACATCACTTTTATTGGTAATTATAACAGAGATTCATCTTACATTGGTTATAAATTAATGCTGATTTTATAAATCATTAAAGTACTCACCTAATACTTATGAAAAATTAGTGTTGTTAGTGAAAAAAATTTGTACAACTTGAGGTACGAATTTCTTTACGTGTCATTTGTTTGTTGGCAAAAGTAATTGTGTAAATGTGTTCTACTCGATGAGAGCATCAAAATGATATATTTATTTGTTCAAATCAATTTTTGGATGAATAAGATATCAATGGCTAAAATATGATCTTAAAAGTGAGTCATTAGGGTACAGTACTTACCCAATGCCAATATAATAATATTATTCCACATTGATTAAAAAATGATGTTGTTAGTAAAAGTTTTTCTACATGAGATTTCCAATATTATTAATTATTTTTTTAGCTAATGGGTAGAAAATGAAAATTCTCAAATCAAGTGATGTGGAGGTATGATTTAATAATATCAAAAGTAGGGTGTTGTGTCACTATTAGGGTTGTTCACACCAATTTTAATAGACTATAGTATAGATTTGGCTACTTTTGACTCAAAATATATTTTGAAAGAAAAAAGGTCCAAACTACCCTTATTATATAAATGTCAAAATTATAATTATTGCAATTAAAAAATGTATTGATTTAACTATTATAAATTATATAATAATCTTAAAAAAGCTTTATAACCAAAATTTAATTAGCATCACTATACAAATTAATAATCAAACAAAGCCAATAACAAATACTCCATCCGTTCTTAGGAAAGAGTCTTTCATTTGAAATTTAATTTTTTTTAAGAAAATACCATTTTTAGTAGTTCATTAGTAATAAAATAACACTTTTATGCCTTAATTTTTGAAAGTGAACTCTTTAAGTGAAACATAAAAAAATGGAATAATGAACTCTTTACCAAGAACGGAGGAGTATAAAATAGGAAAACTTACGGGTTTGTCCACTTTTTAAAATTTCTAATCGCTAAAGTATCGTTTCTCTTTTTTTCAACTGGAAAAAATCACTTTTGGTGGTAAAATTACTAAGATACCCTTAATGAACCACACACGCGCTACGAAGGTCATTATTTTTGCGCCGCGGTTTATCAATTTTATTACATTAATTTTTGTATCGCGGTTCAATAGTTTAACTTCCTAGTCTAATTGCACCACGACGGTTCATCAATTCTATTTCATTAATTTTTGCAATACGGTTCAATAGTTTAACTGCATAGTCTAATTGCATCGCGATTCATCAATTTTATTGTATTAATTTTTACACCGCGGTTCAATAGTTTAACTGCTATTCTAATTGCACAGCGGTTCATCAATTTTATTGCATTAATTTTGCATCGATGTTCAATAGTTTAACTGTTTAGTCTAATTGTAATACGACTCAAATCGTCATGAAACAAATCATGTCCTTAGTATTCTTCTTCTTTCTCCCCCGCCGTAAGTTTTCTTATTCCTCATTCTTCGCCTACATCCCTACTATGAAAATCTTCCAATTCAACACATTTTTATTCAAGTTTCGTAGTTAATGATTCAAAAAGCTCATTAACCTTTCGGGGGCGTTGCCCCGAACCCCCACGAAGGGGCGCTGCCCCCTCGACCCCTAAGGTTTGACCAGGCAAGTTGATCCCCGTTTCGTATTTTAGAATCCAAAGCATGTTACCGGAACTGTTAAAAGAGACGATGGCATTTTTGGAATAATATTTCAAAAATTGGTCTTTTTAGGTAAAAAAAAAAACTACATTGGAGATGTTAGAAATTTTAAAAAGTGGATCGACCCGAATTTTACCCTATAAAATAAGAGAATTAAAAAAGACCTAAAAAGTTACTCCATTATGTTTAGAAAATTTAAATACCAATAGTTTTGGAGATTTTTGTAGATAATAATTAATTATTCTAGAAAGATTTATTTTAATATCGACAAGACAAGAAATAAATAAATTTGTGAGAATTGCTTTTGGAAAAAAGCAACGCTTTAGTTAGACATGTCCATACGGTTCACAGTTTCGGTTTCGCAATCGCCGGTTCTTGACAGATGGTATGGCAAACCGGATTTGAATCGTGAACCTTCACGGTTCGGTTCTGAACCGTGGACCTTAAATCCGATTCATGGTTCAAAAAAAAATTTAAAAACAATTTTTTGTTGTTGCATTTTTTGGGTTTTTTTTAAACGATCTAAATTAAAATCATTATGCACCTCCACGATCAATCTAGGCCATCTATTTGAATTCATACGTTTTTTTTTGTCGTTGGAACCGTGAAACCGGCGGTTCACGGTTCACTTGGACAGTTCAGAACCGCCAGTTCACCAAAAATCAAATACTCGAACCTTAAGTAAACCGGTGAACCTCCGGTTTCGGTTCACTTGAAAGACGGTTCTAGTTCGGTTCTACCATAGTTCTGAGAAAGTTCGGTTTACGGTTCGAACCGTGACCCTTAAACCATATGTGCATGTCTAGCTGTAGTTAAATTTGACTAATTACAGTTTTGTATATTTATTTATTAATTACTGCATAGTTCTAGGCATTTAAAATACACGTTCGAGGTTTGTGATTCAAGTCCTTTTGAGGGGCTTTTCCAACTTTGTGTGATTTGACTCCGTTTGTTTCACGGGAATGACTTCTGTAAAACGTTTTTCTCATTTTTTGGTATTTGGTAACTTTTGGTAAATGTAATCAACGGAAAATGAAGTCTTCTTTTCAGGAAAATGACTTACAGATTCATTTTCTGGAAGTCATTTTCTAAATGTTCGAGCACTCCTATGTCTCATTTCACAATTACAAATATTTGCATACATACGAATAAATTTTTTAGAAATATAAATTGAGTTTGTTCACACTATTGATAAATTATAATTTTAATAAATACTCACTACATACTAAAACTAGTGTCCACTATATTATTTAAGGACATCTCAAACATTATCCATTTTATTTTTTAAAACGCTTTTTTAATATCAATTATCAAATTTTTTTATTTGTATTTGTAAGATTGAAAAATGATTGACCTTATTGATTTAACACCACTAATAAAATTGAGGGTTACTAAAGGAAAAATACTAAAGTTTAACACTATGTGTATTTTTTGGGCATTAATATTATAATATATTTTTGTATATATTCATAAATTGTTTTTTCATAACATTTTCCGGGCGTTTGCTCAACACCCAAAAATGTTTTCCAACCTATTTTCAAACAATTTACCAAATACTTGAAAATAAAATCTTTTTATTTTCCAAAAAATATTTTTTCGTAAAATAAATGGAGCCTTGGTTCCATCCAATGGATACGTGTCCTTGTATATTCGGATATTGCAATTTTCAAAATAATACTCCGTGTTTGGATTGATGGTTCTTTGGGTAGTTAGTGAAACCAAAAAAGGAAAAAAGAGTAACGGGTGAAAATACAAACAAAAAACTACTTTCTCCATATTTAATTTGTGTCAATTCTATAGTTTTCATGAAAATTAAAAAGGTTGACTTTAAAGATATTTTAATAGCACATATTCCCCTAAGTTCCTTCATTATTGTTCTATTGGCATTTTTTGATCAAAATAAAAATTAAGTATTATATATGTATTTCAATTAAAAAGTTGATATATATATATATATATATATATATATATATATATATATATATATATATATATAAAATCTTTTTAATATCATAAAAACGTAATTCGTAATACTTTTTTGGAATTAAAAGTTAAGTATTTTATGATTTTGATTTTTAAACAATGCACATCAAATTTTTATTTGAAAAACAATCCGTTTGACTCAAACAAGTCAAGAATTTAGAAAATAGGGAGTATATATTTAGTGTTTATAATATACTATTACAAGTGAATATTACAATAATGGAAAAGTACATTTAGTAAAATTATAGTACAAAAATAAATTTATTTTAAATTTAAAATAATAAAAAAATAAACACTAATATTATACTCTATACATTCCACCTACAAAGTGCACAATTGAAAGTTTAATAATTATGAGATGTATGACTAAAGTTAATTATAATAAAAAAATACTCGAGCATAATCAACATATTTATATCACAATTGGAAGATACAGTAAAAAATAAATTACTACCTCTGTTCCAAAAGAAATGTTGTTTATAAGTTTTTTTGTTCAAAATAATTGTCATTACAATATTTCAAGAAACACTTGTCTATTTCGCAAAAAAAAAAAAAAAAAACCTATCTTTATTCACTACGCTCAAATTAACTACCGTTAAAGAGGTAGTGCAAATATATTTGTGCAACTTTATTAATTCAACTTTTGAAATGGAATTTTTATAGTAAAAATCTTAAAATAAAATAAATAGGTTAAATGGGTTGAGTTAAAACAGGTCGACTCGGTTAAACCTGTTACATATGAATTCACAATTGTCTAAACAATTTCTACCAATCATAACAAATTTATTTTTCTTTTTTATTCATATATATATATATATACCAATATATAACGGCATATACGTATATATACCAACATGATACAACAATTATCTCCCAAATTGAAATTCTCAATCGATCACAGGGACTAAGCCAAATCGATCGATCACAAGGACCAAGCCAAATCAAGATTCAAGTGTATGTGTACGAAGACGGAGAGAAGCAATTGTGAATTGTATATTCATTCATCTTTAACATATCATCATATGGGAGATACTCCATTATTTATTACTCCTAAATCCTAATCAATTAAAGGAGGAAGAGAGTAAATATATTAAGATATAGACAAACTATAGAGATAGCGGGATATATCTCGTGATGTAACCAGGTAGAGAGCAAAATGAGCTAGTGCAGAGAACGACTGAAGATTGGTGGCTGGATCTGAGGTTGCTTGGTCGGAGTCGATGAGGAAATGTGGAGTTGGGGGAGCCTGAGTTTAGAATTGCTAGGGTCGATGATGGCGGACTCGGCTGGATACGGGGTGAGAATATCAGAGTAGAAGAGAAAAAGCCTGGGAGAAGACAAATGGTGCTGAGCGAGGGTTAAATATAGACTTTGTGGGCGACGGTCGGATGTGGGGAAGACGATCAGAGCGGGGGGAATGGTTGCTGCTAGGCTGAGCAAAGAAAGAGACTGAACAAAAGAGAGCGTCAGACATTAATGCGTTAAAAAAAGAAACCAAGACATTTCACGGGGTTAACCCAATTTAACCCACGAAATTTATTGGGTTAAGTTGGTTAACCCAATTAAATTTATTTTCTCATCAAATTGGATTGAATTGAATAATTAATAAATTGAATTGGATAATTAATGTTGTCGTTGAGTTGAGATGAATTCAAAGTTAAAGAGTCCGAATTGACTTGCCTAATCCGGAGTAAAGCCTAGCAAGTGCTAAATGCTAATGGCAAAACCAACCGTCTATTACAAATATAATAAGTGAATTCTCAAGTACCCAACTGCCTTTCCAGGCGGGGGAGGGTACCCTCGTGGGGACGACTCTTGCTTCTACACTCTGTTCGATTTACCATCATTGCTAATAAAATCAGCCGCCGTGATACACATATAAATACACCCCTTTAAACTCGAATTGACGACTTTGCCACTTCCCGTCGACGACCAAAACATTGACCTGACCACCACTACGTTCTTCTTCTCCTTCTCGATTACACACCTTTGATACATACTTGTTGAGAGAGAGAGACATTGAAATAGGGATGCGTTCCTCCGCAACGAAGCGGTGGGGATTGTCATCCAATGCGGCGGATTCAGGGGAGAAAGGTCGTTAATGGCCTTGAGGCAGTTGCAAATGACTTGGCAGCCCCTTTTGAAGAAGCGCAAAAACGGTCCTCCTTTAGGGTTGAAGAATCACGGCAACACCTGCTACCTCAACTCCGTCCTCCAGTGCTTGACCTACACTCCTCCCCTCGCCAATTTCTGCCTCAGACACCTCCACACTTCTCTATGTACTCTCTCTCTCTAATCACAAATGCATACACGTATATACATATATTTTCATCAGTTTGCCCTAATTCTCATGATTACGTCGAATTTCGTTTCAATTTACTCTACACTCTCAATTTTATCAAATTTTATCTGTTTGCCCTAATCTTCATAATTACATCAAATTTCATCTCAATTTACGCCATGCTCTGTATTCTACAGTACGTATTTGTGAATTTCTTCAATTGTAATATGATGAAAATGATTTGGAGTAATTTGAATTATTGATAATGGTAGGTGACTTGGCAGCAGAACGGGACAAGAAGAGTGAGTGTCCGTTTTGTTTACTAGAGAGGAGAATATATCGGTCTTTGAGTATTGATCTAGACCTAGACTCGCCTAGCAAGATCATTAGTGGTTTGAGAATCTTCGCTGAGCATTTTCGGTCTGGACGGCAAGAGGATGCACATGAGTTTCTGCGGTATGTTATTGATGCTTGCCACACCACTTGTCTCCGTCTCAAGAAGTTGCAGCAGCGGCAGCAGAGGCGGAGGATTGTCAACTATGGAGGTGGTGGTGGTGAGGGTTTAGGTGGCTATTCTGTTGTTAAGGAAATATTTGGGGGTGCTTTGCAGAGTCAGGTGAAGTGTCTTGGTTGTGGTTCCGAGTCTAATAAGGTGGATGAGATCATGGATATAAGCCTTGATGTATTAAATAGTAGTTCACTCAAAGAAGCTTTTCAGAAATTTTTTCAGCCAGAGATTCTTGACGGGAGTAACAAATACAAGTGTGATAAGTGAGTCTTTCCACTTTTATATATATATATATATATATATATATATATATATTTATGTGTGTGGGTGTGTGTGTTTTATTATTATTGTTGTATGAATAGCTTGTGATGGAAACTTGTGCTCTTTTCAGCTGTAAGAAGTTGGTGGCAGCTAGAAAGCAGATGTCGATTCTTCAAGCACCTAACGTTCTTGTCATCCAACTAAAGGTAGGTCAGTTAGTGGATATCATTTTCGTTTGTAGTTAGTATCGGCAGTTATGGTGGTTTATTGTCTGCTGTTGTTTTGGTTGAGCAGAGGTTTGAGGGCATATTTGGTGGGAAGATAGACAAGGCAATTGCTTTTGAAGAAGTTTTGGTGCTATCAAGCTTCATGTGCAAAGCAAGCAAGGTTTGTAGTGCTGTCCATAAATCGAAGCGAATTGTATAACCTTTTGTTTATTTACCTTTTACATCATTGCTTGCTCAGAATACTAACTAGTTTAAAGGCGTAATAAGCAGCCATTTATATGGTAGTTGAAGAAGCAAATGCTGTGTGCAGAGTGTTGCGCGAGAGCTACGTGCATTTCCAATTTTATAGATGTATTGAAGTACTTGACATACCTTTTGATTTGTCTCTTCCATGATCTATTTAGAATGCATAGAAAAGTGCAAGTGAAAAGTTAAATAGGAATCTGTATGTTTCAACCAATTACCAGCATGGTTCTGTATGTTTCAACCAATTACCAGCATGGTCTTCTATGATGTACCAATTTTGCATTTCATACTTGTTTTTAGATGCTAGTTTGAATTAGAAATGATCCTTCGTACCAGAATTGGAGTAATAAACTTTTCTGATATTTTTTTTAATAAGTAAAGAATATATATAAATAACGGGCATCAAAACAGGTGACGCAGACTTTGTACACTAGGAGTATACAAACTAAGCTCTAAAACTATTCACAAAATCCACAAAAGAATGCCCGAGAGATTGATCTGTCGCAGAACACCACAAAAACAATGTGCGCAAAAAACAGTCTCTCAATTGAACCAGCGAAACCTCTCTATTATCGAAAATTCTTCTGTTCCTTTCTTTCCAAATAGTCCACCAAACACCCGCCGGAATAGCACCCCAAAGAATATTGCTCCTCCTACGATTGGAACGAGACCAACTCAAAAGCATCCCCTGAACAGAACTGCGTTTTACCCACGAAATCCCAAAAAGCCCCAGAACAGTTTACCATAAAGAGCGAGCCACCGGACAATGCAGTAACAAGTGATTAACACTCTCTTCGTCGCCTTTGCACATGTAACACCGGTTCACATAAACCATCCCCCTTTTGCGAATGTTTTCTCCCATAAGAATCGCCTCATGACAAGCTTTCCAAACAAAAAATGCAACGCGACTAGGAGCAATACTCCTCCAAATTCCTTTCCAAGGAAAGGGATCCCCCACTTTGCCCGACATAGCACAAAAATAAGATTTAACAGTGAACTTTTTGCTGTTCGATGCAACCCACCTTGCCTTATCAATTTTGCTCCCGTCAATCTGAAGCGAATAAAGCAAAGTGCAAAAATTTCCACAAACCTCCATCTCCCAATCTTGAAGATCCCTACGAAACAAGGGATTCCAGACCACTTTACCACCCTGATCAATATGCAACACCGAACTAACATAGCAGTTTTTGTCCATCGCCAAATTGTACAACTGAGGATAGACTCTCCATAGTTCTTCTTTCCCACACCACTTGTCTTTCCAAAATCTCACTCTCGAACCATTGCCAACCTCAAAAGAAACAAACCTTTCAAACTGTCCCCACCCTTTACAAATTCCTTTCCAAACTCCTGACCCAAAAGAACCGGCGACGATTTCAGGAAACCAAAATGATCACCCTCTCCGTATCTACTGATCACCACCCTCCTCTATAACCCATTCTTTTCTTCCATATATCGCCAAAACCATTTACCAAGTAAAGCTGAATTGAAGCAACTTAGCTTTTTGATACCTAAGCCTCCCTTCTTGATGTTCAAACAAACCTTATCCCAATTAACTAAATGGATTTTATGCTCCTCCCCTTGACCCTCCCCTTGACTCTCCATCTTTTCTAAAATATTGCGCACTGAAGCAGGCACCACAAAAAGCGAACGGGAATATGTGGGTAGACTGGACAAAGTATTTTGAATACGCGTAAGTCTACCCGCTTTGGACAAAAGCTGTTTCTTCCACCCTGTCAACCGCCGACCAAATCTTTCAATCACCGGATTCCACATAGCTCTACTTTTGAAAGACGCACCAATCGGCAAACCTAGATAAGTCGAAGGTAAATGAGAAACCTTGCACCCAAACACTAAAGCAAGCTGATGAATATTCTCCACCACACCCACCGGGATGATTTCGCTCTTAGCTATATTAATTCGCAGCCCCGACACCATTTGGAAGAAAATGAGCACAAGACGAAGATAACCCAATTGCCCAATCTCGACATCACAGAAAATTAAAGTGTCATCTGCAAAGAGCAAGTGAGAAATGGCAACCTCCTCTCCTCTATACCTTCCCAACCCGAAACCACGAATAAATCCTCCTCTCGCAGCTTTCTCAATAAAACTGCTCAATGCTTCCATAATAATGATGAATAAAAAAGGAGAGAGAGGATCTTCTTGCCTCAGCCCCCTCGAACTAGCAAAGAAACCAGCAGGTTCGCCATTAACCATTACCGAGAACCGAGCTGAAGAGATGCAAAACAAAATCCACTTTCTCCATTTATCACCGAACCCCATCCTTTCCATTAAAAACATCAACAACTCCCAATTAACATGGTCATATGCCTTCTCGATATCCAGTTTACACATCAACCCGGGACATCCCTGTTGCAACCTTAAATCCACAACCTCATTGGCGATAAACGGCGCATCTATAATTTGCCTCTCCCCCACAAATGCATGTTGAGAATCCGACACCAACTTCCCAATCACGTGACGCAATCTGATTGACAACACTTTAGATAAAATTTTATAAAAACCTCCCACCAGACTGATAGGTCTAAAATCTCCCAAATTAGAAGCACCGGCCTTCTTCGGGATAAGAGTGATAAAAGTGGCATTTAAACTCTTCTCGAAACACATATTGGCATGAAAAAGTGGCACACATCCATAATGTTATCTTTAAGAATCTCCCAACAAGAAGAGAAGAAGGCTATAGAGAAACCATCAGGACCCGGAGCCTTATCACCATTCATACTACGCAAGGCTGCCAAAACCTCCTCTTCCGAGAAAGGGCGTTCTAAAGAACACCTATCCTCCACCAGATTCTTTAAAATTAGTGTCTTCCAATTTAGGATGCCATTCCCCACTATCCGAATATAACTTGGAATAAAAATCCACTATGCCATCCTTAATAGCATCCCTTTCTTCAAGAAGATTCTCTCCAATAGTAACTTTCCGAATCTAATTCACATTCTTATGAGCACTCGCCATCTTATGAAAAAAATTAGTATTCTTATCCCCTTCTTTCAGCCACTGCACTCTTGATTTTTGCCTCCAACATACCTCCTCCTTGATAAGCAAAACCTCAAGCTCACTTTTCCAATTCTTCCGTGCCTCTTCTTCCGTCTCATCCAAACCTTCTGAACCCGCCTTCTCATCCAACAATCTGATCTCTTCCATGACTTTCTTAATCTTGATATCAATCCTCCCAAACACCTCCCTATTCCACACTTTCAAATCCAACTTAAGAAGTTTCAGTTTCTTAGCAAGAATAAAGTCTGGGCTCCCATTTATCTCATACGAACACCATCTAGAACGTATCCAGTCCATGAAACCAGGCTCTAAAAACCACATGTTCTCGAATCTAAAAGGAGACTTCCCTTTCCGCATAACCCCACACTCCAGCATAAGGGGAATATGGTCCGAGACTACTCTGGTTAAGCAATGCTGCACCATATCACTAAATACATCAGACCAGTCTGCAGAAGTAAGATATCTGTCAAGTCTGGAGAATTGCTGTCTATCCCCATGTCTAAACCACGTGAAATTGCCTCCCAATAAATTCAGATCCACCGGCACCAGCCCCATGTCATTGATGAACTCGTTAAATTCCGTCATTGCTCGAGAAAAGACTTGCGGACCCGAACGTTCCACAGGAAATCTAACCACATTAAAATCCCCTCCTATGCACCAAGGTGCTCCCCATCTCAATCTAATCACTCTTAACTCTTCCCACAAATTTTGATGGAGGTTGTCTGCACATGGCCCATACACCCCAGAAAAAATCCACTCCTTGTCATCCACAATCGACTTCAACAGAACAGAAACAGAATGTTCTCCCACCACTGCATCCACCTTATCAATCACCCTTTTATTGCACATAACAAGAATGCCACCAGCTGAACCAATAGACTGAGAAAACACCCAATCAGTCCACCTGCCAAACCCTAAACTACTAGCCAACCTACTGTCAATAGCTTGCATTTTTTATTCTTGAAGACAGATTAAATGCGGATTCCACGTCCTTAAAGCAGCCTTAATAACTAATCTTTTCCTCACATTATTTAGACCCCACACATTCCATGAAACTATTTTTAGATGCATGATAAACTTATTTTTGATTGCGATTCCTTCTCCCCTCCCCCTCCAAACTACCAGATTTATGAAACTTCTGACTGCTACACAACTGCTTTAATTCTCTTTTTCCTTTTTCTCTCACAGCTGTTTTCTGTGGCCCCTTTTTCGCTTCTGAAGTTCTCCACTGCTTCTCAATATCCAAGAGCAAATCCATAATCCTGTCATCAAAACCATCACATGCCACTCCCAAATATCTGCCAAGACCTTTAGCTCTCATACGAACCCATAACGACAATTCCTCCTGCGATGAACAATCCTGCAAAGAATCTGAATCACTCACATCCTCTGGGTGAATCGAGGGGTGCATTTGATTGGCTCCACCAGCTCTTCCTTATCCACCAGTTCCTCTTACAACTCCATCGATTGGGCACACCCCGCAGAAGAGTGATTCCCTTCGGAACTGTCTGCACCCAACACTTACTCTGTAATTCCCTCTGGAGAGACGACATCCTTTTCGACACTCTCATCACTTCGAAACTCTTCAGTCGAACTCGTAGCTTGCTCCTCCCCTTCAGTCGCCTTCATCACATCTACGAAGGCCTCAGGAAAGAAGAATCTCATCTTGTCATACTCCACTTGAGCACCCAGTAGCCTATCCTCAATTATAACCGGATCTTCCTTCTCCTTCTCACCCGACCCATTATCATTTACTGGTCTGTTCTTACCATTAGCATAGAAGGCAGATACAAATGGCCCACTAATTTTGCCTCCTGTAACCACATCCACCTCCTTCTGATAAGCCGAAGGCTTGTTCTTTATGGGAGCCCAAACAGCCTTCCCCTTCACTCTCTTGTTAAGAGACCCAAACCAAGGCCCATTTTTTTTGACAGCCAACCCATGAGGCCTAACACCACTGCCACCTCTATTCGAAAGAAACCCTCTCCTCCTCTTAACTACGTTGATTGGTTTTGAGGGTTTAAAATTTAAATTCCTGTGATCCCACGTGCTTGTCCCCTCTCCTCTGCCCTTATGCCTGAAACTACCAGTTTCTCGAAGGCCTTGATAATGCACTCGCTGAGTTCTGGCATGCTCTTCACTTGCGTTGATCTCAACGAACGGCACTATCGATACCAACGACCTTTCTGTGTTCTTACCTTTATCCTCCCTACTCCGCAGAAAGCAAGAAGCAGACGACTCCACCCATAACGGAACAACGAAAATTCTGTTCCCAACCCCAATACGAACAGTCGCCTGCATGTCTTCCTTGTGGCGAACTAAAATGCAACCCCATCTCAGATCTGATTTGTTCTCGGTAGCTTCATCCAACCTCACCAATCCTCCACATTTCTTCCCAATCTCCATAAAAACCGACCTGCTCCACAGATGCAAGGGTAATCCTAGAACCCTCACCCAAACCTCCTTTGGGTTTCTTCCTTCAGCATAGCACAAAGAAAGTGGATCCCAACATTCCAAATGTAATGAACTCTGATTGACAGTCCATTTTTTCAAATTTAAAAGACGTCGAGCCTCTTTACTGGAGGGAAAGACAAACAGAAAATGAACCCCACTCAAAGCAAAAATCTTGACTCCTCCAGCCACTTTCCAATGACTATTTACCCATCTTTGCATTTCCTCTTTGGTTGTAATTGAGTCTTCCAAATCCCCTACACGCCCAACTAAGCACCGCCCTAAAAACTCCAAATATCCATCGCACGACCTTTCATCAATATCAAAATCCACTGAGGACCCTCTACCAGCCGAAATGAGATGATCTAAGTTCGACCACGAAGAAATCTCTGCCACATCTTTATATGATTTTCCACTGCTGGATCTTTCTTCCCCCGCAAATCTCTTATTTTTTCCAGCAATCATGTCCCAACCCGAATCAGAAGCTATTTCTGGGATTAAAATCGAACGTGGACTACCCTTCCCCCGAACGGAAATTCTAAGAAATATTCCTTGCCGATTTCTCTCCTTCGCAAACAAAACCTCCCTACACTTGTCAGATAGTGTCTTCCAGAAAAAACCTTGTAGCTGAAGGGCTTTCTCCATCCACTTGCAAATCCATACAATTTCTCCATAGGTGATAACTGCTTCGTACACTTTGCCTCTACTTCTTTCCAAAAATTTGTAGCAAACACGATTTTGAGCAAAGAACCTGACCACCACCTCGAACGAAAATTCTCTACTTGCACACTGTAGCCATACAAGTGTGGTATTATGTTGAGTTTGGCTCCCTTCCCTGCATGTCCTAAGGAACAGCCTTTTTCATTTTTAATTGCTGCAGATTCAGATGGGTCTTAGTAGTCAGTTAAGGGATCCTGATAAAGTGTTAGATTGCTCTGAGGTAGTTTACTGGTGTTGCCTGTTGGCAGTGTTTAGGAAGTTTTCAATTATGATTTGCAACCATGCAAGCTTAAAGAATTTGTATCTGACAAGGTTGTGTAGTGAGGAATTTGTGTTGGTCCTTACAATGTGCATGGTAAAGCTTCCCAGATTTAATGGGTTTTCTAATGACCAATCTATCTATACATCTATACATTAAAAAAGTGCAAACCCAAAAAACGATGCAAAGAAGAAAACAGAACACATTTATCTCTAGTATGTAGAGAAGTCATATGTAGTCGGCAGTCAACCATGTTTCCTCCATTAGCCTACTTATTATCTTAAATCTTTTTCTTGTTTCTCTTCTTCCCTGCAAATTCTGATAAGCATTATTGGTTGTGGACATTGTGTGAGATGGAGTGCTGGTTTTGATATGATGCCAAGGTTGGTATGGGTGTCTTATTTGATCGTTTAGACATTTTGTTTGTTTATGGTCTAATGATCTATTTTAAAAGCAGTTATTTAGATGGTAAAAAATGTACAAAAGAGCGATGTGTCCCTTCTACCCGCAACTCCAACACAACGAAAAGAAAAAGAGTAAGAAAAGGACAGAGGAGGGTAATGAAAAGTCATCCAAAGTGTAATAGTGAGGTACCCAGCAGTAGCCCAGCCTAGTGGTTGGTGTAGCATCCATGTTACTTATCAAAAAATAAATACTGGAAAAAAGAAAGGAAAGGAGCAAAACAGCACTTATCAAAAAAAGAAGAAACAAAACAGCCAGAGAAAATTCGGTGAAGAATAACTGTCCGATGTTGAAAGATACATAAAAGCTTTCGTTAAAACCCTCTATGGCCGTTGCCAAGAAAGAAGCTAAAGAGATCCACATAGATTTATATTGGACAATTTTTAATAGTCATTGTCACTTTCACTTGAGCTTGAACTTGAACTTGAACTTGAACTTGAACTTGAACTTGAACTTGGATGATTACAGAAAATCAAACATAACCAACTAATGCTATGAGTAAAATACTGTAGGTACCTGAAATCCAGTTGTTTCTATATTACTAATTTCTACCTGGTTTATATCTAAATACTAGTACACGTTATTGAAGCATGTATTTATATGAAATCTCCTGTCACTGCATTCCACAAATTTTCCCTGCCACTCAAAGAAACTAAATTTTTTGGGTGGCGGAGAATGAGAAGCGATGGGCCCGGAGAGGTCATCAATCTAAGCTTCTTACTCACGTGTGGATAGGTATTATCAGAATTTTTCTTAATAGCGTTACCAACATAAAATAAAAATAGCGAGTAGATGAGTACTTGAAATTTGAAAAGCATGGGAGCTCTCTGAAAAGGTGGTATCAATGTTTTCTACAATAGACATGTGAGGAAAAGGAAATCTGTTGGAGCTTTGTGTTTTTCACTTTTTCTTAGTGTTGATTACTAAGTTCTCGTCATGAAATAAATCTTTTTTCTTCCACTTTTCAAGTAACCTTCCCTTTTGATAGATATCTCTTATCTCTCTGTGCTCTATGGAATTGCTTTAACCTTGTTTTTTTAAATGGCTTTTGCCTAATTTTGGTTTTGAATGTGGTTGGTTGTTGGCTCTGTAGGACCCACATTCGGAGTATAATCTTTTTGCTACTATTGTGCATTCTGGCTTCTCGCCAGATTCTGGGCATTATTATGCGTACATCAAGGTATTTACATGTTTAGCCTTGTTTCATTCAGTAGTCAGTATCCTGGTTATTAGCCTGACAAAGCGGATCATCGTTGCTTATTTCGGTTGTTAACATGTGCACAGGATGCGATGGGCCGCTGGTATTGCTGTAACGACTCTTATGTTTCACTTTCAACTCTACAGGAGGTTTTCTCCGAGAAGGTTTATATCCTTTTCTTTTCTCGTACTCAGCAGAGGCCAGTTTCTGCCAGCAAGATTTTGGCTACGAATGGAACAAAATCTAATGATTGCAGTGGGAGCAATAAATCCAAAATTTCAAAGGCAGGTAATGCTGTGAAGTCTGCGGGGTCACAGCAATATGTAGACCATCATTTGCAGAAGGTTGATTCAACCACATGCAAGGCTGACAAAGTGCCTTCTAATCCACAGATTGGATTAACAAGCTTAGTGGATTCTAGTACCAGAAAGTTTCCTGGAACTGTCAATGGAACTGTTAATCAGAAAAAAGAGTCAAACGGAAACAGTGGTTTTGTAAAAGCTCCAATTTGTACTGTGAAAAGTGAGAAGAATACGCCAGCAATAGTGGATACAAATGGCTATAGCCATAGTAAATTAGTTGATACAGTTGATGGGAAAAGCCAATCTTCTCCCTTGGTGAAGGCAAATGGTAAAAATCAGAGGATCAGTGCTGATTCACCTGCATTGTCTGGTGAGAATAATGATACAAGTAACAGAGGGATAATAGATAGATTGCCTAGCTTTCAGGAGGTGCAAAATGGTAGTTTTCAATGTCACTCTGATACCTCAAGCGGCAAGAGAAAGCGAGAGGATGTGGAATCGTGTCCTCTGCTTCTCAAAGATGCTCAGTCGCAAGCAAGATGTGAGGAGTTGAAAGAAGGGTATGTTACTTCTTAATTCTTATATTTTCTTAATTCTTAATTCTTATGCTTCAAAAGTTTATCAAAAAAAATTCTTATACTTCAAAAGTTCTTCTTTTCATTTAAATTATATTGCTGAAACCAAGAAATTATCTGGAATATATTATTGTGTTTACTTTTGTTTTACTGAATATAGTACCAAAAGCCCCATGACTGTTTATTTTTTGCATATTTAACACTTTTCATCTCTAAATTGCTTCATAATAGGAAATGCTTTCAGTTTCTTAGAAGGGAAAAACTCTGAGGATTTTTGTTATGTTGAGCCAACATGTCCTTGTTAGAATATGAGATCATTATTCATTTCGCATTGATTGGGTATTCGTATGTAGTATGAGGCCGGTATGAATCTGCATTCTGATCGTCTGGTTTTGTTGGGATATGGTACTATAATTTTTTCTGCATTCTCAAGTTACTCAAGCTTGCTGTAAATGAGGTTGTTGTGATCCTGCACTGAAGCCTTGGTTTTCCAAAGCATTTTGATTTTCTAGTGTCTTTTTATCAATAATCTGTGGTGTTTTTTTCATGGTGTTGTAAAATCAATGATATTTATTGATCTAGAAATGCTTTGATAGATTGATAAGATGGAATGAAATAGATTAATAACCACAAGTAGCACAAGGTTTGACGTGGTTCATCCAAGATATCCTTATGCAACATCCATACTAAGCATTAGCACCCCTTTCATCTTGGTTTTTGTGGAGCGACTTTTTGCAGTATTTGGTGAGTCTTGGGTCAGCTCTTGTGCGCGGAGCACTTGTTAGTTTAGAAATGGGGGAGTTTAGGAAAAGGAAAGGAGAGTAGGATGTTGTGGAACTGCTCCATCTTTGCCAATCTGTGGTGTATATGGAATGAGGGAAGTCTACAAGTTTTGATTGCGAGACGTTAATACGTTATCCTTAAACCTGCTCTGCAAGCGTGTTATTTTCTAGCCTCTCTTTGGGCCTAGGCTTTTTAGGGATGTTTAATGGTTTTCTTTTGACCGACCTTACGAGATATTGGTGGGATGCTATGGGATGTTAGCTTGGCTTTAGGCTTGTTCGTTTGTGTTCTTGTCGGGATTTTCCTTCTTGTTAATGGTGGATACTTTGTTCACAGTTCACCTCTGTTTTGTCTTCCTATTAATGAGACGCCGGAATATTCAAGGATCGGAGCTTGACGTGGTCTCTTTTGTGGGATAGAGTGGTTCCTTGGTTTCTCCTTGAACATCAGCGACATGAATTTTTCGTAGGGTTCCCCTCTCTGTTAGTTGGAGGGATCAGAGTGCTTTGCTCTTTTAGTCTTTATTTAAGCTGTTTCATTTTGCTTTTCTTGATGGATTTCTCGTCCGTCTTCTTGTAACTTCTTTTCAGTTTCATATAAATCTTTTTTTACCTAAAATATTGAATAAAAGATTTGCTACTAAAATTTTGTAATCCGTCAAGGAATCCCCTTAACTCCAATAAGAACTAGTTTAGGTGCCATTTGTTTCGGCCCTTGGCTTTAGGGTCTATTTAGTCTTGTAGTAGCCTATTCTTTAAAGAGGCACTTAGCAAATAGCAACTAACTGGTAGAAAAAGGCATGCCGAAGCTCCATGTGTACCAGTAACACGTATAATAAGAAAGTTTTTTTTTTTTTTGCGTAAGATATTATATACCAAAAGCATCAAAACCAGGTGACTAATTCTACTCACGAAAACTACTATTCGATGGATAAACTATTGACAAATTCTACAAAAGAATAACTAGAAGAATCGTGCATCCCCATAGCTGAATCAAGGCCCCTTCCTTGTTTTAAAAAACCCTTCTATTTTCCTCCCCACAGGCGACCCCTTAGCGCCTCAAACATGCTGGGCGAGTCGATGTGCAAAAGGCGGATGCCTTTTGCACCTTTTTTGTAGGCAAGAGGCGCAGAAAAGTCGAATAAGTCACTCAGTTAATTTTTAAATTTTTTTTTTACTTTTTAACTAGGAAACGACATAGTATAGGTTAGTATAAATATACAATAAAACCTAAAATACCCAAAAAAACTTCATTCAAACCAAGCGACAAGTTCGACATAGCAATACGAGCCCTAGGCAGCTTGCAACTTCACTGTAGGCTTCGTCTTCTTCTTCTGACTTCAAGGAGGGTTTCCTCTTCAGCTTTCTTCACTCTGTGTTCTATTTTTTTTTTGTAAATTTGTTTCTATTTTTGTTCTGTTTAAAAAAATTACTCTGTTATGTTTTAAAAAATCATAATTAAGAAAATTGTCTTAACTTTTTTTTTCACTCTGTTCTGTTCTGTTTCCTTTCATTAACTGTGTACTTTTTTTTTAAATTAGAAAAATTTGTTTCTATATTTTAAACAAATTCTCTCTGTTCTATAATCTATACTTATTTTCATTTGCTTTGATAACTATTTATTTTTTTGTTTATCTAATGCATTAGAATTTCAACTATGAATGAAAATTTTGTGTTATTGATATTATGTTACTCCCTCCGTCCCAAAATTATTGTCCTGCTTTCCTTTTTCATCCGTCCCAAAATAATTGTCTTGTTCAGTTGTTTAAAACTTTTCTTTTTAGGGCAACACTTTTACCACTTTACCCTTACTTTTTCATCCTACTTGAATTATAGGTCATGTACACATGAGCTTTAAAGTAAACTACACATCAAACTAATATTAATAATCTAGTCAAATGTGTTTTCTTAAACCGTGCGCCAAGTCAACCCCGACGATAATTTTGGGATGGAGGGATTACAACTTAGTTTAATGTATTATACTCACTTATAACATGTTTTGTTGATATTTGTTAAGTTATATGTATTTTATGTATTTTTCCTTAGTATTGTTTCCGTGAGCTCCTTTTGGGCGCCTTTTTAGTGCCTTGCCTCTTGCCTCAAATATGGACCAAAAATCAAATTCCACAGTTCCTTGGGATAAATAATTGATTGGCACTTTTTCAGTTTACATAAATTTTCTTCCGTCTCCGCTAGTTATCACCTGTGACAACTGCTTCGTTGCAAGCCTCCCAAGCGAAAAAGGCTACTCGGCTAGGAGCTCTAGATTTCCACATAGATTTCCAAGGAAATGTAGATCTGTTTCTACGAGACAGCAAATAGTAGTACGGTTTAGTAGAGAATCTACCACCTCTAGCCCCCTCCCATCTCACCTTGCCTTCGGTGTGTCTTCCCACTTGGATCTGCTCTAAGAACAACATGAAGGACTCCATTTCCCAGTCTTGGAAGTTTCTCTGAAAAGTTGAAGTAGCTCTGCCTTCTTCCAAATGAAGCACCAATTAGTTAGCCAAGTTGAACAGGTTAGGAAACATTCTCCACAATTCCACATGTCTGCACCATCTATCTTTCCAAAATCTTACTGTGGATCCATTGCCAATGTCAAAAATGTCTCACAAAGGATCCCAGCCTTTACATAACCTTTCCAAACCTCCACCCCATAAGGCGTAGAAATGACCTCAGGGAACCATTTAAGATCTCCTTCATTCATACTTACTCACCACTACATTTCTCCGTAGCCCCCCTCCCTCCTTTGTATCATGTATCTCCACAACCATTTCCCAAGCAAAATCTTATTGATGACTCTCAAGGTTTTAATGCCTAAACCCCCTCCTTCAAACTATAGTAGACCTTCTCGGCTTCTCCCACTTGGTAAGATGATATTTACACTCCACCTTCCCACAAGAAATCTCTTTCCAATCCTTCTAATTTGTTACAAAAAGAGGAGGGAAGCACAAATACCGACATAACATGCATGCTGAAGAGAGTATTTCTAATGAGTCATCTCCCCTTTTTGACAACAACCATCTCTTCCAGCCCGATAGCCACTTCTCAAATCTCTCAATCACTGGGTTTCACAAGGCTTTTATCTTGAATGGAGGACAAGAATCCACATTTCTCACTTCTCCAACCGGAATAATCTCACTTTTAGCAATATTCACCCGGAGACTTGCTGCCATTTAGAAAAATATCAGGATTAACCGAAGATAACCCAGCTGCGATGCCTCTGCCTCACAGAAAATCAAGGTATCATCCACAAACAAAAGCTGCGACACCATAGTCTCTGAATTCGCATTCTGCCCCACCTTAAACCCACATATAAAAGCTCCCATCACTGTTCTATCCATCAATCTGCTCAATGCCTCCATAACAATGATAAAGAGAAGCGAGGTGAGATGATTTCTTTATTGCAAGCCCCTCGAACTCCCAAAACTGAGTATATACAACAAGAACTCCCAATTGACATGGTCAACGCCTTCTCAATATCCACTTTACACAACAAACCTGAGATTCTCCTTTTCATTCTAGCATCTACTGTCTCGTTTGCTATCAGCGACGCATCTAATTTGATGAGCCCCCCCTCCCCCCCCCCACAAAAGCATGGTGAGATTCAGAGATCACTTTACCAATCACCTTTCTCAGTCTCAAGGATAGCACTTTTGCTAACAGTTTGTAGATACGTCAATCAAGCTTATATGTCTAAAATCTTTCAATTCTTTAGCGCCTTTCTTCTTTGGGATTAAGGAAATAAACGAAGCATTGAAACTTTTCTCAAAACTCATATTTACGTGAAGGAAATGGAACACCTTCATTACGTCCTCCTTAATCACTTCCCAACAATTTTTGAAGAAACCCATTGAGAAACCATCCGGGCCCGGTGCTTTGTCACCACTCATACTACCTTACTACTTCCTCTTCAGAAAAAAAGGTTACTCCAACATCAACCTATCTTCGACTCAAGAAAGATATCCCTTCTAATTTTGGCCACCAAGCTGCATTATCTGAGTAGAGCCTTTTATATAAAATCCACCACAGCCTCTCTAATTGCTTCTTTCTCTTCCACTAAATTCCACTCTATTGAAACATTTCTGATGTGATTTGCCATCTTGTGCATCTTGGCCATCCAATGGAAAAACTTAGTGTTTTTGTCCCCTGTTTTGAGCCATGCACCCAAGACTCTCCAGAAAATCTCCTCCCGAATCAAAAGCTTCTCTAAATCTCTCTTAATATCTGACCTCTCTTCTTCCCCTTTGGATAAACCTTCCAAATCTGCCTTCTCATCCAGCCATTGAATATCTTCCATAGCTTCCCAAATTTTGATTTCTATCCTTCCAAATACCTTTGTGTTCCAAACTTTAAGGTCTGCCTGTAAGAATTTCAGCTTCTTGGCCTGACCCCAAGGAGTGGGAGAGATGGCAAGGACACATGCCTATAAAAATAAATAAATATTTCAGCTTCTTGGCCAAATTAAATCCAGGATCTCCAATGACCTCATAGGAACACCACTTGGTTTTAATCCACTCCACAAAACTCGGTTCCTTAAGCCACATGCCCTCAAATCTGTTACACCGACCCCGACACACTAGAAGTAAAGGAACATGGTCCGACAACGTTGACAACACTCTAGGAAGACAAAAATGAATAGCCTGGCCAATGCAATTCTCCCAATTCTAAGTAGTGAGAAATCTATCTATTCAGGTGGAAGATGAAGACCCAAGATGAGAAAGTGAGGAAGCTGTAAGGTTCTTTGGAGATTCAGGTTTCTTGCACTTTTTTGGTCTGTTTTGCAGCAAAGGGAATACTAAAATCTCACAGATAATCATCTTCCCTTTCAGCTAATGCTTTCCTCTCATTCTTTGGGCCAAGTGCAAGCACATTATGTGGTGTCCATTTATTGATTTATTTAAGGATCATTTATGTGTGAGTTGTTGACTTCATTTCACTTGTGGGTTTCGCCATCCTATCCTCCAATTTTTTGTTAATTTCTTTCTCTTCTATCGACAAGATTTATCTGTTATACATAATAGAAAGGAAATGACAAGAATAAAGATTAGGGAGGTCAAATGGGAATTAGTTGTTTTGGAGGGGAAGGGGCTAGCTTCATGTTTGGTATAGCGTCATGGAGAAAAAAAAAGCTACCCAATCCGCTCCGTTTTAGTAAGCGAAGTGTATCAATGCCGCATTTTATTAATGCTGGAGCGTTTACATCGCTCAAAATTGTAGCTTTTTCATAAACGCTCTTTACAAAACACTCCCCTCGTAGCGCTGGACCAAAGTATCCCCCTTGCTGTTCCTTCCCTTTACTTCATTTCTCTACTCCCTCTGCCTTCTTGTCCCTCAATAGCTCCAGACAGCTTATCACAGATTTGCCCTCAGCCATAATCACAAATAGAAACAATATTAAATGTGAACTTATAATTCTCACTCTTTGTAGAAGGATTTTATGACGTGAAATTCAATACTAACCTTGGTCCATGTCTTAATTTTTCTTTGATAAGTAGAGTATTATATATCAGGCACCAAGAAGGTGGTGCGACCTTGTACTTGGGGGGTATACAAGACAAAAGTATTATATCACAAAAGACCTATCTATTGTATCCCATGTTCTTGTTCTGGGAGCAGCTTCTAAGCACCAAAATCTAAGAGTCCGGAGAAAAGTTTTCTTGATCCCTCGTATATCAGTCTCAACATTCTCAAAGATCCTTCTGTTCCGTTCCTTCCAAATGATCCACCAAACCGCTGAGCAGAAATCCAGAAAGAGTTTACGTTTCTTCTCTCTCTTGTACAGGGACCACCCATGCAGAACCTCAATAACAGTCCGAGGCATGACCCAGAAACCCCGGTCAAATTGAAGAACAGATTCCACACTTCCTGCCTTATGGGGCAATGCACGAGCAGGTGATTCACATTCTCCTTTTTACACATAAAACACCAATTGACGTAAACCTGTACCACGTGCTCTCAAATTCTCCCCCGTCCAAATGGCTTCCCGGGCTGCCCCCCACACTAAAAACTCACCCTACTGGGCACCTTTACTCTCCATATATCTTTCCAAGGGAACAAAATTCTGTCACTAATATTCAGCTTGGAATAGAAAGACTTGACTGAGAATTTTCTGTCCTTAGCCCCCTCCCAGGCAACACTATCTTCGCCCGAATCTTGTCTCTTCACTTCGTGAAGCAAAGCCAACATTTGGACCAGTTCTCCAATCTCCCAATCCTGGAAATTTCTGCGAAACACAGGATTCCAAAAATCTGCCCCATCATGGATTTCTAGAATCAAGCTCACCAGATCAAACTTGTAATGAGGTTAGAAAAAGAAGCTACAAATCTGAGTGAGTTATTGATGTGAGTGAAGAGGGAAGCTAGATGAAGAGAGTGTGCTTGTTTAATTTGAGGGATTTGAGGAGGAAATTGCCACTCTCTATGAAAAGATTGGAGAAATCATAGATAGATCATAATGGGGATGCAATAAGCAGAATCAGTACCAAAGCTAGCTGCAGTTAATATTCTCCAGCAAGTCTTCTGGTATGGAGCTATCCCGGTGTCTCAGACGATTTCAGTACTTCTGAAATAAGACAACCCTGATTATCTGTTCCACCTCTCACCAGATAGCATTTGCAATGCCATTGTCCTGGTCATATGAACTATGAAGGTCTTAGGGGATCAATTAAGGCCTACTTTTTAAGAGACTCGTTTTTGTCATCTTGGTCCAGTGAACTACATAATTGTGGTATGAGTTATGAGTGTATCTTGAGCTCCTAGTCAGCATCAAGCAAAGTTGAGTAAGGGTGACTTCTGTTCATCTCAGTGTACATACCTATATTCTAACTTACCTAAGGGCCAGCTGCACCCTTCGGAGCTCCACTGCAGGAATCTCCAACTGGCCTAAATAGGGGTGGTGGTGGCAGTGGAATTTCTGGTAAGCAGTTGCGGTGGTTGCAGGGAGGGAAGATGAGTGGGTTGCACGCGAGGGATTTTGGCGTTAAGGCTTCAGATGGACATATCTCTGGCACTTTGCACGAATTCAGTAAAGGCTGGGATGGCACATGGGGTGCAGGGAATTCAAATTTTAAACCTTTTAATCAAAACAGGTGGCGTCTCAAGGGGATTGTACTTGAGGAGTTTCAGGCTCAAGGTTTTCTTCTTGGGCTGGACAAATCAGACAGAAGAATGGGTGCAATAGTGGCCCAACAAAATTCACTAAGGCCGACAAGGGCAAATGGGTGGTACGCAAGAACCAGTCAGTTGGGCTGAAGGGGTTTAATGGGCTTGGGCCTTCTAGTTGCAATAATCCTCGGGAGAACTTTTCAAAGGAGACAGATGGGCTTGGGGGGAAGTTCGGTGAGAAAGTTGGTGAGTTTGATTCTGGGCCAGTTCCTCCTAGCCCCCACGGCGAAAGGGCAGCCACGACGAACAGAACTGAGGCTCCAGCGTGTGAAGCGAGGGGTAGAAGTTCGATGGAAAGTTCCGAGTCGAAACCAGATGAGCAGAAGGGGTCGGATGATTCGTATATCCGAAATCTCAAGAAAGCCAACGTTCTGGGGCAGAATTCGACTGGGCAGGAGAGCTTGGAAGTGTCTTCGTTGACGTGGTTCGTGGAAGAAGGGTTTTTGTCATCGACGTAGAGGCAGTGCACAGGTTACGTAATAGGGATAGTACTGTAGTGGAGTACGATTTGGAGGATGGTGAATTCTCCCAGAATGAAGGGATTCCTATGGGAGATGGCCACCACTCGATGATTCTGGAGGAGTCGGTTCTTCCGGCGCTGATGAACTTGGAGAGGTCTGGTGCCGGTGTTGCATCTGGTAATATGGAAGAACCTGTGAACCACGATGAGGGCATTCAGACAAAGCCTTATGTGGTTGAGGGTGTCTCGGACCTTAACCAAGGTAATGGCTATTACTCTCCTAGCGGTGCCATTAGTGATTGTTCGGGTGATGAGTTGGAAGAGCCTTTGGACTGCACCCCACTCGCGGCGATCCCTCCTCCTGAGCTTGTTGCTGCTTAAATTCCTTTGGATGCTGCAAGGGTAGAGGATATTTCAGGTTGGGTAAAAAGCAGAATTGAAGGCTTTGGAGAATTTTTAGGAGTGTCTTATGATGGTTATGAACACAAAATTTTGGAACTGCTCAGGGATATTGATCAGAACCGTAAGGTCTCAAAGGATAATAGTATCAAAAAGCAAAGCAGTTACAGTGCTAAACTGCTAAGGGGATAAGGGAATTGAAGCAACTGCAATGCAGCTTAAACTTTGAGCAGATTGATAACAGTGGGTTGTTGGACAGGTGAAAATAGACTTTAATTATGTATACACGAATTATTGTATGGAATGTATGGGGACTTAATGACAGAGACGAGAAACTTCTTATTAGGGCTGCTTTTCATAGATGGAAGCCGCATGTAGTGTGTCTTATTGAAACAAAAATTGAGGTTATGGATTGGGGAATGGTAATTAGTGTCTGGGATAATTGATGGGTCGACTGGGATTGTTTAAAGGCTGTGGGTTGAGCGGGTGGAATCCTTTTCATGTGGGATCGGAGAATTGTCTCGAAGGTAGAAGCGACTGTCGGTGATCACTCAGTTTCTTGTGTTCTGAACTTTGAGGAGACCAATAAAAATTGGTTGTTTTCTGAAGTTTACGGTCCCTCTTCTGTAGTGGAGAGAAGGAACTTATGTGTGGAACTAGAAGTAGTTAGGAGGAGGTGGAATATTCCGTGGTGCATAGGGGGAGATTTTAATGTTGTCCGCTTCCCTCATGAGCGGTCGGGAGCCCGTGCATTCACGTCTGCGATGACATAATTTAATGATTTCCTCAATGTAGCAGAATTAGTGGATTTGCCTTTGGAGGGGGGGTTCAGAAATGGAGGTAGACATCAGTTTTCGAGGATTGATAGGTTCCTTGTATCCGCAGACTGGGGGGGATAGTTTTTGCGTATGTAGAGTCTAGACAGTCCTGCCTTCCCATAATAGTGTCTGACCCTGTTCCCTTACTTCTTGATTGTGGTGATTTGACAAGGAGGAAAAGTCCTTTCAGATTTGAGAATATGTGGCTGAAAGAGCAGGGATTTGTGGAGTGGGTCAAAGCGAGATGGAATTCGTATACTGTTGAGGGGGATCCAGGTTTCGTCATGGCTAAGAAGCTGAAAGCTCTGAAGAAGGATTTAAAAACATGGAACAGAGAAGTATTCGGAAGGGTAGATTTCAAAATCAAAGATTTGGAAGAGAAGATCAGGAGAATAGATGAAAGAACTGGGGGAGAAGAGAGCAATGCAGTTGAGGTAAGTCGTAGAGAGGAACTCATTATAGAGCTGGAACGTCTTCTTAAAAGTGAGGAGATAAGTTGGAGGCAAAAGTCCTGAATTCAGTGGCTAAGGGAGGGAGACAAAAATACTAAAATTTTTCAACGTATGGCGAGTGTTCATTCTGCAGCAAACTAGATCCATAAGGTCACCATAGATGGCATTACTCTGCAAGATCCTGAAGAGGTTAAGAAAGGCATTGTGGATTTCTATGAATCTGTACAGGGACAGAAGTGAATGGAGAGCTGATCTGGGCGGTGTCAGTTTCAAATCTTTGAACTCCGAAGATGCTGATGGACTGGAACAGATTTTTTCAGAGGAAGAAGTGGTGGCAGCTTTGCCTAGCATGAGTGGGGACAAAGCCCCGGGGCGTGATGGTTTTTCCTTGGCCTTTTTTCAGCATTGCTGGGAAGTGGTGAAGGACGACATTTTGAAGGTTTTTAATCACTTCCACGATAGCTTACGGTTTGAGAAGAGCCTTAACACTGCCTTCATAGCGTTGATTCCAAAGAAGAAAGGAGCCAGTGACGCCAAGGATTTTAGGCCAATCAGTTTAGTTGGCGGTGTGTACAAACTCATATCTAAGGTGATGTCTCAGAGGTTGAGAAAGGTGTTGGGCAAGATTATCTTTGAATCTTAGCATGCTTTTGTCATGGAGAGGCAAATTCTTGATGCATCGTTGATTGCCAATAAAATTTTGTATGCTAGGATAAAAAGTGGAGTTCCGGGAATTCATTGCAATCTGGACATTGAAAAGGCGTATGATCTTGTTAATCGAGGAGATGGGTCCAGTTTTGCATATCTTCAGCTAGGTTCTCGGTGTTGGTAAATGGAGAACCCACAGGTTTTTTCCCGAGCTCGAGGGGCTTGAGACAAGGAGATCCTCTTTCCCCATTTTTGTTCATCATAGTCATGGAGGCCCTTAGCAAACTTCTGGAGAAAGCTGCTTTGGGGGGTTACATCAGTGGGTGGGGGTGATACTTCGGAGACTTTGGTGTCCCATCTCTTTGCAGACGACACCCTAGTTTTTTGCGGTGCGGAGCAGTCCCAATTGGGTTATCTAAGGATGGTGTTGCTTTTCTTTCAGGCGGCCTTGCGTATCAACATTCCTAAAAGTGATATTATTCCTGTGGGTGATGTTCAGATGTTGATGCGCCTCTTTTTTTCGAATGCAAGGTTGCCAATCTTCCGTTCGTGTATCTTGGCTTGCCTATTGGAGCCTCGTATAAGAACAAGAATATGTGGAATGCAGTGATTGCAAGATTTGAACGTCGTTTGGTGGGTTGGAAGAAGTAGTATTTGTCAAAAGGGGGAGACTGATATTGGTGAAAAACACGCAATTGAGTTTGCCTACATATTTTCTTTCACTCTTCGTAGCTCTAGCTTCGGTCCGAAATAGATTAGAGAAGCTGGAGAGGGATTTTTTGTGGGAAGGTCAGTCGTGAGTACGGAAATATTTCACTTGGATAAATGGGATACTTGTCAAATAAGGGGGCCTTTTGGAGGAAAGTGGTGGAGAGTAAATACGGCATAGGGAACCATTTGTGGTTTTTGGCAGAGATCACCGACCCTTTTGGGGCAGGAGTGTGGAAAGGTATTAGAAAAGGTTGGAATGCTTTTGGTAGAAATATTTCGTTTGAGATTGTGTCGGGGGCGACGGTGAAATTTTGGAAAGACTTATGGTGCGAAGACGCGAAATTGACCAGAGCTCTTCTCTATGACTAGGGAAGAGAATAGTTTGATTAGGGTGCCCTCTTTAGAGGGAGGTCGAGCATCTTGAACCTGACGTTTAGAAAAAAAATTCAGGATTGGGAGATGGATTTGGTGACAAGATTTTTTGAGCGTCTTTATGCTCAAAAAGTTGGTTGCGAGGCTGATAGGGTGGTTTGGAGAGGGTCGAAGGACAGCAAATTCTCAGTGAAAGGCTATTATTCCTAGCTGATGGATAGAGAGGGGTTACTATTCTCATGGAAGTCGGTTTGGAAGATGGTAGCTCCAAGCCGTGTAGCCTTTTTTGCTTGGGAAGTGGCGAACGAGGCTATTCTAACTGGGGATAATCCGAGGAAAAGATGTTTTTTGTGCAAGGAGAGCGAGGAGAGTGTAAATCACTTGATTTTGCATTGCCTGGTGGTCGGGAATTGTGGAACTTTATGTTCCGCTTGTTCAAAGTGGCTGGTGTGGGTGCTTCTAGAGACCTCCAAAGACTTATTGTGGAGTTGGAGGTCTTTTTGAAATATTTTGTGGGAAGTTGCTCCCTTGGGAGTGTGGTGGACAATCTGGAAGGAAAGAAACCGGAGAGCTTTTGATAATGAGGAAGGATCCATCTCAGAAATGAAGAGTGTTATGCTTCATCTCCTATTTGTGTGGTGTGCAGGGGGCGGGCTGAGCATTCACATATTCCCCGTTCTTCCTCTTTTGTAGATTTTGTGCAGAACTTTCATTTATGTTAGTTAGTCTTTTGGCAATATATACTTCTTGTGTAAATAGGACGCGTCACCTGTTTTGACGCTCTGACAAAAATCCATTTACCTTTATCAAAAAAAAGATTTGGGGGACCATAGGGACCAACTCCCAGTGAGGTCCTGTAGACCTAGGTTGGATATTGACCTAACCTAGCTCTTTCCTATATTACAAGGACTTAGGTGCGGATACTTGTCCAGAAATTGAATTTGATACGAGAAAGCCATGAATTTTTAATACTTGGAGTTGGCTCAAACGGACCTGAAAATAGGCTGCCGGTACTTGGAGTGTGCGGATTACTCCTTGAAGAGTTTTTCACGGATCCACACCCATGTTCACGAGGATCATGTCGGACACGGGTGACGGGTATGACCAGTCAAATGAGGAGTCCTTGTTACACAGGCTCTTTCTCTCTGGCTTCAGTGCTAGTACCAGAAAGCAACCTTTCGATGCTTTGTGGCATGTCTCATGTAGTCCTCATGCTCAGTGTCACCCAAAGTGGATACACAACACTCCATTTCTATGATGAAGTTGTGCACAAGCAGCCTGATGATGAGCAGTCAGAATATAATCTTGCAAGAATTTTGGAGGCCACTACAAGACCAAGTCAATGTTAGGAATGTCAAGTTTAATTGAACTCTTTTAAGAAGATATATGCATCAGGATTTCGTTTCTGTATTAACTTTTTGGGAAGTCAACTAAGTGGGCGTTGGGTTGACAGTGCATGTCTAAGCAAGATCCGTTTCTAATCTATTGTTCTTGTTTCTCCGCTAATAATTCATACTGATGGATTACTTGCACCTTTAGTTATACTTGACCTTTCAATCTTGAAAATTGATGTAAACTTTTCCTTTTCTTAATTACACTGCAAAGACAGCAATATCTAGATTTCTAGAGAATTTAAGCTTAAAATAGTCTCATTTTCTTTGTGATTTTATATATTCATTATGAATATGTTTTGTCTTTTATTTTATTATATTTGGATGATACAATATTGTCCTGTCGAAATGAATGCTGATATCTCTCTTTACATGCCTCAGTCTCGAAAAAGAAGCTTCTTTGTTTCTGCGATCCTGTGGTTGGTATGATGAAGTTTATAGTTTCATGTGTTCTAAGAAGTTGGGTGCACTAGAAGGCAATGATGCATCGAACATCAACGAGCCCAAGTAAGTTCCCTCCAACATAAGAAGACAGCAGTTGGTCTGTTGTAGTGTACTTGTTTCTGTTTCTCATCAAAATGCATGTCCCTGCAGAAAATTTTCCCCAACTTTTGTGGATAGTGGAATTTTTTATTTATCTTTGTCTTTTAGCCAGATACTGTGAATAAGGTCTCTTAAATGTAGTAAAAGTAGGTATGTGCTCGGAAGAGATACGAAGTATAGAAAATGGGAGATTTAATGGAGGACGGAAACTTCCACACTAGCTCTAAAGGTAGACGTGCATCTTTTTGTTCAATGAATATCAGAGGAAGCATTTGATAAGGGCCGTTGCCGTGGAAAACTCTTTCCCTTCTCTTGGAACTCTGCTTAACACATCAGTTCAAATACCAAATCATGAATTTGTATTCCAATTAGGTTTGGCAATCATGACCTATTATCTGCTAACCCACCCAGTCACCCGACCCAACCGCTTATTACCCGATTCAAGTCACTCAACACAATCCAATAACATAACAGGTTAAAACGGCAACCCATCAAATTTTACAGGTTAAGACGGGTAATACATGTCAACCCGTTGGGGGCATATTGTTAGGTGTATATTTTATTTATATATGAATAAATTTCAGATTTGAACTGATTTTCTGTAGGAGAGATGGGAGTTGTCATGGCTGTAGGAGCTGGTTTGTAGTGCATTCAGTTTTCTTTTTCCCCATTTTCTTGTACCATGAGACAGATGTGTATTTATATCTGTTGGTGGGAAACATTTGATAATTTTATTTTAGTTTTGTGTTTTCATCAATTTGGAAGGATCTGATTGATTTTATCAATTCTTTTCGTTTTAAAAATGTTAATTTTGAGTAAAAATTTGGGATATAATTTTGAGTAAACATTTGCTTAGACCGTTTTTGACATGCGGCATTTTTTGCTTTGTTGGAAATTTCTATGGATGATGTGTGTTGGGGTGTTTATCTATCTCTTAACTGAAACAAAAGAAAAATAAAAGATGCCCATATTTGTTTACTGATTTTTCTGGTTAAGCTATGTTTGGGTATGTTTCCAAAAAAGAAGAAGGATTCTGACCCGATCTTGAACAGACCCATTTAGCTATCGGGTCAAATCGGGGTTCAACCCGCTTATCCCACGACCCGCCCCAACTCGACCCTAAAAACCGTTGGCCCAGTGGAGAGGGGTACACATGATACTTCCATGCTTCTGACAATTAATGGAAGTATTCTGGGAAGGTTCAAAAAGGTGGGTATGACAATGGGTAGTGGGGAAGCTGACGTGAAGATGTGGGAAGAAGAAAATAAATGAAAATAATGAAAATTACTCAGGATAGTCATATGCCCTTCAGGCGAAATGTACATGTCGAATTTGTTGGTATTTTCTAATTCCCATCAGGGCAATGGTGTTGGACATTCAACATGGAATGTGTAAGTGAGACAAATTTCAGTCGAGGGTTAAACATATTTTGGCCAATTAAAAACTTAGCAGCGGGAGTCAATCTTGATCAGTTTTTTGATATATCTTCCTACATTGCGTGATTAAAGCCAAAATTGTAATTGTTGTTTATAAACTGAATTTAAGTTGTTTAAATGCTTGCTCGGGACTCGTTAGTTCTAACTACTAATTCATTTGCACCGCTATTGTCATGCAGGCGGTTATTGATTGCTGATGCCAAGCCTTCTTTTATACCACGAATTCCGGAAGCATTGAAGGCATACCTCATTGAACATCTCAAATTGTTTAGCCAAGGGTAACAACTGTTCGGTCATGGAGCAAGCTAGCTTGGTAAGATTAGAAGCATGTTCAATTTCTATTATTCTTTTTATTTTATGAATAATTTTTGACTCCCATAGTAATAGGGACGAGTGTTGTGTAGCTTTTAGCCTTTTATTTACTATTTCTTTCATCACTATTGATTATTTCGCAGTCTCTAAGGCAACTTTCTGATGTGGAGGCTTTGGCGTAGTGCAGAATCAGGAAACCTTTGTATCAACAGGTGGTATTGTCTTCAAGTGCCAATAATCGCATTGCATTACTTCTTTGAATTTGTAGAAGCTCTCCTCTGTGAGGGCTATCTGATGAGATTAGAGAACCAGTTTTGAAACTTGCTGATTAGTCTTCTGTTGAGGCGGTGGAGTTGGGAGTTAACAAAGAGTGAGCGGAGATGTATTCTTTCTGTACGATATCCTTTTTGACACGTATGCTTGGTAGTATAACAATCCTCATTTTGTGGATGCATTTTTTCAATTTTGCAATCATAATGCAGCCGGGATAACTTTAGGATCTATGTTAATCAATCGGGTTTCATTAGAGTTATGTAATTGTAGTCCATTTTCTCCTAGACCTTCGCTGTTCCTTTCTTCCGAAGCCTGTATCTATTCGATGTGTGGTGTGTATGCATGACTGTCAAATAAGGAAATCATTATGGTTAGTTTAGGTTTTGGATTCGTTTTTTCTGCTGATTAGTGAAGCACTGAAAACAGTAAAACAAACAAATAAATTTTTATGGTTTACCAGTTACGCTTTGCAGAAATAACATTGAAACATCGTAGCTCATTGCATAGGTTGCAGCTGGTTAAAAAATGGTCAGCAATGAGGTAAGCAGTAATTTGTGTTGGCCTAAATTCCCTTAAGTTGCAATAAATAAACCTCAACAGTTCACCACCACAAACTTCAACGAGCTTTTGAATTCTTAGATATGGTGCAAGATTTGTTTTATTTGGATCTTAGGGCGGGTCCGTTTGTCAGAATTGCCTTAGCATCAAAGAAAAATGGTGGAAGATTTGATTTCGTTAGATCTTTGGGGTAGTTCGTTTGGAACAACGGTTAGAATTGCCTTAGCAGAGAGGAAGAGAGTGGGGAGGTCAGGTGGTGAAGAACGTTTGTGTGTTTCACCTTGGATTCGATTAATCTACTACCCTAATTATTTACTCTATTTTTTCCTTCATATATCGATCTTCAGTTTTAGAAATATCTTCTTCTTTATTCTGCTTATTCATTGTGTTTGTGTGTTTGATTCAAAATAGATTTATTTTATGTGTTTGTCAATTGTTCGATGAAATATCTAAATATATTTTTATTTGTTATTGGATACCGTTTTTGAATCTGAATGTATCAATATTGGTTTATAATGCATCAATTGTGAATCGTGATCTATCTATTTGGATTTGAGATGCATGAAAGATGCATCAATTTGAAATCATTTGTTGATTGTGTAATGAAAATAATGTACATGAAGGTCTGGAAAGTGCATCAATTTTTGTAGCATGATGCAAAAATTGAATTAGGTATTTTAAAATTGATGCATTTACGTTGCAAAAATTGATGCATAGCTAAATAATCCCAATGTGTTACATAAGACAAATATTGTATAATTGTTCGGTTTTCCGCAATTTTTTCCATCTCTCTGTGTAAATAAACAAATATGGGCTAGGGTTATGAACTTATACTCTTTTATTTATATATTTTATTCTATACAAAAGAATCCTGTCTAATTCACTAATTCATGGAAAGAGATCTAAAATTTGATTAGGTAATTAAATAGATGCATCGTTGTGCAATAATTGATGCGTTTTGCGATGCAAATATTGATGCAACGAGATGCATATGACATGAGTGTGATCGGTAGCACCTCAGGTTCATAAAGGCCATTGTAATTTTTTCGTCCCAAGTGTTTCCGATTAAATAGAAACATATGATACTATAGCGATTGAAAACTTTTTAAAATGGACATGTCATATTTACCCCTTACATCTTGATGAGAATCAATATAGAGAAAGTTACGACCGATACACTAGATTGGATTTTCAATTGTTTTAGTTTCCTATATCTTTTTGAACCGCTCAAGTCAACTTTTGATCCATTATGTGCATTATTTGATATGACAATACATGCATTTGTTATCCGATACAAATATTGTACTCATATACTCTTGTCTGCCTAGACGATCAACCGGCGGCATCTCTTTTATCTAATCAAACGTTCTTTTACTTTTTTTTATTTTTTTATTTTTTATTTTATTTTTAATTAAGGGCGTAGGAAGGGATCGAACCTCGAATCGTGTGTGGCCCATGGGGGCATCAAAGGTTCTTTTACATTTATGCATTAGGCATCGCTTTCAAGGGGTATCAACTCATTTACTCCTAATCAAATTATGAAATTAGTTTAAAGAAAAGTATATCAGAAGGCTTCCAACTCTACTTAAAATATATGGATATGGATTAAGTGAGCCTTGTTCACTGTTAACAATCTGCAGCGACTTGCTTTCAAGAAGCATGATGGGTAGAGATGTTAAAAAATCGATGGGAAACATGGGGTTAGGGTTGAGAAAATTCAACTGTTAATAAGCACCCTGTAGGGTCAAATTGGGTTGAGCTCATTCTAGGGCTGGCTGGCTTGGCTAAAATAATTATTCGAAAATGTTAAAATTGAGATTCGAACCCACAACCTCTTAAGAGTATAAGAACTTATGGATGACCCTTTATACCATTCAACCATCCTAAATTGTTTGTTCTTAATTCAAATGCATAATATATATTATCATCTCATTTGGTAAACCAATATCTATGCCCTGTTAGTTTTGTGATGATGTATGTGCATTTGATGAAAGTTAAACCCAAACATGGTCGTAAGTACAATTCTAAGACATATAAGTTTCCAAAATTGGTCAAAATGATATTTTTGGATACATAATTAGATATGTTAAAAGGGTCGAGAACGGCATGGTTGACCCTGCTAATCAGGAATCAGAAAGGGTTAGCGTCGGGAAAATGCAACCCGTTTAAATTCCGTGCTAAACGGGTTGACCTTAGTATTATAATTTATTATTTGATTAAAATATTTGATTGTATTAACTTCTTACCAACATTTATTTTATGTTATTTTATTATTGTAGATGAAGATGATAATGATGTTGAAGAAGATACTTTCTCAAAAGAAAACTCGATTTCATGTTTTTAATTCGTATTGTTAATTGTTGTCACTTGTCCGTCAATATGTTTGTTACTTAATTTCGATTTTTTTGATTTAAATAAGGCATCATGTGTTAATAGGGTGACCTTTAAACCGCACACAAGGGTTAGGGTTGTGATTTGAGCACGGTTAACCCGTAGGTCACAACCCTATAGGGCTGACCCTATAGGGTTAGGGCCAACCCAATTTAACATCTCTAATGATGGGGTGGCCTGTCATCGGGGCTTCTGGCTTCGATGACTGCCACATTGGATGATTCTATATATTAAAGCTGTGAGTTGTGTGGTAAAAGAAAGGGTGTATCTAAATCAAAACGATGCTGCTAATGTATACATAGATGGAAACAGAAATCCATTACACAATAATTAAAAAGATTATGCACGCATTTAAGCCACAACAGTGTTTTAGAAGACACAACTAAGTGTCCCTTATAGTTATTTCACTCGAATAAAACCACATAAAATCCTGCGACTAAAACCAGAGTATCACATTTGACTTTGAGCTCTCAAGAGTATAATAGTACCTCTTTGCAGTTAAGAGTGCTTTTTGTCTATGCTTCTACTCATGATCAACACCAAACTTCTTTCTTATGATCATAACAAAATCATAGACTTTATGAGAGTCGGGGAGAGCCTTGGAAACACTCTCCTTCTCCAAACACCTTTTCGCCCATGCAATCAACTTGGGGCACTCTCCTTCAATACTAAACTTGCCGATGGTCTCATAGGCATAAAACCAGCTATAGAATCCAATGAGTGCAACGTCGACAAAACCCAATGTTTCACCTCCAAAGTAAGGCTTGTCTCCAAGCTCTCCCTCCACCAACTTAAGATAGTCAATGAATTCCTTCACCGCTGCCTCCTTTTTTTCTCCTATGGTTGTCCATATATTACGTCCACTCTCATATATCTGCATTGTATATTCCAATATTCCATAAAATAAAAGATTGGACAGTTATGTAAGCTTCTAGCTGTTCACAATTTATGATTCACTATATAATCAAATCGGAAACTAAAAAGATTCTTTAACCAGGAAGAAAAATCCCATTTCAATCAAGGAAAATTTGCACTAATCCTTTTCAGACAAACACTAACTGCTCTACCTAAAGAAGCAACAGAGTTGCATCAAATATTATGTAGAAATTTAAGTTTGCCGTGTACATAGAAGTTCCTCAAATCCCTGAAAAAAGTTATTCGATTTCTTCTTAGGCTTGAAAACACACCCCACCCCCAGAACCAAGAACCTTTAGACCCAGTGTGTTGAACTGTCGGACATGTACAGTTCCTTCAATTTAGTACCAGGACCTATAGACTACATAAATTATCAACTGGGATTCACACCCAAAATTTTGAGTCATAAAAAATTTATGGTCTTAGCATTAGAGCAACTCCAACGCACACCCCCAATCCCCATTTTGGGGGTTTTTCCCACTCCAACTACACAGCACACACTATAGTACAAGATGCCATATTTACTGACAAGCAAACAGAGTGCTAGGGCACAAATTGACGGAAGAAACCATAATAAAGAAGAAATAGCCAGCCACAATTGAAGACCAGACAAAATAAAGAGTAAGGAAGGAAATAAGAAAGCAAACAAACCTTCTTGTCAATAAAGTCGGCCCAGAACATAGCTTGAGCTTTCTGGTAAGGGTCAGAAGGCAACAATGGAGACTTATCATTCCACACCTCATCAATATACTGAACAATGATGAGAGACTCGCAGACCGGTTTTCCATTGTGGATGAGAACCGGGATCTTCTTGTAAACCGGGTTTATCTCCAAGAGGAGAGGACTCTTGTTCCTCAAATCCTCTTCCCTGTACTCGTAATGAATACCCTTTTCGGCAAGCGCAACACGGGCCCTCATCCCAAACATGCTTACCCATGAATCCAACAGAATCACCTCATCTGCCATTCTTGAATTTCTGGGTGTGCAGTATTGGTTCTTGATTCTTTCAAGGGGAAAGGCGAGCGGTGAGCGTCTAGTGTGAGGTGGGAGGAGACTGGACTGGAGAGATACGATGTGAATGGTTTAGTAATTAGTGCGATACCCATCCATCCATACATTTTGACGTGTCATAAATAGAGGACCTGCAACATTTTGATACGTGTCGTAAATAGACAACTGAAGTTGCTTGGGTACGCTACGTAGCTCGTAAAATGAATGGGGCTGTCACGACTCACGAGCGTTGTTGCTACCACCATGTCTCATCATTCTCATACTCTTCCAATAAAATCTCTTATTTATAATTTTTTTTTTTGAGTCATGTACACATTATCTTTAAATATTTACCTTTTTCCTTTTATTTTTTGAATATTTCATTTAAAAAATTTATTTTTAAAAATAAAATGAAGATATAAAAGTGTTATTTATTACTAATATGTTACTAAAATCTCATTTTTTAAAAAAAATTGACTTCCAATTTTCAAACGAGATTTTTTTATTCGGAACAAGTGGATTATTTTACAAATATTAATAATTACTCCCTCTGTTCCGAATAAAAAGTCTTCGTTTAAAGTCAATTTTTTAAAAGAAAATGATATTTTTAGTAACTCATTAGTAATAAAATAATATTTTTATACCTTAATTTTTAAAAGTAGACTTTTTAAGTGAAGCACCCAAAATGGATTAGTGAACTCTTTACTTAAAATGGATGGAGTAAATCAATTGTTTTTACTTAATCGTATATTAGGTCAAATATAATAATTCTTTTAAAACGAATAAAACATACTCCCTCTGTCCCTAAATTATCGTCTTCCTTTCCTTTTTCGTTCGTCCCAAAATAATTGTCAACTTTGAAACTTACCTTTTTAGAACATCACTTTTACCACTTTACCCTTACTTTTTCACCATACTTTAATTATGAGTCACATACACATGGGCTTTAAAGGAAACTACACATTAAACAAATATTAATAATCCAGTCAAATAGATTTTCTTAAACGGTGCGCCAGATCAACCAGGACAATAAATTAGGAACGGAGGGAGTATAAACTTAGACTACTCATGTCGATTGTTGTCTCTCTTTAATTATAAAGAAGAAATATGCGTTCCCCGGTTACACTAATATTCATTTTGGAAGAAAAGGGTGTACTTCAGTGTTCTAAAACTCCCGCAGGCCCTTAGTCGCGACTTTCTTGGTTGCCGCCTAATCGACCAAGTCGGCGTCTACGTTCTTGGGTGCGGGATAGAAGAAGGGGGCGTCTCGAGACTCATAATTTAGAATGAGAAGGGATTAGGAAAGATATGTTAGACTGTGGGTTGTAGGGGTAGTAGGTAGGTGGAGTAATTTTTTTTTGTTTTTAGTTCTAAACTTGGTTGGTTTATTGCTTTGGGGTTGTTGAGAATTGGGATTAAAGGTAGGTTTGTATATTTTTGTTCATTTTACAAATATAGACAAGTGTTTGATAAAATAACAAACATAAAAAAATTAAATTTGTAGTCAATGTGGTTGATCTTTGATGTAAATTATCAAAAAAATGGTAATTTTGCCTTAATTCTAGGCCCACTTAGTCACCAGGCGCAGGATACAGAGCCTAACGATTTTAGAGCTTGGGTGTACTACAAATACAAATACACGAATGCCCTCAATTTTAAACAATGGTATTGTTAGACAGGATAGATAACAAATGTGAATCTACCTTGTAATCATGTAAGGAGAAATGCTCTTTTTTAAACATTTTTTGAAAAAAAGAAATACTCCATTTGAGACCAAAGAGAAATAGGTTTTCTGTGAAAATCTTCGATAGTGCTTTGCCTCTACGTCGAACTTGAACATTTCTGATTGGACCCAAATTCTAACAGTTTTCATTTATATTTCTGCATTTAATAATCCTTTAACACAGTCTTAAAGCCATATTCTTAGTTAAAGTTAATAAATTTCATTATAAAAAAAACACCAAAATATAAATAACACCCCAAATTATCCATCTCACAACATTTTTTAAAAAATTTCATCTCACGTTGTCTTTTGTTCTAGTTTTCACGTAAAAACTATTGGAGAAGAGGGTTACAACGATATCGAAAACAAAATCTGGATATATTGTAAAATCATGCACAATATATTTTTTGTAAAAATTATTCGACTCTATCACATACCGTTACACAAATAAAACTACAATTGTCCTCTTATGGCACATCATTGGACCCTGCTCTTAACAAAGTCATAGACTTGTTTAGGGTCAGCCAAAGACTTGGAAACACTCTCCTTCTCTAGACACCTTTTCGTCCATTGGATCAAGTTGGGGCAGTCTGTCGCTATACTGAACTTTCCAATCGTCTCGTAAGCATGAAACCATGAATAGAATCCAATGAGCGCAACGTCCACAAACCCCAACGTCCTGCCTCCAAAGTAAGGCTTGTCTCCGAGCTCTCCTTCCAACAACTTAAGGCAATCTATGAATTCCTTCACGGCTGCCTCCTGCTTTTCTCCATTGTTTGTCCATATATTACGTCCAGCATCGTATAGCTACAAAACATGCATATATTTCAACATTTTTATATTCAAGAATAGTAAAAACAAATAATCAGCATCACGAAATTGAAACAAAATTAGAAGCAAACCTTCTTGTCAATGTAATCAGCCCAGAACTTTGCTTGAGCTTTCTGGTAAGGATCAGAAGGCAGCAATGGAGACTTATCATTCCACACCTCATCAATATACTGAACAATGATGAGAGACTCGCAGACCGGCTTTCCATTGTGGATGAGAACCGGGATCTTCTTGTGAACCGGGTTCATTTCCAAGAGAAGAGGGCTCTTGTTCCTCAAGTCCTGCTCTTTGTACTCATATTGAATACCCTTTTCAGCAAGGGCAACCCTGACTCTCATCCCAAACATGCTTTCCCATTTGTCCAACAGAATAACCTCATCAGCCATTTTTGCTTTCAGCTGATTCTTTGGTCAGATATTATCTTAATGCAAAGAAATATCAATTCGTTGGGTATTTATAGCCGCGCATGTTCTTTTTGTGAGGTTGGCTCATTGTCAAAGTTTATAACAATATAAAGCAGGAATAAATTGATAGGATGAAAAGAAAGAAAAAGTTAAATATTAGATGCAGAGTTTATGATAGTGGTCTGGTCAGAGTCAGAGTATGAAAAGGGAGGATCTACAATGTCCCAGATCTGTAGCAAAGGCTTCATTTAGGTTCTTCTTCTACATTATTCTCGGCACTGGCTAATGTCATTGCTTACCTCATAATATTATGCTTATTTCACTTTCCAATTTTAAAGCAATCAAAGCATGGACCATCCTATTTTCTCTTCTACATTTAGTAATTCTTACAGCAAGCTTAATGGGGGTTTCTAATTAAAATCTAACTCAAATATTGGGTTCCAATGACAATTTTAAAAAAATCTTTCACAAATCATCGGTTGATTTTGTAAAAAAAAAAATCATTAGAAGATGAGATAAATATGGTCTTCCCCATTCCCCAATTTCATGTGTCAAATTGATATTGGTCATTATTTTATTTTTTCTTATTGCCTTTCATGATGATTTTTTAGTCAACAAAAAATTTTTATTTTTATTTTTTTCCATGAATCAAAGTACACATTTTTACCTATAAATAAAAACATGGTTTGTTTTATCTAGAAATCAGAAGAAAAAAAATTATAATTTTTTTAAGTTTCTAGTCATTATTAATTGAGATAAATATGGTGAAGTATGTAAATGTGTTGGATTTTGTTCCACCATTGGGAAGGATTTTTGATTTTGAATCAAATAGGTATCTAATAGATTATTTAATTGATTTTTAATGAGTTGTGTTTGATTTGAGTATCACCATTTTACATGCTCTTACTATATCACATTGTTGCCCTTGTGCTATATCAGTAGTTTTCATAATTAATTTTAAAAAGATTGCCATTTTGACACTGTTGCCGCTAATGTTGGTTTGAGAATACGAAGCTTCATTGTGAATACAAGACTTCCCAGTGTCATGTTCAGGTTTAAATCACTCTCTAGTATATTCCGAAGACTTCAAAATGTGTCAAATGACACTAGACAAATATAGAAAGTTTTGGAGGCTTCATAATGCTTCAAGAGAGCACTAGAAAGTTCTAGAAAAATTCTAGAGCCTTCAAGATAATTAAATGGAATGCTAGATAATTCTAGAAGTTTCTGCTACTTGCTAGAATAAGAACCTTGTAGAAGTATCATGTAAATATATATTTTAGATCTAAGAAGATAGTTCTAGACATTTAATCTTAGTCATTGATGTAACTTAATCTTGGCTGTCCATTTAGGAGGTGGAGGGCCTATAAAAAGGGCGAGACCTCATTTGGCCAAACCATCAAAACAAACACTTGTAAAGTTCTAAAGTAATACAAGTTCCTTTTTTTAAGTTTTCTCTCTTTGTCTAGTCCCTTTTAAAGTTTGGTAGGCTTATTTAGAGCAAAACTAAGAAGTTTGTGAGCGTTAAGTGCCGCACGGTAGCTTGAAAAACACAAGTCAACATGGTAGGCTTGGAAAGGACCTTCGGATGGGAATGAAAAAACAGAGGACGTGTGACGACCCCAACCCCATGTCTGTCAGGTGTTCCAAAATTCAATCACAAATAACCCAAATTTAAATCACATAACTCGTTGCGGAAGAAATAAACAAATAGTATTTTATCCAAAAATACCAATATTTTATACAACACAATTTCTTTACAATTTTGAGAAAGCCCATAAATAATGTCTTTCAAAACCGAGCTCTCTGAAAATCCCGAGCACACAACTGCTATCCGAATCCCGATCAAATCTTAACTGTACAACCAGAAACTGTAGGGGGTGAGCTTGTGGACTCAGTAAGTAAGAGGATACACAACACTACAAAATAGAATAATACATATGATTCAAATACCAAAGTCCATAAAGATAAAATGGTTAAATTATGACCGGTCTTTTTTTTAAAGTTTGTAACCCCAAAAGTCCACTGCTCTTTTTTTCAACCGCAAAAGACCTTTTTACGAAATATTGTTCTGAAAATGTCATTGCTTTCTTCAACAACTCCGGCAAACACATTTGATTCGAAAATCACCATTGTTGCACAACGAAATGGGGATCGATCTACACGGTCAGGTCGCGGGGGTCGACGAGGCAGTGCCCCTTCGTGGGGGTTTGGGGGAAACACCCCTGAAAAGTAAACAGTTTTTTCGATTCATGAAATACGAAACTGTAATAGATCTATGCTGAGTTGAATGGTTTTTCAGTTGGGATGAAGGCAGAGAATGAGGAGGAAGAATAAGGTTTACGACGGAGGAAATAGAAGAAGAATGTGGAAGACGTGTTCTGGTTCATTATCATTTTGTATCGCGATGCACAAATGGATTAGATAATATTTTATGTATCACAGTTTAAAATTGGATTATGTAATTAATACTTATGTATCATGATTCGAAAATTGTTTCATCGCGGTTCGAAAATTGTTTCCTCGCGGCGCAAAAAGTGTTTCATCGCGGTGCAAATTTGGATTATATAATTAAGAATTATGTATCGCGGTTAAAAAAAAATTCATCGCGGTGAAAAAAATGAAATTTAACATCCGTAGCGTACTTTCCGTTCATTAAGGGTATCGTAGTCATTTTGCCCCCCAAAAGTAACTTTTTCCGGTTGAAAAAAAAAATACTTTAGTAATTAGAAACTTCAAAAAGTTGACCGGCTCGTAATTTTTCTAAGATAAACATATGGATCACAAATTATTACCCCAAAAACAATATCAAGTGTTATCAACTGATCATAAGTTACAATTTAATATACTAATCAGTTCATAACCAGGGTAAGATTTCATAATAAGCACAACACACACGAGCACTCAATACCTTGAGTCCCAATAAAAGTTCCAGATTATTCATGGTCGTTCCACTTATCAGTATCACTAAACCATTCCAAATAACCAATCACTCGATCAGATGGTTTAAAACAACAATTTTCATGAAACCACACTGATTATTAACATGAAACAATTTCAAAACCAAATCAATATCAAGAGTTTACCGATAACAATAAACACGTTTCAATAACAATAATATGAGTCAAACATGGATATTTAAGAGACAAACACTTGATTAAGCTGACACATAATCAGTACTGCATAGTCTCTCTTAACTAAAAAAAAAAATAATTACTAATGAAAATAAGTTAAATGTTTCTATAATAAACATCGAGTCAAATACATAAATAATAAGATCTCAAATCCATTGATTATAGCTTAAACCACACGATTTCTCTCTATTTCTCTCTCTCCTCTTTAGTACACGACATGGCCTATTAAAAGAAGAGATAATGTGGTAATATATATTCCCTTCATCCAAAAAATATTATATTTTTCTTTTTCGTTCGTTCTAAAATAAATATCTTGTGTGAAATTTATTTTTTTAAAATAATATTTTTACCATTTTACTCTTATTTTTTCATCATATTTTAATTATGAATCACATATATATATGAATTTTAAAATAAACTACATATCAAAATAATATTAATAATCCAATGAAATATTTTTTTAAAATTATACGCTAAGTTAACCGAGACGATAATTTTTGAACCGAGTGAGTAATATATAAGAGAAGAAACGAGACGGTCGGTTGGATATTTTTTGCCACAAAACGGATGAGTCACCAAAGTAATACTCCCTCCGTCCCTAAATTATCGTCCTCTTTTCCTTTTTTGTCCGTTCCAAAATAATTGTCCACTTTGAAACTTACCTTTTTAGAACATCATTTTTACCATTTTACCCTTACTTTTTTACCATACTTTAATTATGGGCTACATACACATGAGCTTTAAAGGAAACTACATATTAAACCAATATAAATAATCAAGTTAATTATTTTTTCTTAATTTGTGCGTCAGGTTTAAGACAATAATTTAGGGACGGAGGAATAGTTCTCCATTGAGAGATAGTGAGATACCATCAAATTGGAGATGAATTGTTAGCCTTAGCTGAGTCACACTAAAAAGGATAAGTGAACCCCAACTCTTGCCACATCCACCATCTCAATCAAAACAACATGGCTCGTCCCTGTACAACTTACCAAGAAAGTCTCGATTTAACCGTACACACACACACACGTGTGTGTATACATACATACATATATATATATATATATATATGTGTGTGTGTGTATGTATATGTATATATGCATATTATATAAACTTTATTATTGAACTATGAATGTGGAAAACATATGTACTTAATACAGCACCTATAAAATGTTTAATACAGTACTTTTAAAAAATGTTTTACTAAAATACTTTTTACGTGATTTAAATTTTTTTGTTTTTTTAATTAAATTTAAATTAACTAAAATTTATTTTTTTATTTTTTTATTAAATTTAAATTAGTCAATTTAAAATTTAATAATTAATTTGATTTGAATTAGGTTTAAATTAAAAAAACAAGTTTTGGGTAATTTAATTTTTTTGTTTTTTTAATTTGGGTAATTTATTTTTTTAATTAAATTTAAATTAGCTAAAATTTAATTTTTTTTGTTTTTTATTAAATTTAAATTAGCTAATTTAAAATTTAATAATTAATTTGATTTGAATTATGTTTAAATTTTTTTTAAAAAACAAAGTTTTGGGTTTTAGGACTGGATTGGTACCAGTCCCAAACCCAATAATTTCCCCCACAAGCCCACCGCCTGCTATCAGACCAGCCCATAACCCATTCCCCCCCTTCTGGACTGCCAACAAACCAGGCCTAAACCCATCCCCTCATTTTGGACTGTTACCAGATCAGTCCCTAGCCCATCTCCCCAATTTGGACTGGTACAAAATAGGTCCCTAAACCCAAAACTTGTTTTTTTTTTAAATTTAAACTTAATTCAAATCAAATTAATTATTAAATTTTAAATTAGCTAATTTAAATTTAATAAAAAAAATTAAATTTTAGCTAATTTAAATTTAATTAAAAAAACAAAAAAATTAAATTACCCAAAACTTGTTTTTCTTTTAAATTTAAACCTAATTCAAATTAATTATTAAAATTTAAATTAGCTAATTTAAATTTAATAAAAAACAAAAAAATAAATTTTAGTTAATTTAAATTTAATTAAAAAAACAAAAAGATTAAATTACATAAAAGATCTTTTGGTAAAACATTTTTTTACAAATCCGGTCCCTAAATCTTTCTTTTTTTTGTTATTTTTTCATTTAAACATTAAAAAATAAATTAACAGATAAAAATTTAACATTTGGAGATAAAAATTGAACAATTAGAATTAAATATTACCGTAAAGTTCGCGTAAGTGGTAGATATAACATCGTCATCATCGTCCATATCCACGTTTCAACATTTTTTTTACCGATTTGCTTCCAAATTGTAGACTTCTTTGAAGTTTTAACTGATTGAAATTTTGATGAGAGAAAATGCGTAAGCAAATTTTTTCACTTACAAGAAAAATTTTACAATCTGATATTTATACTCAAAGATAATTTTTCACTTAGTATAACTAAATCAAATTAATTAGTAATTTAATTGTGTTTAGTAACTAAATCAAATTAATTAATAAATTAATTGTGTTTAAAATATTTTTAAATTTAAAATTTGTTAAATTAAATTTAATAAAAAAACGAAAAAAATAAATTATGTAAAGGGTATTTTGGTCAAATATTTTTTAAAAGGGTTGTATTAAGTATTTTATAGGTGATGTATTAAGTATACCCTTTAAAAAATTCAACCAGTCAAATGTAATAAAAGTGGTATTCATTTTCTTTATTTAGAAAAATCGAAATAAATTAAATATCGAGGGTTTACACCCTCTCCTCCTTAAAAAGAATTAGTCATCAAATTCAAACTTAACTATTCTCTGAATCAACTAGCGAAGCGAAGCCCAGCTCACTGTCAATGATTGTCTGCTCTAATACCAAGTTACCAACTGTGACGACTCCGACCCATGGTCCAAACGAGATTGAGTTCGTCATGTGTTCCAAAAATTCAATCACAAATAACCCAAATTTAAAACACGTAACTCATTTTGGAAGAAATAAATAAATAGAATTTTATCCAAAAATACCAATATCTTAATTCTTATACAACATGATTTCTTTACAATTGAGAAAGCCCAAAAATAATACATAAATAATGTCTATCAAAACCGAACTCTTCGAAAACTCCGAGCACACAACTGCTATCCGAATTCCGACCAAATCTCAACTGCACAATCAGAAACTGTAGAGGGTGAGCTTGTGGGCCCAGTAATAAAGGGTATACGCAACACCACAGAATAGAACAAGACATATGATTTAAATACAAAAATCCATGAAGATAAAAATATGGACCACAGATTATTACCCCCAAAACGATACAAGCGTTATCAAATAATCAATTTATCATGAGTTAGAATTCACTATACTAATCAGTTTATGACCAGGGTGAGATTTCATAATGAGCATAACACGCACGGGCACTCAATACCCATAGTCCTAATAACAGTTCCAAATTGTTCATGACCGTTCCATTAATTAGTATCATTAAATCATTCAAAATAACCAATCACTCGACCAGATGGTTTAAAACATCAATTTTCATGAAACCCCACGGATTATTAACATCATAGCATGAAACAATTTCAAAGTCAAATCAATACCAAGAGTTTACCGATAACAATTAACGCATTCAATAATAAGAATACGATTCAAACATGAATATTTAAGAGACAATCACGTGATTAAACTTAAGGGTGATAAATTGGTCGTACTGGGCTGTTATCGAGCCGACACAAAAACAGCACGACACGATAAGCACAAACACGAACACGAACACGAGACGATAAGCTTATCGTGCCTAATATTAAAACCCGAACACGACACGATAAAAACACGAAAAGCTCGTCACGATAGACATGATAAGCAAAAAAACACGATTTATTTAGTTAGGTCTATTAAGCCCAATAAACATTATAAAATATATAATTTTGATTTTTTAGTACATATTTTGAAAATTCGTCAATATAAAAAGTCAAGTAGTTTAAAAGTCACAAATTTTTAAATGATAAAATTATGAAATAATCATGAAAATAGTTCGAAAGAAGTGAATAACCCATAGTAAATTTTTAAAAATATATTTTTAAGACATATATATTTTAGTTATCGTGTCTTACCGTGTTTATCAAGGCAGCCCGATAACAACTCATTTTTTATCATGTCTTATCGTATTGGCCCTATAACGGCCCGAACCCGATAAGCCTCACCCCAAACCCTGTAATTTCATGCCGTGTTCGTGCCTCAAATTGTCATCCCTAATTTAAGCTGACACATAATCAATAGAGATGTTAATAGGGTCAAAATCCAAATGTTCGAACAGAAACTGTTATAGTTGAAATTCTAGATGGACCGGACCGTTTAGGGATCAGAACCGTTAGGGTTGGACCGAAAACCGTTAGGGTTAAACCGAAAGCCGGCTTTCATACAGTTTAGTATAGTTAGTAATATACAAGACGTGTATAACACAAAACCGTTAAGGTTAGACCGATTAACAGCTTTAATATAATTAGTATAATATACGAGACGTGTATAATACGCTGAAAAAAACATACAAGTCTCATACTTGGGGAAAAAACGTACAAGTTTAATAATTGGTTGGAAACCGTAGGTTTGAACATAAATTGTCAGAGCCAGACTGAAACCGTTAAGTTTTTGACAAGATAATATCGATAACTGTTTAAACCGAACCTATGATGGACCGGAACCGTTAGGATTTAATCGAAACCATTAGGACTGGACTGATTAATATCTCTAATAATCAATACTGTATAGTCTCTTTTACCTCAAAAAAAAAAGTAATATCCATCAATTAAAATATATTAAAAACTTTCATAATAGACCTCAAGTCAAACTTATAAATAATACGGTCTCAAATCGATTGCTTACAGCTTAAACCACAAAACCACTTGGTTTCTCTCTCTCACCTCTGTAGTACACGGCCAAAAGAAAAGATAATGCAATGACAAGAGAACAAACGAGGCGGTCGGTTAGATATTTTTGCCACAAAACGGACGAATCACCTGGCGATAGTAATAGTTCTTAGATGAGTCATGCTAAGAAGGGACCATCATCATTGATCACGCCAAAATATGGGTGACTACACGTGGAGTGCACGTAGGACTGATCCAGACGACGGTTGTCTATGTTGGGGTGGTGAAGTGGATATCTGGCTGTTGCTACTACTGGTTTCCCAATCGCCTTCCCTGTCTTCTTTAAGTTAGGTCCTGTAAATAAGAGGAAAACACGGTCGTGAGCCGGGAGGTTATCGGCTAAAGCCTCCCGTGTGAGAGTCAAGATGCGGGGGTAACAATGGAGTGAACAGGCGTACCCTGTGATCACCCTTAGCAATATTTCTCTAGCTATGAGCTCTAAAACAAGGAATATCTCAAGTGTCAACAGTGTCATACCTTGTGAAGTTGGTTACCTTCCTTTTTATACTCCTTCGGGTCCGCTTGCCGCAAGGACAAAGACGCTTGGAGACAGATCGCTGGTCGCCGAGGTGGCGGCTCTCATTGGTTCTCTTTTCGTGGTTTGTCGAGTATCAAGCGTCAAGCTGCCGGTGGAGCGGCGGGCGCAGAGCACGTTGGTGTCTCCCCAATCGAATGGGGCCATCCGCGCACTTTGTACTATGATGACGTTTTTCCCCAGTCGGACTTAGGTCCTCGCTTTCTCGTGGTCGGCTAGGGTCGAGGGCCGACCGCGCAGGGCCCGCCCGGTGACAATTGACTAGTCTAACATAATGCTTGGCCCGGGTTTGGTCGGCCCGGTGGTGCTCGGGTCGAGGATGGTTGCCAAGTGGCCACACTCGGCGTAGTAGCCGTGTCGTTGTTCCAGCAGCCACGTATCTGCCACGTGGAGGGCGAGTGGTTGAGTCCCTTCAGTTGCCCCCGACTTTCCGAGTGCGAGGATTCATCCCAAGCTTGGAAAGTATAACTTGATATGTCCTTGGTTGGGATCTCATAGGCTGATCATACTCTCTCTGCTTTAATTTTGGGGATGAGCCGAAGACGGGTTTCAACTAGTCCCTCAGGACGAGCTCGTCTTGATGGTCGGATTGGTGGCGCTGGTTGGTCACGCCTTATTAATGGCGTGTGTTTCCGCGCCATAAAGCCGACTTTTCATTTAATTTCTTGAAGTGGCGGCGCCGTTATTCCCTAATTTCACGACGCCGCTGTTTCGCCACGTGTTGGTCGCCTATCATGGCGGGATAGGTCCGCGTGCCTATCACGGTTGACCTGCTCGCTCGTGGATCGTATAAAATGAAAACCCCGGTTTCTTCTCCACACTTCGCTTATTTCTCCGGTCTTTTCCCCGCTCAAACGATTTTCAGCGACATTTCCTTCTCGCCGGTTTCTTGCTATTTCCTCTTTCCAGCCGTTCTTTCTCCAAAAGTGGTCCTTTAGGTTCGTCTCCTCCTTCCGCTTACTTTTCTCTGGTTCATAAGCCCTTGCTGCGGCGCGGCGGTGAGTTATATACCGCCGTGTTCTTCTCCGGCGAGCGGTTACAGTTCTCAGCTTTTTCGTACTAACGCCGGCGAGTTTCTCATTTCAGGTTCTCGTTTTCGTCCCTCGTCTTCGTTCCTTGCCTCTGCCTGCTTTGTCATCATCATCTGTTGAAGGTATTCTTCTTCTTTTAGTCCGACCTCAATACTTAGGTTTTTGTCAAGCTTTTTTATGAGTTCCGGGTCTGAGTCCTCGCGTCGTACCCCTGATCGTTCCTCCTCTAACAAGGCATATAAAACCTGCTCCTCGTCTTCTTCGTCGTCTTCCCCAGATCCCTCTCCTCGGCCCTTTCTTCGGCTATGAGGACTAAGAGAGCTAATCCTGGGTGATTTATGCTCTGGTCCCCTACCCTTTCTGCATATAAGCGATCGATGGAAATTGGGAATCTGTCCTTCCCAAATGTGAGAGGCTATTATTGTCACCGGGTTACAAATTGAGGACTTCCCATCGCGAGGATCCAGTCCCGAGGATCGAGGACCGACCTCTTGGGACTCAGATGCATCTCTGTGAGTCGAGGGAGCAAGCATATTTTGACCTTTACCAAATCTTTTACAGCGAGTTCGAGGCGCAGCGTATAATGGAGCAAAACATAGAGTTGGCGAAGAGAAAAAGAAAGAAGGATGCCGTTGCTCGCAAGCAAGACGAGGTAGATGATCGGGTGAGTAAGACGAGCAAGAAAATCCGAACTGGAAAACCGTAATAAGCGAGGATTCCGCCGAGGAGGGGCAAGGCAAGGCGTGTGGTTGGGGTGGTGCAACCATATTGACCCCGAGGATGTAGGCTTGAGCAATCGGCTTAATCATAGTCCCGAAGATTTCGGGGTATGCTCCCGATATACGGCTGTCTTTGCCCGAGCCGAGGCTTCTCCCGAGTGGTGTCGGATTCTACACTGCTTGAGGCGTGGCTCCGACGCCTTTTAACCCCTTCATATGCGAAGTTATTGACGAGGCAGGCCCATCCTCGATTTATCCCTCAATCTCGCGAGGTATTTGACGCCTTCATTGCTTGTCTCAAGGCTCGGATTTGAGCCTACTCTTCCCCTCTTCAAGAACTATTTTGCCGTGACTATGTCCCTTGGTCGTCTTCAGTGCAAACACCATAACAATGGGGTCAACTTATTCGCTCGTCCTCCTAAAAGATGGGGCATCAACGTCGATAAGGTCATTGTCGTAGAGTAGTCGACAGGGTGGAATTTCCCTTCCTCATGATGCCTTGAGTCTAAGTCACTGCCCTCTCGCTTCCTCGTTGACCGAGTATGAGGAGAGGGCCAAGGAGGCACCGAGGGTTATCTCTGGTGCACGGGCGAGAACCCGCCGTGTTCAAGTGGAGCTCTGGTCAGATTAACGAATTGTCTCGCCTGTCGGGATATCCGTAAAAGCCATGAAAGACCTCCGACCCGATGTGCTCCATGCCTCGTGATTAGCACTTATCCGGGCTGGCTGGTGCACAAGAACTTGGTCTTCAAGAAGGACTGCCTTTCTTGTCGAAATATGAAGGCCGAGCAGCCGTGCCCAGATCACCGTGAATACCTTCTTTTTTAATTATTTCCTTGCTTATTCTTCCTCTTTTTGCTTGTTCCTGACTTCAAACTTTTTGTTTTTCAGCGATGAGGAGTCTTGATGCCCGAATGGGTCTGACGAGGAGCCGCAAAGATGCAGCCTGATCGCCGTGCCGCTACGATCGGATGCCGCCTCGACATACGCGGACGGCTACAATTTGCCGACCGTGCCTTTAACCGAAGGGGTGGCTGCTCCTATCCCCAAAGCTACGAGGGCTGTTACCACTTCATCTCGGGGAGCTGGACCGAAGAAGGCTGTTCCCATTACTATATCCTCGACTCCTCCTCCCGGTGGCTACCCTTAAAGCTCCGGCCGCACGGCAGCCTCGCCGCGAATCCGCCCCTGAGAGCCGACCGTAAGCGAAAGAGATCGGCTCGTCGACGAGGAGGATGAGGAAGTAGGCGGTCTCGTCGCCTCTCTCGGGCGAGCAAGGGCAAGCCTGGTCAAGAGGAAGGTTCTCCTGCTTTTACAGAGGTTGGGATCCCGTGGTTGACCGATGCATTCGAAAGCCGCCGATCGATGTGGCCAAGGATCGGGCCAAGGTTATTGCCGATGTTCCTCCCTCGTAATCTCTTGATTTCACCGCCGTGATGATATCACTACGACGCTTGGCCAAGGAGTGGTGTCTCGAGCTGCTCCCAAGGACTTAATTGGGGTGATGGATTCTCGCTACAAGAATCGCTAGGTCGCTTTGGCCTGATAACTGGCGAGGTACATCGTTGTATATTTTATATCTTCGACTTGTTTTATCTCTCTCTCAAGCTTGCATTTTGATAACTAGTTGATCTTCTGGTCGTAGGCTTCAAGGCGTGAAGTCGCTGCCAACTCGCCTTGGCCGAACAACTAATAGCGGAAGAAGTCGCCGCAGAGAAGCTTGATCCCACGAAGATGACAAGAACCTTTAAGGCTAAGGTCGCTGCCCTCGAAGGCGACAATAAACGTAAGTCCGAGAAGCCGAGTGAAGTTTCCGGAAATTGAACGAGGCTTTAAAACTTTTGGACGATGAAGCGCCGAATAAGCTTTCCTGGCCGAGTCGACGAGCTGCGAGGTTAAGCGGACCAGCCTAAACTTTCTGGCCGCTGAGGAGAGGGAGACTGTAAAGGAGCGAGACGCCGCTCGGCCCAAGTAGTGGGGTTCGTGTTCAACCGAGGCAGCCTGTGGTGGGTGGCAAGATTATAAGGACGGCGAGGATTTTCAAGAATTGGTGCCATACTATACTAAGGGTTCTCGCCACATTCTCCGATGTGCAAAGCAGCCTACTTGCAATTAATGGGAGCTTAGTGACCGGGGCTTCGAGCTGCCCTTTCCTGCTCGCTTGTTCGCCAAGGCCATGCCTTGGTCCCTTATCAAGGTGACGAGCTTCTACTGCATATACGAGGACCGAGAGGCCGGTTTAAAATGAGTGGGTCC
>CM028380.1:59914920-59953613 GCA_013146195.2 Codonopsis lanceolata | reverse complement strand
TTTAAAAATCTTTCACAAATCATCGGTTGATTTTGTAAAAAAAAATCATTAGAAGATGAGATAAATATGGTCTTCCCCATTCCCCAATTTCATGTGTCAAATTGATATTGGTCATTATTTTATTTTTTCTTATTGCCTTTCATGATGATTTTTTAGTCAACAAAAAATTTTTATTTTTATTTTTTTCCCCTGAATCAAAGTACACATTTTTACCTATAAATAAAAACATGGTTTGTTTTATCTAGAAATCAGAAGAAAAAAAAATTATAATTTTTTAAGTTTCTAGTCATTATTAATTGAGATAAATATGGTGAAGTATGTAAATGTGTTGGATTTTGTACCACCATTGGGAAGGATTTTTGATTTTGAATCAAATAGGTATCTAATAGATTATTTAATTGATTTTTAATGAGATGTGTTTGATTTTTTGTTTAATTTGGGTATCACCATTTTACATGTTCTTACTATATCACATTGTTGCCCTTGTGCTATATCAGTAGTTTTCATAATTAATTTTAAAAAGGTTGCTATTTTGACACTGCTGCCGCTAATGTTGGTTTGAGAATACGAAGCTTCATTGTGAATACAAGACTCCCCAGTGTCATGTTCAGGTTTAAATCACTCTATAGTATATTCCAAAGACTTCAAAATGTGTCAAATGACACTAGACAAATATAGAAAGTTTTGGAGGCTTCATAATGCTTCAAGAGAGCACTAGAAAGTTCTAGAAAAATTCTAGAGCCTTCAAGATAATTAAATGGAATGCTAGATAATTCCTGAAGTTTCGCTTACTAGAATAAGAACCTTCAGTAAGATTACGTAAATATATATTTTAGATCTAAGAAGATAGTTCTAGACATTTAATCTTAGTCATTGATGTAACTTAATCTTGGCTGTCCATTTAGGAGGTGGAGGGCTTATAAAAAGGGGGAGACCTCGTTTGGCCAAACCATCAAAACAAACACTTGTAAAGTTCTAAAGTAATACAAGTTCCTTTTTAAGTTTTCTCTTTGTCTAGTCCCTTTTAAAGTTTGGTAGGCTTATTTAGAGCAAAACTAAGAAGTTTGTGAGTTAAGTGCCGCACGCGGTAGCTTGAAAAACACAAGTCAACATGGTAGGCTTGGAAAGGACCTTCGGATGGGAATGAAAAAACAGAGGACGTGTGACGACCCCAACCCCATGTCTGTCAGGTGTTCCAAAATTCAATCACAAATAACCCAAATTTAAATCACATAACTCGCTATGAAGAAATAAACAAATAGTATTTTATCCAAAAATACCAATATTTTATACAACACAATTTCTTTACAATTTTGAGAAAGCCCATAAATAATGTCTTTCAAAACCGAGCTCTCTGAAAATCCCGAGCACACAACTGCTATCCGAATCCCGATCAAATCTTAACTGCACAACCAGAAACTGTAGGGGGTGAGCTTGTGGGCTCAGTAAGTAAGAGGATACACAACACTACAAAATAGAACAAGACATATGATTCAAATACCAAAGTCCATAAAGATAAAATGGTTAAATTATGATCGGACTTTTTTAAAGTTGGTAACCCCAAAAAGTCCATCGCTTTTTTTTCAACCGCAAAAGACCTTTTTACGAAATATTGTTCGAAATGTCATTGCTTTCTTCAACAACTCCCAGAAACACATTTGATTCGAAAATCACCATTGCCGCACAACGAAATGGGGATCGATCCGCACGTCAGTCGCTGGGTCGACGAGGCCCCTTCGTGGGGGTTTGGGGGAAACACCCCTGAAAAGTAAACAGTTTTTTCGATTCATGAAATACGAAACTGTAATAGATCTATGCTGAGTTGAATGGTTTTTCAGTTGGCATGAAGGCAGAGAATGAGGAGGAAGAATAAGGTTTACGACGGAGGAAATAGAAGAAGAATGTGGAAGACGTGTTCTGGTTCATTATCATTTTGTATCGCGATGCACAAATGGATTAGATAATATTTTATGTATCACAGCTTTAAAATTGATTATGTAATTAATACTTATGTATCATGATTCGAAAATTGTTTCATCGCGGTTCGAAAATTGTTTCCTCGCGGCGCAAAAAGTGTTTCATCGCGGTGCAAATTTGGATTATATAATTAAGAATTATGTATCGTGGTTAAAAAAAAAAATTCATCGCGGTGAAAAAAATGAAATTTAACATCCGTAGCGTGCCTTCCGTTCATTAAGGGTATCATAGTCATTTTGCCCCCCAAAAATAACTTTTTCCGGTTGAAAAAAAAAAGTACTTTAGTAATTAGAAACTTCAAAAAGTTGACCGGCTCGTAATTTTTCTAAGATAAACATATGGATCACAAATTATTACCCCAAAAACAATACCAAGTGTTATCAACTGATCATAAGTTACAATTTAATATACTAATCAGTTCATAACCAGGGTAAGATTTCATAATGAGCACAACACACACGGGCACTCAATACCTTGAGTCCCAATAAAAGTTCCAGATTATTCATGGTCGTTCCACTTATCAGTATCACTAAACCATTCCAAATAACCAATCACTCGATCAGATGGTTTAAAACAACAATTTTCATGAAACCACACTGATTATTAACATGAAACAATTTCAAAACCAAATCAATATCAAGAGTTTACCAATAACAATAAACACGTTTCAATAACAATAATATGAGTCAAACATGGATATTTAAGAGACAAACACTTGATTAAGCTGACACATAATCAGTACTGCATATTCTATCTTAACTAAAAAATAATAATAATAATTACTAATGAAAATAAGTTAAAAGTTTCAATAATAAACCTCGAGTCAAATACATAAATAATAAGATCTCAAATCCATTGATTATAGCTTAAACCACACGATTTCTCTCTCTTTCTCTCTCTCCTCTTTAGTACACGACATGGCCTATTAAAAGAAGAGATAATGTGGTAATATATACTCCCTTCATCCAAAAAATATTATACTTTTCTTTTTTGTTCGTTCTAAAATAAATATCTTGTGTGAAATTTATTTTTTTAAAACAATACTTTTACCATTTTACTCTTATTTTTTCATCATATTTTAATTATGAATCACATATATATATATATATATATATATATATATATATATATATATATATATATATATATATATATTTATATATATATATATATGAATTTTAAAGTAAACTACATATCAAAATAATATTAATAATCCAATGAAATATTTTTTTAAAATTATACGCTAAGTTAACCGAGACGATAATTTTTGAACCGAGTGAGTAATATATAAGAGAAGAAACGAGACGGTCGGTTGGATATTTTTTGCCACAAAACGGATGAGTCACCAAAGTAATACTCCCTCCGTCCCTAAATTATAGTCCTCTTTTTCTTTTTCGTCCGTCCCAAAATAATTGTCAACTTTGAAACTTACCTTTTTAGAACATCATTTTTACCACTTTACCCTTACTTTTTTACCATACTTTAATTATGAGCTACATACACATGAGCTTTAAAGGAAACTACATATTAAACCAATATAAATAATCAAGTCAATTATTTTTTCTTAATCTGTGCATCAGGGTTAGGACAATAATTTAGGGACGGAGGAATAGTTCTCCATTGAGAGATAGTGAGATACCATCAAATTGGAGATGAATTGTTAGCCTTAACTGAGTCACACTAAAAAGGATAAGTGAACCCCAACTCCACATCCACCATCTCAATCAAAACAACATGGCTCGTCCCTGTACAACTTACCAAGAAAGTCTCGATTTAACCGTACACACACACACACGTGTGTGTATACATACATACATACATATATATATACATACATACATATATATATATATATATATATATATATATATATATATATATATATGTGTGTGTGTGTGTGTGTGTATGTATATGTATATATGCATATTATATAAACTTTATTATTGAACTATGAATGTGGAAAACATATATTTTAATAAAGACCTATAAAATGTTTATCTGATACTTTTTAAAAATGTTTTACCAAAATACTCTTTACGTAATTTATTTATTTTTTTTTTTAATTAAATTTAAATTAACTAAAATTTATTTTTTTGTTTTTTTATTAAATTTAAATTAGTCAATTTAAAATTTAATAATTAATTTGATTTGAATTATGTATAAATTTTTTTAAAAAAATAAAGTTTTGGGTTTTAGGACTGGATTGGTACCAGTCTCAAACCCAATAATTTCCCCCACAAGCCCACCGCCTGCTATCAGACCAGCCCATAACCCATTCCCCCCCGTCTGGACTGCCAACAAACCAGGCCTAAACCCATCCCCCTATTTTGGACTGTTACCAGATCAGTCCCTAGCCCATCTCCCCAATTTGGACTGCTACAAAATAGGTCCCTAAACCCAAAACTTGTTTTTTTTTTAAATTTAAACTTAATTCAAATCAAATTAATTATTAAATTTTAAATTAGCTAATTTAAATTTAATAAAAAAAATTAAATTTTAGCTAATTTAAATTTAATTAAAAAAACAAAAAAATTAAATTACCCAAAACTTGTTTTTCTTTTAAATTTAAACCTAATTCAAATTAATTATTAAAATTTAAATTTAATAAAAAACAAAAAAATAAATTTTAGTTAATTTAAATTTAATTAAAAAAACAAAAAGATTAAATTACATAAAAGATCTTTTGGTAAAACATTTTTTTACAAATCCGGTCCCTAAATCTTTCTTTTTTTTGTTATTTTTTCATTTAAACATTAAAAAATAAATTAACAGATAAAAATTTAACATTTGGAGATAAAAATTGAACAATTAGAATTAAATATTACCGTAAAGTTCGCGTAAGTGGTAGATATAACATCGTCATCATCGTCCATATCCACGTTTCAACATTTTTTTTACCGATTTGCTTCCAAATTGTAGACTTCTTGGAAGTTTTAACTGATTGAAATTTTGACTGAGAGAAAAATGCGTAAGCAAATTTTTTTCACTTACAAGAAAAATTTTACAATCTGATATTTATACTCAAAGATAATTTTTCACTTAGTATAACTAAATCAAATTAATTAGTAATTTAATTGTGTTTAGTAACTAAATCAAATTAATTAATAAATTAATTGTGTTTAAAATATTTTTAAATTTAAAATTTGTTAAATTAAATTTAATAAAAAAACGAAAAAAATAAATTATGTAAAGGGTATTTTGGTCAAATATTTTTTAAAAGGGTTGTATTAAGTATTTTATAGGTGCTGTATTAAGTATACCCTTTAAAAAATTCAACCAGTCAAATGTAATAAAAGTGGTATTCATTTTCTTTATTTAGAAAAATCGAAATAAATTAAATATCGAGGGTTTACACCCTCTCCTCCTTAAAAAAAATTAGTCATCAAATTCAAACTTAACTATTCTCTGAATCAACTAGCGAAGCGAAGCCCAGCTCGCTGTCAATGATTGTCTGCTCTAATACCAAGTTACCAACTGTGACAACTCCGACCCATGGTCCAAACGAGATTGAGTTCGTCATGTGTTCCAAAAATTCAATCACAAATAACCCAAATTTAAAACACGTAACTCATTTTGGAAGAAATAAATAAATAGAATTTTATCCAAAAATACCAACATCTTAATTCTTATACAACATGATTTCTTTACAATTGAGAAAGCCCAAAAATAATACATAAATAATGTCTATCAAAACCGAACTCTTGAAAACTCCGAGCACACAAGCGCTATCGAATTCCGACCAAATCTCAATCGCACTGTCGAAGCGTAGAGGGTGAGCTTGTGGGCCGATAATAAAGGGTATACGCAACACCACAGAATAGAACAAGACATATGATTTAAATACAAAAATCTATGAAGATAAAAATATGGACCACAGATTATTACCCCCAAAACGATACAAGCGTTATCAAATAATCAATTTATCATGAGTTAGAATTCACTATACTAATCAGTTTATGACCAGGGTGAGATTTCATAATGAGCATAACACGCATGGGCACTCAATACCCATAGTCCTAATAACAGTTCCAAATTGTTCATGACCGTTCCATTAATTAGTATCACTAAATCATTCCAAATAACCAATCACTCGACCAGATGGTTTAAAACATCAATTTTCATGAAAACCCCACGGATTATTAACATCATAGCATGAAACAATTTCAAAGTCAAATCAATACCAAGAGTTTACCGATTACAATAAACGCATTCAATAATAAGAATACGATTCAAACATGAATATTTAAGAGACAATCACGTTATTAAACTTAAGGGTGATAAATTGGTCGTACTGGGCTGTTATCGAGCCGGCACAAAAACAGCACGACACGATAAGCACAAACACGAACACGAACACGAGACGATAAGCTTATCGTGCCTAATATTAAAACCCGAACACGACACGATAAAAACACGAAAAGCTCGTCACGATAGGCATGATAAGCAAAAAAACACGATTTATTTAGTTAGGTCTATTAAGCCCAATAAACATTATAAAATATATAATTTTGATTTTTTAGTACATATTTTGAAAATTCATCAATATAAAAAGTCAAGTAGTTTAAAAGTCATAAATTTTTAAATGATAAAACTATGAAATAATCATGAAAATAGTTCGAAAGAAGTGAATAACCTATAGTAAATTTTTAAAAATATATTTTTAAAACATATATATTTTAGTTATCGTGTCTTACCGTGTTTATCAAGGCAGCCCGATAACAACCCATTTTTTATCGTGCCTTATCGTATTGACCCTATAACGGCCCGAACCCGATAAGCCCCAGCCCAAACCCTATAATTTTCATGCAGTGTTCGTGCCTCAAATTGTCATCCCTAATTTAAGCTGACACATAATCAATAGAGATGTTAATAGGGTCAAAATCCGAATGTTCGAACCGAAACTGTTAGAGTTGAAATTCTAGATGGATCGGACCGTTTAGGGATCGGAACCGTTAGGGTTGGACCGGAAACCGTTAGGGTTAAACCGAAAGCCGGCTTTCATACAGTTTAGTATAATTAATAATATACGAGACGTGTATAATATCGAAAACCATTAAGGTTAGACCGATTAATAGCTTTAATATAATTAGTATAATATACGGGACGTATATAATACGCTGAAAAAAACATACAAGTCTCATAATTGGGGAAAAACGTACAAGTTTAATAATTGGTTCGAAACCGTAGATTTGAACATAAATTATCCGAGTCAGACCGAAATCGTTAGGTTTTTGACAGGATAATATTGATAATCGCTTAAACCGAACCTATGATGGACCGGAACCGTTAAGATTGGATCGAAATCGTTAGGACTGGACCGATTAACATCTCTAATAATCAATACAGTATAGTCTCCTTTACCTCAAAAAAAAAAAATCCTTCGATAAAAATATGTTAAAAACTTTCATAATAAACCTCAAGTCAAACCTATAAATAATACGGTCTCAGATCGATTGCTTACCGCTTAAACCACAAACCCACCTGGTTTCCCTCCCTCACCTCTCTAGTACACGGCCAGGCCTATTAAAAGAAAAGATAATGCAGTGACAAGAGAACAAACGAGGCGGTCGGTTAGATATTTTTGCCACAAAACGGACGAATCACCTGGCGATAGTAATAGTTCTTAGATGAGTCATGCTAAGAAGGGACCATCATCATTCAAATTTCAATCAAAACAACATGACGGATCGCTCAACAAAACTTACCAATAGCTGAATAAAGTCTCCATTTAGCCGTACAAACACATAATTATAAGTATATTATTTGAATTTTATTATTAAACAACCATGAATGTACAGGTATCGTATTAGAAAAATCAACCATTTATAATATAATCAAATGGAATAAAAGTGGTATTAATTTTCTTTATTTACTAAAATCAAAATAAATTAAATATTAGGGTTTTACATGACAGAATGGGGAATTTAGGGTTAGTAATTGCTGTGGTGCTCAATTATACACCTATTTCTATTTTGCCATGAGTGTTCCGACGAGTTTTAGTGTGGATGAACGTCTAATCATCTTTGTGTAAATTTAAACCAATATGAGCATGAGTCCGGATCCTCTATTCCAAAAGTATATTTTATCTTCTATTCCAATGTAAGATTCACCGTTAATTTGTCAATCAATAATTGATTTTGTTTATATAATTAATTTTGTTAATTTACTAATTGACAAGTTAACGGTGGATCTAACATTGGAATAGAAGATGAAATACACTTTTGGAATAGAGGATTCAGACTCATATGAGCATACACTCTATTTTGTAGGTTGTGTTATTTTTGTGGTTTTTATTTCTTGTCTTTAGTCAAACTTTTTTTTCATCTCTATTTCATTTTCATTTAATTATTACAAAATTATCAACAAAAAAACTTACGAATTACAACACGAGTCATCTCTAGGTATTTTTTTTTTTTTCAAAGACAATACAATTAGTGGGTTTCAGTGCATCTATTTCCAAAAGTAAGAAAATCTTTGGTATATGGAAAGGAGTCTATTACTAATAATGAGATTACACGAAAAAAGATGATAAGATGATTTCTAAAAAGTTGGTTGCATATGTGACTACGAATGTAGTACAAAATTAGCCACTTGGAATGGGATGATATAATTAAGGTAATTGAAAATATTCATTTTCTAAGGTTCAGTTTATTTTACGGAAAATAATTTTTATAAAACGTTTTCTTATTTTTTGATGTTTGGTAACCTTAGAAAAATATAATTAACGTAAAAGGTCTTCCGAGTCAACGGAAAATAAAGGCTTCTTTTCCGGAAAATGACTTACGAATTCATTTTCTGTAAGTCATTTTCCCAATATCCCGGCACACTCCGCCCCCTTTCACAATTGCACATATTTACTTAATTACACAATATTTCACTCAACAAATAAATTGTTTAGAAATATAAATGAAGTTTGTGTACACTATTTATAAATTATAATTTTAATAAATACTCACTACGTCCTAAAATTAGTGTCAACTATATTATTTAGGGACATCCTAAACATTGTCAATTTTCTATTTTTAAACGTTTTTTTTTTCTTATATCAATTATCAAAAAATTTATTTGTAACTGTGAGATTGAAAAAACTATATACATTGATTTAACACCACTGATGATAAATTGAGGGTTAATAAAGAAAAATTACTTAAAGTTCAATATTATCTTAGAATATTTTTTTTCCATTTATTTATATATAGTTTTTCGTAACATTTTCCAGTGATATCCTAAACATTGTGAGATTAAAAAAAGATAGACATTATTGATTTAACACCACTAATGATAAATTGAGGGTTACTAAAGAAAAAATTACTTAAAGTTAAAACATATTTTTTGTATTTATTCGTTTATTGTTTTCCGTAACATTTTCCATGTGTTTGCCAAATATCCGTAAATGTTTTCTAACATATTTTCAAAAGATTTACCAAACACCTGAAAATGAAATATTTTCATTTTCCAGAAATCATTTTCCGGAAATGATTTTCTGGAAATGATTTTCTGTGAAACAAGCGGAACCTAAATATAATTTTGAAAACACCAAACACTATCAATTAATTCTAAGCATAATTTATTCTATTTATGTGTGCCAATCGGGGCCTTAACACGTGTGTAACTGTAAGTCTAGTTGGCAACGAAATAAGGCTAGAGAGGGGGGTGAATAGCCTTTTAAAAACTATAAGGGTTGTTTTGAAAACCTTCAGAAGTTGCAGTGGAAAAGATAAGTTTTTCAGTAGCTGATTGAAAATCAGTAGGTAGCAACTGGTGAAGTTAAAAACAATTTGACTTGATTTTCTTTTGATCACTTAATAATAATAACTGAATTGAAGAACAATATATAAGATTAACTATGTTAATAACTCATAACTGTAACTGTTAAACACTTAAGTATATATAAGCTGCTAAGTGTATGCACAGTAAAAACAGCAGAGTAGACATAACATAGTATTTAGAGTGGTTCACAGTGTTAAAACTACTACGTCCACTACCAAGTTGGTCAAATTATATTTTGAAATGCCCTAAGATTATATATTTGCTAAGTGATTACTAACAAATCAGTGTATAACAAACATCAGTGTTCAAGGAGTTTGATATAGCAAGAATCAAACTCGTGCAACAATTTGTGATCCTTTAATGATTTGAAAGAATAAAGAAACAGAGAATCAGTGATTGTTCAAAATAGATACCAGAAAAGAATATTTATGAAATAAATTGTCTAGAAATGTTTTGAAGAATAAGCTCTTCAATGAAAGATTGAAGTTTTTGGTTGAATAAGAGTTTCGATGTGTTTGTCTCTTTTTGAGTGTTGTAAAGAAATTTTGATTTATGAAAAGCTTGAACACGTGATATTGCAAAGGTGCCTTCTTCAATCCTTCCTTCAAACATTTTATTGAGATATCCAAAATTGTAGCCGTTTGAGAGAACGAAGTTAAATCTTGAATTTCTGGATGAAATGATGTTCTATTGAATGCCTAAAAAATTTGAAAACTGTAAGAGAAAAAATTATTTCTTAGTATGAAATATTAAAGAGAATAGTTAGCTAAATAAGAGTATACAAATAACATTTATAACATGCACGAAAGTCTTCTATTGATAGAACATGTGAATAGTTCTTTTGTTTGAAAAAATTTACAAAAAATATTGTTTTATAGTAAGCACGTGAAGGTCAGATCTTTTTCAAATGAATACAGTGTTTTCAACATGTAGAAAATTTAGAATATAAGTAGATACTAACATTGTTTTTAGCAGATAGATTTAAACTTATTAAAAATTTTAAGTTTAAAACTGATTTAATGTGAGTTTCTACAGTAACTAATGCAGAAGTCTTTATAATACTCCCTCCGTCCCTAATTTATTGTCCTGCTTGACCCGGCGCACCGTTTAAGAAAATCTATTTGACTGGATTACTAATATTGGTTTAATGTGTAGTTTCCTTTAAAGCCCATGTATATGTGGCCAATAATTAAAGTAGAGTGAAAAAGTAAGGGTAAAGTGGTAAAAGTGATGTTCTAAAAAGGTAAGTTTCAAAGTGGACAATTATTTTGGGATGGACGAAAAAGGAAAGGAGGACGATAATTTAGGGACGGAGGGAGTAATTGTTTTGTAAACTATCTAATTTGAACAAAAACTAAACTCATTCATTTTTTTCTTTATCACATATATCCATATTAGTTTTGGTCATTACTCGTACCCTACTTCTAATTGATTAATATTAATATACTAGGATTTGTTAGACCCTGTTTGATTTAATTTATTGATATATGTTGATAATTTATTATTTATGACTTATGATTGATGACTAATAACTAATAACTGGTGCTGTTTGATTTATCTTTTTAAAAGTGCTGATTAACTTTCATAAATTAGTGTTTGTGTTTGATTAATAAATTGAAATAGTATTGAAATCAAATATAAAGACTAAAATAACATTATCACAAAATATGATTTACATTATTATTATTGTTATTATTATTATTATTATTAATACAAATTTTATCACTATTATTAATTATTACTATTATTATTATCATTATTATTGCATTTATTATTATTATTGATTTTATTATTATCAATATTATATTTTATTATTATAATATTGATATTAATATTACTTTTATTATTATTATTATTACTTATTATTGTTGAAATTATTTTTAGTATATTATTATTAATATTACTTTTTAATATTATTATTATTATTAGTATTAATAATAATAATAATTATTATTATTATATTTATCATTCTTAATACTATATTTATTATTATTATTATTATAACAATTATCATTATTCATATTATTATTTATTAATATTCTTATAATTCCTTTTATTATTATTATTATTATTATTTATAATAATAATAATAATTATTATTACTTTTTGTTTTTATTATTATTATTATTAAGAAGTGTAATCTTGGAATATATAAAATTTCAATAAAGAAGAGGACTCACATGTTTTTGAAAAGTAGAATTAAGCATTAGGCTTAGTGCTTACTCCCTCTGAACCTATATATAAGCAAAAATACCAAAATTTTGTGGACTTAAATATAAGCAAAAATCACCATATTAAATTCTACTCACAACTTCCAAGAAGTTTGGTACAAAAAATACCTCTTGTTAATTATTTTGTTTTTCAAGATGTGTGCACATTCTCTATAGACAAAGAGCCACTAATTATAAAAGGAGCTATAATGAATTGATGATAATGAATTAATATTGCATTAATTGTCATCAGTTTTGAGTGGAATACTTAAGGCTATTATAGTAAGTATACTTTTATTTTATATAAAATCAAAACAATTTAACTAATTTAACTTAATTTCTTAATATGTGTGAAATCAGTTAGTTTTGCTTATATATAGGTCCGGAGGGAGTGCAACGTATGGTCTTACATGTGTTTTAAGTGACTTGTACATGACTTATGACTTATCTTAGTATAAGTGAAATTAAACGCTTTAAAAACAATTTATGATAAATCATAAATTATAAACACTTTCATATAAATTAAATCAAACATGCCTTTAATGGTATACTAAGAGCAAGCACAACCCTAGATCTAATGAATTAAAAAACAAATCAAAGCATCCAATAGAGAATCAAATGAAATCAAATTCAAAACAAATTAAATTTGAGGTATTTGGATACCAAACCAATTATAAAAATAAAAATGATATAATATATAAAAATGTTGGAGTTTATACTATATATTGTTGGAAGGATTTTTTGATTTTAAATCAAATAGATATAAAATATATTACTTGAATTATTTTTAATAAGTGGTGTTTAATTTGGGTGGATGGATGTGCATGCTCTAAACTGTCTTTGTCGTATACACGAATTTATTCATTAATACTAAATTTTATCTTTTCGTAATTGTACTACATTTTAATATTAGAATTTGTGCTTCACTCATTTTGTTACACGTTGCTTCTTACCATTTGGTATCATAAAGTAGCGGATCTGTACGCAATAATTGTAGAAAATAAGCAACCTTTAAAAACACATTATTTGTTTGATTCACCTTAAAACACAAGCAAGAGATTAAAGTTTCTTCATTTTGGCATTTTTCGACATTAGTCAAGTCCACTCAACTCAATTTGCACTAAATTCTCACTCCCCAAAGGCCAAACCCATTGAGCTATGGGGGGCGAAGTTGTAGTGTTGGATAAATTGGAAAGCATGTTTGGGATGAGGGTGAGGATTGCCCTTTCTGAAAAGGGTATTCATTATGAGTACAAAGAACAAGACTTGTGGGACAAGAGCCCACTTCTTTTGAAGATGAACCCAGTTCACAAGAAAATCCCGGTTCTCATCCACGACGGAAAAATAATCTGTGAGTCCCTAATCATAGTTCAGTATATCGATGAGGTCTGGAAAGATGAGTCTCCATTGTTGCCCTCTGATCCTTATCAGAGAGCTCAAGCTCGGTTCTGGGCTGACTATGTTGACAAGAAGGTTTGCTCCTCCTTGATTAGTTTTGTTTTTTATTACTCCATAAAACTATTGTTGATTCGTAAATTTTCTTAAAAATAATTGCAGATTAATGATATTGGGAAGGACATATTGATAAAAAAGGGTGAAGAGCAGGAGATAGGGAAGAAGGAATTGATAGAGTGCCTAAAGGTGTTGGAAACAGAGCTAGGGGACAAGCCTTATTTTGGGGGGGACAAGTTTGGGTTTGTTGATATTGCCCTTGTACCCTTCTACAGCTGGTTTTATGCATACGAGACCTTTGGAAATTTCAGCATAGAGGCAGCGTGTCCAAAGCTGATCGAGTGGGCAGAGAGGTGCATGGGGAAGGAAACTGTGTCCAAGGCACTTGTTGATCCTCACCACATTTATGATTACATCTTGGGGACGAAGAAGAGGGCTGGCTTAGATTAGTCATTAATTAGTGTGTGATACTGATGCTGATATTGTTTATGAATTATGATTGAGTAATCTGTGCGCAACTACTTTGTGTTTGGACAATCACTCCACAAAATTATCAACAAAAGTACCCATTGATTTGACAAACCTAAAAGATATTATTTTGGGCATTAAAGAAAAAAATTTAAAGAGTTAAAAAAGCAACGGTCCAACGGGAAAGCCCGCAATCTTACGGTCCTTGAATTTCTTGTCCAATTCATCCTCATAGAGAACAGGCAAGCCCACAAATTTTGAATTTATTTTACATTTTTATCATTGCTTTCATCCAATTGATTCATCGAAAAGTTTTCAACCTCTATCTATTTCAAGTTATCTAACGGGACCATTTATTTGAACCAAAATCATGATAATCAAAATCACTTGTCAACGGAGCCCACGCTACTTCAGTGATGAAATCATAGGAGTTGAAGAAATGCAATCATTACTAAAACAGAACCATGTGGCTTCACTTGGATGTAAATGCAGAACAATAGCAGTTAACTTTCGGGTGTGGGGGGAGGGGGGATGTGACGGTGAGGAGGAACAGTCATGCGGGTTGCGCCAGATCTGAGGATGGAAGAGAGAAAGTGTGAGACTAAGAGTCTCAGAGAGCCAGATCGAGAGAGAGAGAGAGAGAGGCGCAAAGCCGGAGCCCCTCGAGGTCGCCGTAGCCGCCAGAGGCAACAAAGACGAAAGAGATAGAGTGAGATATTTTCAAAGTGACACAACCTAATTTTTTTAATGTTGATCTTTACCCTTTACTCTTTTACACGGAAGAATGGCTGGGCGTTCACTATTTTTAAGAACAACTTTTAATTTTAATTTTTAATTTTTAATTTTGAGAAAGTGCGGATAGCTTGTCCCGCCCCGCTTCGCAAAAGTTCGTACTCTGTACGGACAAAGCTCGTAAAGTCCACATCCAAACGGTTTTTTATTACATCAATCCAATTCACACCTTTTAGGTGATGGGACGAACATACTTGCGAGGTTTATCCGTATTTGAGAGCTCTAGGAATAAAATATGTAGTGTTGGTGAGCGAGTAACTAATTGCTTAAAATTGTTGCCGCCAAAAACTCATAGAGTGAGAATTTGGTCAACATAGTTGTGACCCCTCATAGAGTCATAGGCAGGTTTGGGTAAAAAGCATGGGCCTAGCTGTAGTAGCTGCTGGTGATCGATTTGCAAAAATTAGAATTGAATCGAACCAACTAAACTGCAAGGCACTGAGACAAAAGAATTGATGTCCTTGGTTCCAATCTTTATATCGATAACGAACTATATTTTCCTATAAAAAAGAATTGTTCAGCTCGGTTTGACTTAAAACAATGGATTGGTTTCATGGTACAATTACATAGTTCAAGTTTGGTGTCACTATTAAATCTTTATTGAAAGTTGACTATCATAAAATTGTAAAAGGAAGATATTTAATAAACAAATTTCAATCATGTATCATACAAGCCTCAAGGATTTAACGGAATAAAATGATACATATGGTTTGATGGTCGGGTTAGATGGTTTGGAATCGTGGTTGATAAAGTAAAACTGCAAAATGAATCGAACCACTAGATTCGACGAAAATCCAATTTAAACCAAACCACATAATTAATAAAAATTGAACGAAACCATTCAGTTTGGTTTTGCTCGAAACCCCGGTTCGACAAGTTGGATTGACACCCCTAGGCCCTAGTCATAGGGAGGATTTAGTTAATGCATGCAGTGTGAGACGTTGAGCAGCACCTGCCAATATGTGGAAGTTACTTATTGTCATAATGCATTATGTAACTTATGTTGATGATTATCTGTTCAATTTCGTCTTGCATTTTGTGATGGTTGCCATGGATATTCAAGTTTCGGTGGATTGAGTAGTGTATGTGAAGATTGAAGAGGCAGGGGATTTAGAGAAGGAAAAAATAGTTGTTAATTTAATGAAAAATGTTGTCTTGTTGCACTGTTATTATTATTTTTTTTTTTGTTAATCTGACTAAGAACGGAAAGGGTTAAATTATCCGGGTACGACCCAAAGAAGAGGTCGACCTGCCCAAGTCAATAGATTAGTGTACTGTCCATATTCTAGGATTCTCTCTTTTTTTTTTTTTTTTTTTGAAATTTACCCATAAATCTATTGCATAATGATTAGTAAAGACTATATCTTTATTCACAATACAACATAGGCAAATGATATTACGAGCTAGAGCTTGTAATATTATTCAAGCTTTAGTGTTAGAGTCGTTGGATGATAAAATTGGTGATGATTTGGAAAGTTTGTGTCATTATCTAAAAAAAAGTATATTTGATCTAACAGTGTAGATATCTAAATAGATTTGATCAGATGATACTAACACTAAAGCTTGTAATGATATAACAAGCTCTAACTTGTAATATCATACATCTACAACATATTACCTTATTTTTTGCTCAAGGACGTGCTTCTTTTTGTGATTTAGCTATTTATTAGGAACGTGTGTGATTTAGCTTAAATTTGTAAATGACAATTGATGACTGAGTTGATAAACTATTTCAAAGTTGTGATGAGGTGTCGTAAGTTATTGTGTTAACTAATAATTATCTTACTATCTTAGGACATGGAATCATTGGAATGAATGAAAATAATTTTTATTGCAATAATGGTGATTTTGAAATATAGAAAGTTTAATTAAAGAAGAGGAAGTTCGTGTTTGAAATATAGAATGTGGAAATATTACGAAGATAAACATAACTTCTGAAAGTAGACTCTTAAAAATAAAACATCTCAAAATAATATTATAAACTTTTTGTCGGAAAGAAATAGAGTATAAAATAATTATTACCCGAACCAATTTTTGCCAGAAACTTTTTGCCTGTCTTTTCCATGCTGGACCACACATACTTACATGTGATATTAACTAAAATTTCATTATATCGTTATCGTCAATCGTATTAGGGCTTAAGGTTTTACAGTGCTATTGTGTGATAAATTGAGTAAGTTAGGGTTCAAAAGGTAAACTGAAAGAACAACCGAAGGATTGCAATCGAGTTTCGCATTGATATGGCTATTGTATGGGATATTCGTAAATTCCAATGGACTATGGATCGCAACGGCTCATATTGTAAGTATCTCTTTATCCCATTTTTGAAATTGTTTGAAAACTATAAGTTTGACAATTTCAAGTTAGTTTGTTGTTGATATGTGAGAGACTATTTAATTTATTTGTGGGAATTTGTCCCCACTCCCTCTGTTTTTATTGCTTTGTTGGAATGGGCTGCCAAGGAAAGGAAACAATTAAGAAAGAAAAACAAAGGCAAGGTTATTGGAATATCTTCGTATTTGGACATTTAAGTGATTATGGCCAGGAGGTTGTATATTTTGAAGGTTGTAATCCTAAAAAACAATGGTGTTAGTACTTGTATATTTTTTAGGCTTTTAAGCCTAGAAAACACATATAATACTTGTATATTTTGTAGACTTTTAAGGCTAGAAAACACCGTCGGTACTTGTATATTTTTGAGGCTTTTAAACCTAGAAAACAGAATTGGTACTCTTATATTTTTGTGGCTTTTAAGCCTAGTAAACTGAATTGGTTACCATGATATTGTTGTTAAATTTAATTAATTATTTGGTCCCTCGACTTTACATAAATCATTTATTTGGTACCTATACTAAAAAATTAATTTGTTTGGTTCTGCATGTTGACGTTTACCATCAGATTCCCCCTTACTCCGTTACCGTTAATATTTTCGTCTAAGTTTGTTTTAAAATGTCCAAAGTACCCTTACTTGCAAAAACTCACAAATAAGGATATTGATATAATTTTCAATTCATTCACCGTCTTCATCCTCTGTAAAATCATGCTCACCACCCAAATGAAAGAAAATTGACCATCAAAGTAGCCATCATCATCATCATTTGATTCTATCCACTAACTTCTATAAATAAATAAAATTCATCCATATCAAAGGCAGATCTTGCTACCTTTTACACCCACTATTTCAACCATATCAAAGGCAGAGGAGGCACGGCTGGAATCTTGGACGAGGTGAAGGTGATAGTTGCTACAAGACCGGAGTTGATGAAAATGGTGACCCTCTGCTTCAGATTTATAAAAAAGGGGTCATAACTAATCATTTGCAATTCTCGATAAAACACCCCTGTTGCAATCCTCGATAAAACTCTTCACCCATGGCATCATAGCACCACTATCACCGAAATCTAGATTCAATAATCAAAAACCTGATTAAAAATCTATGGTCGAACACTCTTTTCCTCTCTAAAATTGAAGAGGATGGCCTTAGAGAACACCTAAAATCTTAGCCGTCATTGAAGAAAGCTTCAAGCTTTTCAGATGGTGGTTAGTGTTGATTGACAAAAAAAGGCAGAATTCAAAATCTACTAAAGCGGTGGGGGCTAAAAAGTGATTATTAATTTCTTATTCAACCAATTACTTACCAACAACCCTCTGGTTCATATACTATAAAGTATAGACAAGGGGTCAAAATTGAAGAGAGTGGGCAGCGATGGAGCTTGTTAGAGATAGAGAAATGGTCAAAATTAATCCTTTTGTTACTATCGGGTATGTGCATCTTTTTTCGTCTAATTGTTGTTGTGTTTTCTTGTGAATGTGTAAGAAGAGGACGATGACGAGGATGATGATTGAGGGAGGGAGAGGGATGAGATGTTGGTGGGGAAGGAGGTGAAGGAAGAGGGAGCAGGAGGTGATGGGGGAGGGATTTGCAAAATTTGCTTGAGAAAATAGGTTGTGTTTGGTCCTGGGAATGTTCTTCCGGTTTACTTTTCACGTTTTGCTCTTTCATTTAACGCAAGGAAGGAGGTAAGAGTACTTTGGACATTTTTAAACAAACTAAGACGAAATATTAATGGTAATGGGGTAAGGGGGAATCTAATGGTAAACGTCAACATGTAGGATCAAATGAATTAATTTTTTAGTATAGACACCAAATAAATTATATCTGTAAAGTTGAGAGACCCAAAAATTAATTAAATCTTGTTGTTACCATGAAACATTTACTACGAATCATTATTGATTATTGGTTTTCAAGGTAGCTTGGTTAGTTCGACTTGTATTTAGGGGGACTGGTGTTGGATTTGGCCAAACTTCAAGGACTAATGATGAATTTAACCCTACATTAAAATATTAATCCATCAACTTTCTAATCTTCCCTAACCTTTCACTCACTAGAAATGACTAGCTTAAACATGACAAAAACTTTAAGTAAGACAGTCTTGCCGTCAATATTTTGTAAGACAGATTCTTCTTATCTGATCCACTGCTTGTTAGTGAGTTGAGCTGTGAGAGAGTGAGGATCCTCCGTCTTACAAATTAAGATCCACAAGACCGTCTTACAGGAAACTTACTCCTTAAACATTAAGGAGTAAATATATAATTAAGAAGATTTGTAATCTACACACACCATCCACAACGTTTAACTTAAACAATTAAGCCATCACTTACATAACTTTTTCCAAACATTATTTAATCTAAGTGGCTGGCCGATAACAACTTTGTTGGACTAATAAGGATCCACTATCCAGCATTGTCATCTTTAAATTAACTCTTTCGATTCCTAGAGACTTCAGACTTCCTCCACTTGATTTCTGATAAGATATAAATAATTTTGGATTAAAACAAACATGTATATTAGGCAGCACTAGGTCCGTCAATTATAATTCAAAACTCGTTAATTCACCCGACCCAATATGAAAATTACCCGACACAATCCAATTAGTTAATAATTTTGGGTTGAAACATATAACCCGTTTTAACCCAAAAATATTAACATGTTGGGTTGAGTCGGGTTAAAGCGGGTTGAACTCATTACCCATCAAAACCAATTTTTTTAACTAAATAAATTTAATCTGGGTTAAGATGGGTCAACACGGTTTAATCTGTTACACATTTTAGCGGACCCGATTCAACCCAACTAATTTTCGATCCGTTTGATATTTGGGTTGTAATGAGTTTCAATATGTTCCGACCCACCCAATTGTTAAGCATAGGCAGGCTAGGCAGCACCAAAAGATGTTAAAAGGGCCAATGACCACAGAGACGACCCTGTTAAAGCGTAACCGGAAAGGGTTAGGGTCGAGAAAATATAACCCTATTAAATTTCAGGGAAAATAGGGCTAACCTTGTAGGGTCACAACCCTATAGGGTAAGGGTTAACCCAATTAACATATCTAACTAGAGACGTTTAAAGGACCGAGAGGGCTGACCATGTTAAATCGAAACCGAAAAGATTAGAGTTAAGAAAAGGTGACCCTATAAAATTCAGGGCTAATATGGATAGCCCTATAGGGTCACAACCATATAGGTTTGACCCTATAGGTCTATAGTTAACCCGATTAACATATCTAGTAGCACCTCCGTCATCTAACCACTAATCACAATTTTCCTATATAATAATTAAAACTCACTAATTAGGGACGAGGTTCATCGATCATCCACCATATTGAGTTAATTGATTTTTAGGAGGAACTTGAAACCACCCGTCTTTTGATATATTCTAGCAACGTCGAGCAATTCCACAAACATATATGTTAAAGATATAGGCTCAAGAGGCACAACCCATGTAAGCCTAATTGGGCCTATTTACATTGTTAGCCCAATTGTGTCCTTTACCTTAGATATAAGTATTTTGGTGTAATAGTTTTTAGGCATTAATTAATTCAATAAACAAATTCTCTCTCTCCTTTGCATTATTTTGTGTGTGCGAGCTCTTCCTTTCTCTCTTTCACCTCCGGTCACCACCATCAATGGTGGTGGTTCGGCAACCCTTCAACCTTATTCATCAAATATAGAAATTAACATGGTATCGGAGCCTAAGATCTTAAGACTTTCTTTCGCAATTCATCTCTTCTTCCGCAAATCATATCTGCTTGAGAGAGAGAGAGAGAGAGAGAGAGAGAGGAGAAAGAAAGAGATGAAAGCTACCGAGAGAATCAAGACTGACTAATAAGAGGAGAGGAGGGTTAGCCCGCCAGATCTCTCATTCCCGTCAAAGACGACAAATCTTTCACCATTTGGAAGATTGGATTCCAGCAACTATTATATTTGTAGACATAGCTATGGGGTACTTTCCCTTTCCCTTATACCATTTCCATACCGCCCACTGATCGAGAGCTCTAGCCAAGTTGTGCTAGTTCCTCATTTTCCCCCTCTCCCTCTCTCAATCATCTCTACTGATTTGACAGCACACTGCGACGTATCTCGGACGCATAACAACTACCTATGTTTCAAACCTGCATTCGCCCTCGATTCTCCTCTGCCTTAAATCTCTCGCGTTCGTCTCGAGATCTGTGATGATCGACGGAGTTGCGGTGTTTATCTTGTTTGGAGTGGCAGTGGTGATTGTCGTCGTCGACGGAGGCATCTTTGTCCTTATGTTCGGATTCAATAATGGAGATTCAATTTTTTTGTCTCCACAATCTCATCTGTCTCTCAATTTCCTTGAATATGTTTCTTGGGTTTTGCAAGAAATTGAGAGGGATGGTTTAAGGATTTCAGTCTGCCCCATCTTCTTGGGTGTCAATCTCTTTTGCATTCAGTGCTTTAAGGTTAGGATGTTGAGATGGAATTGGTTCATCGATGCTATCATTTTCCGGTTTGTGGGTCCTATGAAAAACATAATTGATCTTATGTAAGCCCCTATTAAGTGGGTTTCTTAAATTTGTATGGTTACCTTGGAGCCTTTCATTGGTATTGTTGGTGTCATTTTGAGTTGCTTTACAAATTTGGAGAATCCTGAAGTAATTGATGCCTAAATTTAGGCACAATATTGAATTGTGTTCCTAGATGCTCGGTTGAGAATTATTGTTATCGACCAAAGTCGAACAGTGACTTGACAGGAATTTTACGATGTGGACGACATTTGATTCACATTCTTGGATTATGGATGTACTTATTTGCGGACATATTTGTCTTCTACTAGCCATTTATCAAGTAAGCTTGAAGGGGATTGGCTCATGTTTAGGCTTCTCAACATCTACTACAAATGATCGGGGTGAACCGTTTATGGGCTCCGCACAATTTGTTTGACATCTTGTTAAATATTGTTTATATTTGGCCCGACAGGCCCGACCCATTGAGGCTCATTTGTTTGCATCTCTCCAACTCGAGCACTTCACAAAAGTTGCGTCTACGAGTTGAGGGGGAGTGTTAAAGATATGGGCCCAAGAGGCCCAACCCATGTAAGCCCAATTGTTCCCATTTACATTGTTAGCTGATGTGCGAACACAACACGAGTAAGAATACCCGGCCGTATCAAGTAATAAAGTGTACCTAGGTACGAGTTATCGATCCCACAGGGAATGTACGTAATTCTCACTCTGACTAAGTACCAAAATTAGGCTAACTAATAATATTTGAGCGAAAAGAAAATAAATTAAAAACTAAAAATATAAAAAAAAATCTAAGAAAACAATTAAATTTACACTACTGCGGAGGTGGTTTGACAACAACAAATCAAGATAAAAATATAGGAGTGCAATATATCTAGTCTAGCCGGTGTTTAATTTAATCCTCTTTCTGCTTTTCTTTAACTCAAGTCTTGGTAGTCGGGTGCACTATAGTATTCACTACGAGCTCTCACAACGTATAGCAAATCTAGCTATAACTCTAGCTACGGGCTCTCGCTTCTTATAATATAGGAGAAAATAGCCGTATATAAAAACAAGCACCTAATGACTATCTACGCATGACCTCCTCTCGGTCTCACGTAACGCAAACAATTATTGTGATTTTCGGAATTAATAGGACGGACTCTCGCATCTTATCCTATAATTCTAGTGATCATCTAATGGTTTGCTACGCCATTAAACGCATGAAGAACACACAATAATAACCAAGCACATGGGTAATACTTCGTAAAAAGAAATTCTCTAAATTTTTCTACAAATCATATTAGTAGCCGAGACAAATTAAATTGGTTAACTACGGGCTCTCGCATCTTATAGTCAACCCTAACCTCCCCGACCTCGCGAATGGCTGAGGTGGTTCGTTCAAGTGTCAAACCTAGTCTCACAATGGCTATCGGTGTATGTCACAAAACACCAACTATTAAATTGATTGGTCCGAAATATAAAGGTAGCTCTCGCGGATCCTAAATATTTCAAAAATTATTTAATTAATGGTCAATTAATTAAAGGCATTTAATAAACCAACATGAATGTGTACTAAATAAAGAGATAGATTAAATTAAAACAATACACTAGACATAGAAAAATAATTGTATTTCCTTAAATAAATTAAGCATAAACCAAATTCATCATTTACAAATTTAATCAACCCAAAAAATACAACAATTATCTCAAAAGATAGGTTGAAAGAATTAAACCAAATGAAGAACAAATCCCAGGTTGAAATTCCTTGTAAATGCTTCCTTGGCTCTTGATTTGTTGCTCCAAACCTTTAATGTTGAACAATTTTTCGGAAAAATGTTAGAATTTTGGAAGAAATGGGGATGGTGCCCCATTTTGGGAACAATGTCCCGAAATGGGGACTTGTAAATCAAATGGAGGCTATATCTAGAATTAAAAGAGAAGGCAATGGAGTCACAATGAAGGCAGGGGTATAAAGGGAAGAACAAAGGAGATTGAGGGGCAATAAAGAGAAAAAATAAGTTGTTGGGTCACGGCAGGGGCTGGGGGATCCAGGTTCAAGGGCGCGGGTTACCTGGGGTTTAAATGGGCTAAAATGAGAGTGGAGATGGGTGGAAATGGGCTGACACGCGGGCAGATGAGCGAATTTGGGCCGGATGGCTTGGATCCATCACAGGGGACATGCGGGTTGGGGATGAGGATAAGGCGATGACGTGGTTGCTTGAGAAGGCGACAACATAGAGAGGGAGAATCCAGCAATTGCGCTGGCCTCCCCTGGTGTTTTGATATGTATGTCGGTACCCCTAGCTTCTTCAAAGTGTGCGCCGAAGGTCCTTCCATGCCCAGACCTCTCATTTAGGTTCTTTGTTAGCCCTGTTACTCTCCATTAAGCCTGAATGCCTTGGAATACTTAACGGGCTTCGACCAAATAATTTCTAATTCAACTTTAAAGCCTGGAATTGTCTCGAACTTCGTGTTAAACACCATATAATTGCTTGATTATGCATGGAAACCTACATTAAGCACAAATACACAAATAATAATTATTTCCAAGGTATAATCAACTCAAAAATAACACAAAATAGAAGAAAATTCCTAGAAAATTCGTGGAAATCTTGGGATCATCATTAGCCCAATTGTGTCTTTTACCTTAGATATAAGTATTTTGGTGTAATAATTTTTAGGCGTTAATTCAATAAACAGTTTCTCTCTCATTTGCATGCATTATTCTGTATGTGCGAGCTCTTCCTCTCTCAACTCTGGTCACCACCGTCAATTATGGTGGTCCGGCAACCCTTCAACCTTATTCATCAAATATAGAAATTAACAATATATATAGCAGTCCCACTTCTCTTTGCCCTTCATAAGTATTCAAACCTTGTTAATTTGTGCCTTAGCTTCTTTGCATGGTTGGACCACCAAGGAAGAAATTAATGTTTAAAGGAAAGACTCCATAAAATGTTTTCACCAAGATTACGTTGACCTTGAACCAACAAGCTCTAGCCCTTAACTAATATTGCTCACTTCTCTTAATGGAGAGGTTGAGTGTACAAGCTTCATCAGAGGCACCATTATTCTAGTCGAATGAAATTGTTATTCAAACCTTACCAGGAGTAATGTTGTTCTAGTTGAATGACACTATCTAAATACTCTATAACATTTCAATGCATTAAAAATATTATAAAGACAAAAATTTAGAAAATATGAGTTTACTGTTATTTTATGTAAGACAAATCCTCTTGATCCGAGACTTCGTCTTACGAATCCTCTTGCAAATAATCATCTAGAAAGAAATACTCAATTTTGAACAATATGAAATAGCTCATTTGAGGCCAAGTAATAGGTCATTTGTGAATATCTTTGATGGTGCTTTGCCTTTATACATGTTGAACTTCAACATTTCTGATCGGACTGAAATTCCAAATGTTTTATTATATATTTCTGCATTTCATAATCCATTAACACAGTTCTCAAGTTATCATATGTTGTCAGTTGTTCAGATTGAAAACAATTCAAACAACTAAAGAGATCTTGTTAAAACACAAGGAAATCGAGCTATTAACACAATTCTTAAGATATCATAACACAGTTCTCAAGCGATCATATATATATATATATATATATATATATATATATATATATATATATATATATATATATGGGTGTACAATCCAAGGAAATTGAGTCAATTAAAAACACAATACCAAATAAAATAGACAACACCTGGTTAAAGAAATTGGTACGTACCTAATAAAATAGAATACATGCACTTTGTTACTAAAAGAGATCTCAAAACAGATTACAAACTAAGTGCCCCTTATTTCACTAAAATATTTAAATAGTAGTATTGTTAATTGTTCATGGTTCTACTCAAGCCCAAAATCTTTTCTGAGCCCCTTAACATCGACTTGTTTAGGGTCAGCCAAAGACTTGGAAACACTCTCCTTTTCCAGACACCTTTTCATTCATGCGATCAATTTGGGGCACTCTGCCAACTTTCTAGTCGTCTCGTTGGCATAAACAATGAGCGCAACCTCAACAAACCCCATCGTCTCGTCCCGTCCCCAACTTAAATATATCTCATATCTGTGAATTCAATGTACTACTCTTGTAATTAAACTACTAACAATGTTAATTACATGAAGATGTTTCATTCAGTTCATCGTGTACATATAAAGCTTTGGCAAAAGATTTTCAATTTATATTTTTAATCAGTGCGATACGATTGTCTATCTAATTCTGTAACACATCAATGCTAATCTCACATCAAATCTATATGTGAGGGAGTGTTGGCTATATGTGGACACTTGCCGCAAACAAACACAAACAATTATTCTTGTAACTTTGGTGGACTTGTGGGTTGACCGAAGTGATCATTGGGTAGCTGCCGTGGCGGATCCTAAAATTTGTTTAGTGATGTCACAATCTATTTCAACTACCGCGAGCTTCCAACTGTCACTTTTTGACAAAATGAATATCGATGGCGCATAAATTTAATAGACAAAAACTTGGGTAAGACGATCTGACGGATATTTTTTGTAAGACGAATCTTCTTTACCCGATCTACCGTGTGTTGGTGGGTTGAGTTGTGAGAGAGTGGAGTTGCGTCTTACAAATAAGGACCCGTAAGACGGTCTTACAAGAGAAACTTACCAAATTTAATAATATTTTATTATACTACAAAACTTAGAAATCATAATTGTTTCTACGTGTTTTCAAATTTTGAAAGCGTTTAATTAGATCATCATTTGTTATGTTCCTAAACAAATCATTTTCATTAAAAGTCTACCTCAATTTTCTAATATGAGTGGGAATCTACATAAATAAACGAAATACTTGGCATAAACCAACCAATTTTATACTTTAGTTTGACAAAATCCATCTCATTTCCGACAATATCTATTAAACTCATAACAATGAAGATGCAAGTAAGAAGTTAAAGTGGATTTTACCATCAAAGTGTTCCAACAGTAGAGCTCTTTTTATTTTATTCTCTGTGTGATTCCCCACTTCCTATTTTACATAACTTCCTCATTCAATTATTATGAAAACAGTTTCCAACAATTCCCCACATTGAATGAGATATTATGTAAGTTGATGACATATTGATAGGATAATACAGAGATACAACTGAGAATAGCTGTAGTGGAAGAGGTGGCTTTTGGCTTTGAACCTTTCTTTACGATGTACTATCGGGATGACTTACTAATCAGTGACTTGGTGTGTCTTGAACTGACTCGTGTTTGATGTCATCCAAGACAATAGTAACCACACAGCTGCTTTCAAACAGAGTTCGATTATTTGGTTTTGTTCATTTTGGCCCTGAATGATACCTGGTTCTATGAATGTTTTGTTAGTGAATTTCAGCCTCTAAATTCTCATAAGATCGGCCAGTCTTACATTCACATAGGTGATTGCCTATAAGGAGTTGTTCTGTTAGAACTCCGCTTGGCGAGTCAAGTCATAGGAATCATTAAAAGCAAGGCTTATCCTAAACCGTGACAGATAACACTAGTGGTTTTCATCATAGGAATAGGTAGAATTTTTGTAAAATTTTTTTAGTGTTAATGGTGAGATTAATTTAGTTGAGTTGTCCCTTTGAACCTAGACCTTGGGATCTCCAATCAGCTAGGTGGGGTTTTCCGCTAAATCATTCTCTATTTCATAGGCTTGAGGCCCATTCCCTTTGATGAGCTGCATACTTGCTCTCTCGACACACCTTTACTTAATGGATCCGCTAGGTTGTCTTTTGAACGAATATAATCGATGGTGATCACTCTTGCTTAACGGTATTGTGAGCATATGTGTCGTGATTTACCGTTATACATATTGTTTTGTGCCCTTCCAATTGCGGCTTGACTGTCACAATTAGGGGTGTCAATTGGGTTGGATTGAAGTGGGTAATGGAATGGGTCATGACCTGTTACAACCCAAATATTAAATGGGTCAGATGAGTCGGGTCATAAATGGGTCGGGTTAAAGCGGGGTGGTACATCGCCCATAAGAATTTAATCATAATGCGTTCATGTCAATAATTTATACTTTCCGTTGTGACGACAAGAAAAATATATAAAATAAATAAATTGTGTATTACTAATGTCGTGACAAAGTTGGATCCGATTCGATCCAAACGGTTTGGTTTCTTTTGCCACACGTAGTTATTGACAAGAAAAATATCATGAACATTAATGTTTTATGAACATTAATCATAAAACATCGTCTCATATTTGTGATCATGAGGGTGGGAGTTTGTTGGGAAACAATACAATTGCAATTGCATGGCAATTGTTGGGTTTAATCGGCTGTCCAATGGGTTGTTAGTCACAATGGATGCATATAACCGTTGTGGAAGGAATATTTTCTAGAAAGTTGCGTAGCCATTCGGCTTCCTCCGCTGTTTTATCTAGAGCAATAAATTCTGATTCCATTGTAGACCTTGTAATGCAAGTCTATTTGGAAGATTTCCATGCGATAGCGCCACCACCAAGAGTAAATAGTCATTAGTATCGGATATCCAGTTGGCGTCACTGTAACCTTCAATTACTGCTGGATATTTTGAATAGTGTAACCCATAGTCCTGTGTGTATCGTAGATACCGCAGAACTCTTACAATTGCTTTCCAGTGATCAGGTCCTGGATTACTAGTGTATCTGCTCAATCTATTGACAACTTGAGCTATGTCTGGGCGCGTGCAATTTGTGAGATACATAAGACTTCCAATTACACGGGAGTATTCGTTTTGAGATACACTTTCGTGTAAGTTTTTTCGGAGATGAAAGTTTCGATCTATCAGGGTTTTAGCAATACTTTGATCATCCTTGTTGAATTTCTCCAACAGTTTCTCAACATAATGAGATTGTGATAGTATAATCCCCTCGGATGTTCTAGATATTTTAATACCTACGATGACATCGGCGAGCCTAAGATCTTTCATTTCAAATCTGTTAGCCAACATTTTCTTGGTTTCCTTGATCATGTTGTTATTACTGTCAATGATTAACATGTCGTCGACATAAAGGCATATAATAACATAACCCTGGTGCGTATTTTTGGCGTTTACGCATTTGTCACATTCGTTGGGTTTGAAACCATTGGCAAGTATCACATCATCAAAACGTTTATGCCATTGTTTTGGTGATTGCTTTAATCCATACAACTATTTCACCAACCGACATACTTTTTGTTCGTTGCCTGGAGCAGTGAATCCTTCGGGTTGATTCATATAAATTTCTTCTTCGAGTTCCCCATTTGGGAAAGCTGTTTTGACATCCATTTAATGTATTTCATGACCGTGCAAAGCTGCAAAGGCAATGATTAGTCGAATTGAGGTGATTCGAGTGACAGGGGCATAAGTGTCAAAGTAGTCGACACCCTCTTTTTGATTGAAGCCATTTGTAACTATTCGTGCTTTATACTTGTCGATTGACCCATCGGGTTTTAGCATCCGTTTGAGAATCCATTTGCATCCCAAAGGTTTGCATTCCTTGGGAAGGGTCAACAAGCTCCCAAGTGTGGTTTTGCATGATGGATGCAATTTCACTATTAATGGCCTCTTTCCATTGGGAGCTTCTGGAGTGGACTCTTTGAACGTTCGTGGTTCATTATCTACTATGAACATGGTTACAAAGTCTGGTCCAAATGTTTTCGTAGTTCGGGCTCTTTTACTCTTTCTAGGTTCATCATATTGATCATTATGATGAGTTGGTTGGTCAATGTCCATAGGGACAATGTCTATGGAGACTTCATTGCCATCATTACTTGTGTTCCAAGAAAATGACTGTTTTCCATTATGATCGGTTTTAATGTAGCATTTCTCGATTCCATTATTGAGTTGACTTCAATATCTGGATTTTCAGATTTGTGGATTAAAAACCTATAAGCGCTGCTATTGGCTGCATAGCCTATAAAGATACAATCCACGGTTTTTGGACCGATTTTTACCTTTTTGGGTGGTGGTATGCGACCTTTTCCAGACACCCCTACACTTTGATGAATTTGTAGGAAGGTTTGCAACCATTCCATAATTCATAGGGTGTTTTGTCTAATTTTTTGTGTGGTAGTTTGTTTAACAAGTAATTGGCTGTGAGCACCACCCCCCCACATTTCGTCGGGTAGACCAGATTAAATCAATAATGTATTCATCATTTCTTTAAGGGTGTGATTCTTCCTCTCAGCAATCCCATTGGATTGTGGAGTGTAAGGTGGAGTGACTTGGTAAAGAATGTCGTTTTTTGCACAAAGTCTTTAAAGGGAAAGACATGTTCGCCTCCTCGATCAGATTTAAGAATTTTTTTTTATCTTTTTCTCAAGTTGATTCTTGACTTCATTTTTATATAGCTTGAATGCTTCAAAGGCTTCATCTTTACTGTTTAATAGGTAGAGATGACAGAAGCAAGTACTATCATCGATGAAGGTGATGAAGTATTTTTTTCCCGCCATAGGACTCTATGGATTTTAAATCGCATAAGTCACTATGAACTAGATCCAATGGTCTAGTGTCACGGTCTACCGATTTAAACGATGTTCTCGTTTGTTTGGCTTCAACGCAGATTTGACATTTTTCTTTTTTATTAATGCGCATTGTAGGAATTGCATTAGTTTTCGCATAGAGTCATGGTTAACGTGACCAAGTCTATAGTGCCAAATATCAAAATTCTCAAGCAAGTAACAAGAAGATGCCTTAGCTTTATTATCAACCGTGTTCGAGGTGTTTATCACCATTACATTCAATTTGAAAAGGCCCTCATCGAGGTAACCTTTTCCTAGAAAGACTCCATTCTTACTAAGAATAAACTTGTTCGACTGAAACACTAACTTAAATCCATGTTTAATCAACAATGAACCAGAAATTAAATTCTTCCTAATTTCTGGTACATGAAGGACATTGGTCAACACCAATTCCCTCCCACTTGTCATCTTCAGTGTCACTTGCCGTTTCCCTTCCACTCCAGAGGTGGATGAGTTGCCCATGAACAACTTCTCCCCTGACGTCACTTTGGTATAAAAAAAGAACATCTTCGCGTCGCCGCATATGTGACGTGTGGCACCGGTGTCTAGGAACCATTCACGACCCGTACCGACCATGTTTGTCTCGGAGAACACGCAGATCATGCTGATGTCGTCGTTAACGAGGTTGGCTTCGGGCCAGACCTGCTTCTTTCCTCGACACTTAGCAGCTTTGTGGCCTTTCTTGTCGTAGTTGAGGCACTTGCCTTCGAACTTGTACTGTTTGTGTTGCTTGGACGTCCCTTCACTGGAGCTTTTACGCTTCCCGTTCTTGGAGTCTTGTTCAACCACGTTGGCCCCTTCAATGGGACGAGTGTTCTTCTTGTCAGCAATGCGATTGTCCTGCTCAATCCGCAGCCGCATGATCAAGTCTTCGAGAGACATATCCTTGCGCTTGTGCTTGAGATAATTTTTTAAGTCCTTCCATCCGGGAGGTAGCTTCTCGATCGCATCAGCAACCTGAAATGGCTCAGATTTTATCATTCCTTCAGCCTCAATCTCATGGATGAGTAACTGGAGTTGCTGGACCTGTAAGACAATTAGTTTGGCATCAACCATAGAAAAATCTAGGAACCTGCCTACTACAAATTTTTTATGGCCAGCATCCTCAGTTTTATATTTTTTCTCAAGTGATTCCAATAAATATTTTGCAATTTTAAATTGACTATTGACATCATAAAGGGAATCATAAAGACCATTGAGAATGTAATTCCTACACAAAAAATCTGAGTGCTTCCTGGAGTCTATTGTTGCCACTGTTGTCTTGTCTGTCTTAGCAGGATCTAGAGCAGGGGCTGTCTCTTTTAGGAATTTGGACAAGTTCAGCGTGGTCAGATAAAACAACATCTTTTGCTGCCAACGTTTGAACTCGGTGCCATTGAACTTGTCAGGGTGTTCTCCATGGTGAACATGGACTGCTGGCGGTAGGCCAAGAGTTGCTGTTGCAGGCTGTTCGATCACAGCAGTAGTCTCAGGTTCTTTTCCAGAAGTAGTCATGCTGCATAGTGAGATAAAAGATCAAATCTTTTATATGTTTTACACTAAACATTATCTACTTGTGTTTATAAAACAATATGTTACAAAAATGTTTGGTGTATAAACATAACAACACTGTTGTTTTCTGTAACTTGAAATTTACAGAATTAAATACTTATATGAAAGGAGTATTCCTTGTTTTGTTTTTGTTTGCACAGAACAAAACCTGCAGATGTTGTGTAAAGAGTTTTGCTAGAATCAGAACACTAATAAACAAGACAGAAAAGGGGAAGAAGACATGACAGTAATGGATCTGCCAAGAACTCTATGCCAGAAAACTTTTTGTCTTAAGACTGTTATTGCTTTGGATAAGGTCCCTGCAGAAAAAGGAATTAGTGGGATGTGTGTTCTAAGTTCCACGAGATCAGTGATCTCTGTCCTTAAGACAAAAACAGGCGCCGCAATGGTCTGGACGGATTTGAAGCATGTTAGTCTCCTAGGGTTATGGAGCTTACTTGATTGAAGAGGCAGACTTCCTTTGATCAATCAAATGTGAACCAAACTGCTGTTGTATCTTTGTTTAGGGCAGAAAGAGTAGTACAGAAAATGGGAGGAAATTTTTCTTACCTTGAAAAACGAATTTCCTACAGTATTTATCTAAGACCAGTTGGGAGTTGGAGCAGTTGGGGCTTGTCCGAAAAGACACACTATTTCGGACACAACTGCCATTAACCGTTGCTGTAACCGCTTGTCTAAAAGGGACATAAGAGTTGGCTGTTGCTGTAACCGTTAGTGAACTGGCTTGTCACACGAACTGCTTGGACTGTGTAATGAATTGGCATAAAAAAGAAAGGGTCCAAGCCAGCCAGTCGCCCGGGCAGGCGACCGACGAACCAGCCAAGCCCAAGCCGAGCCGGCCGGTCAAGGCGGCGGCGCGTGCGCGCATGTGGCACTTAGCTAGGTCTTCTCTCCTACACAAAAGTGTAGTGGCTCAAGGGCCGATTTTTAAGCCTAAACGCTCTTCTTTATAAAGTAGAGCTCTTTTTATTTTATTCCCAGTGTGGGATTCCTCACTTCCTACTTTACATAATTTCTTCATTCAATTATTATTAAAACAGTTTCCAACAAAATCAACCAAAAAAGTCAAAACTACCACCTCAAATATACCTTTGGTTTCTTAACAACCAAGCACATGCTATCTAGGATTTAAACTCACAAATTAAGACACCAATCCAAAATAAAAAAAAGGACATAAAAAAAAGGAAACCTAGAATTCAAGAATAATTAAAATAAATAATCAACATCATAAATTGAAAGAAAAATTGAAGCAAACCTTCTTGTCAATATAATCAGCACAGAACCTAGCTTTTAGCTTTTTGGTAAGGATCAGAAGCAGCAATGGAAACTTATCATTCCACACCTCATCAGTATAATCAACAATAAGGACTGGGATCTTCTTGTGGATGAGAACTGGGATCCTCTTGTGAACCGGTTTTATTTCGAAGAGAAAGGGACTTTTGTTCCCCAAGCCCTCTTCTTTGTACTTGTATTGAATACCATGTTTATCAAGGGCAACCCTGACTCTCATCCCAAACATGCTTTCCCATTTGTCCAACAGAATCATCACCTCATCGGTCATTTTTGCTTTCTGCCGATTCTTTCAAGATTTTAATGCAAGAGCTTAGATTTTTTATGGTGGTGTGTGAAGTAAGATATGCAAGAATGCGTTCCGTCCTTCCCAAAAGCAAAGCTCATGAGCTTGGCCAGATCCGCCTTAGGCAGGCAAGAGCTGCCTGATTTAAACACCATGGTGTACATGTAGAACTACTAGATGTATTCGTGTATTTTACTCGTATACTCGTGTATCTGCCTAGACGATCAATCGACGTCATCTTTTTTATCTAATCAAAGCACAATTCCATACAAATGTTTTTTTTTACATTTCTGCATTGGCCATCGCTTTCAATGGGTATCAACCCATTTACTCCCAATCAAATTATGAAATTAGTTTAAAGAAAAAGTATAGCAGAAAACTTCCAACTCTTTACTTAAAATATGGATATGGATCACTAAGCTGATCAGGGACCCCTTCCCTAAGGGGTGATCCAGTGGTATAGTTGAGGCTTTTCAAAATGTAAAATCTCATGTTCGATCTCTTCTCATGCCCCTTAGGAAAAAGATATGTAAGAATCAACAGTAGCTAGGATTCACAAAACTGTCAATGTAGTTCGCAATGTAGTTTGTACAGAAGCTACACTAGAAGGTGCATTGGTCAGAAAATTAATAACAACGAAAGACTTTAATTATAAAGCAAGAATAAGGTAAAGAGGTTTACCAAACAGTCTACAGGCCTATGCTTGTAGACCCAGCCTTATAGCCAAAAAGATTTCACTAAACAAGATGAATCGTTTTACAAAATAGAATGTGAAATCATTAAACCAAAAACTCTCACAAGACAACAAGTCTTGGAGAGCAAAGCCCACAGAAACAAGGGTACAAAAAACGTGGGATTAAAAAATCAACTTCCTAGAGTTTCTAGAAAGACAAACAACTAGCAATTTCAATGTAGTTCCGGATGTAGCTGCATCCAGAATTGCATTCAACTTTCAGCAAATCTTGTTTTCTGAAGACTCTTCTTTGATGCACTGGAATCTACTCTGCACTGTAATTCTGTTATGAACTCTTTGCCTTCGTGTTCTTGTTTTTGTACGTGTCCTTATTTATATGAGGAGGAGACCGACACATTAATTAGGAAACAAACTCGAAGCAAACTAAGGAATTAGAAGTTTGTATTGGTAATCAAATAACCTACCATAATTCCCAAGATTTTCTTATCAAACAAATAAGGACTCTTAGACATGTTTTTAGGAAAGGATTTTTGCCAAGATTTTTTGTCCAAAAATACTCATAAACTTTAGGACCAAGAAAACCAAAATACAATGAATATTTTGTTTCCAAAAATACACCTAAACTTTATGACCAAAAAAGGTAAAAACAAGACCAAAATAGGTCATGTGTATTTTGCCCTTACAAGATCTAACAAAAAAAAACTGATCAGATTGTGAGCCTTGTTCACTGTTAACAATCTGCAGCGGCTTGCTTTCAACAAGCATGATGGGGTGGCCTGTCATCCGGGCTAGATATGTTAATCGGGTTGATCCTAGCCTTATAGGATCAAACCTCTATGGTTGTGACCCCATAGGGCTAGCCCTGAATTAAATAAATTCACCTTTTCTCAATCCTGACTCTTTTCGATTTCAATTTAATAGTGTCGACCCTATGATCCTCAGCCTTTTTAACATCTCTAGTTAGATATGTTAATTGGGTTGACCGTAGCCTTATAGGACTGTGACACTATAGTGATAGCCTTTTTACCCTGAATTTAATAGGGTTGTCTTTTCTCGACCCTAACCCTTCCCGGTTATGGTTAAACAGGGTCGACTCTATGGTCCTCGACCCTTGTAACATCTCTAATTGGGGTTGCTGGCAATGTGGCTTCGATGAGTGCCACATTGGATTCTATATATTAAAGTTGTGAGTTGTGTGCCAAAAGAAATGGTGTATTCAAATCAAAACGATGCTGCTAGTGTATACATAGATCGAAACAGAAATCTATTATAGAATAATTAAAAAGATTATACGTTTAAGCCACAACAATGTTTTAGAACACACTCTAAGTGTCCCTTATTTCACTCGAAGAAAACCAAAAGCAGCTTCAATTAACTAAAACCACACAGAATCCTGCGACTAAAGCTGTCCCTTATTTCACTTGAATAAAACCATAAGTAGCTTCTATTAACTAAAACCACACAAAATCCTGCGACTAAAACTAGCACAACATTTGACTTTGAGGTCTTAAAAGTATAATAGTACCTCTTTGCAGTTAGAGTGCTTTTTGTCTATGCTTCTGAAGGGACTCCACCACTCGCCTTCCACGTGACAGACACGTGGCTGTTAGAACGACGACACCTGGCAGCTACGCTGATGTGGCGCAACTCGGCAACCATCCTCGATACGAGCACCACTGGGCCGACTGTGCCCAGGCCAAGTAATTACTCTGAACTAGCCAATTGTCATCAGGCAAACTTATATGATCGGTCCTCGACCCTAGCCGACCACCAAGAGAAAACAGGGACCTAAGTCCCACCGACCTAAGCAAAGAAACGCCAAGTACAAACAAAGCGCGGTGGCCGTTCGGTGGATTGGAGAGACACCAACGCAGCTCTGCCCGCCGCTCCACTTACGCTTGACTCGCGATACTCGACAAACACGAAAAGAGAACCAATAAGAATCGGCCACCTCGGCCGACCAACAGATCCTGTCTCCAACGTGCCGTCCTTGCTTGCCTGGCAAGCCAGACCTGAAGAGGAGTATAAAAAGGGAAGCAACCAACTTCATAAGGTATGATCGTTTCACGCTTGGCATACTTCTACAGCGAGCTAAAACTATATCAGATTACTAAGGGTGATCGCGAGGTGCGCCTGTTCACTCCATTGTTATCCGCAGCTGACTCTCACGCCGGAGGGCTTTAGGCTGGGATAACCTCCCAGCTCCCCGGCCGGTGTTTTCTCTTGTTGACGGGGCTTACACAAGAAACCAAGGAAGGCGATAGGAAGCCAACAACAGCGGCAGCGGCCTGACCGGATATCCACCTCACCACTCCAACACATATAGTCTTCATGAGGACCAATCCCACGTATACTCCACGTGTAGTCACCCAAACTTTGGCGTGATCAAGTGGTTCCGTTGCCGGGAAACGAAAACTTCTTTCTTTCTTTCCCCGTCTTCCATTTCTTAGCCACAACCATAAACCATGGAAAGAACAACCCCTGAAAGCAAAACCAACCGGGAGGCGAGCGAGCTGTCCTCGACCATGACCTCCCCAAATGACCAACGGACCCACGGAAATAGATTTGACCACTCCGAGCTCGAAGGTCTTCAAAGGTCTTCAAGAGTCGTGATGTGGCTCGTAACTTGGGGCGATCTCAACCGAGCGATTCCTCTTCTGTTGGGAGATGAGGAGAACGACGAGGTACACAGTAGGCTCTAAGACTTCGTGTCTGAGGAACCAACGAATGAACAAGAAAAATACTTGGAAGAAGCGAAGTATTGGGGCGCCGAAAACTTTATCTCAAGAAATCAGAAAGCAGAAAGTATCTCGAGTTGAGTAAAAAGGTGGGGCCACCCCGAACATGATAGTCACTCGGGAACGATCGGACGACGACGAGGAAGCCCCATCGAGGGCAAAGAGAAAAAAAGAAAGGCCACTCCTCGTCCAAGTGTGAAATCAAGGTTGGGAGGGAGGATGATCGAGCAGCGCCAGAAAGCGTTCGCCACCGAGCGTTCATGGCCGGCAGAAACATTTCCGATGAATCAAGATGCCCACCTTCCCAAGGGAAAGGAGCGAGAAGGATAATCTCAACCAAGAGCGGAGGCGGTGAAGAAGAGCGAGAACGTGCGAGCCTTGTTCTCACTCAACAATGCAGGATAGAGCAACGAAAAAGTGGTCGGAGCGACCACGGAAGTCTGAATGCCTAAGTCCCCGCCAAGGAGGTCGAGCAAGAGGTGAAATACCTTCGGGGTAGACTCGAAGCTGTCGAAAAAGGAAGCCGATGATGCTCCTCCATCCAAGAATGGACCGTTCAAAGAAAATGAGAAAAAGCCCCATTGCCCGATAAAAAGTTGCCTAACTTTGACTCTTTACCGAGGGCTCACGGTGCGGTTGACCACATCGCCCGGCTTGAGGTCAAGATGAATGCAATAGCCCAGGGCAGCGAAGATGCTTGGGGAAAAATCTTCGCGAGGCACCCTACGGGGAAAAAGCCTTGAAATGGTTGCGGGGTTACCCGCAGTTCAGGTGGGAGCGTGGGATGAGTTGAGACGGATGTTCGTGGCGCTTAATTTGCTTCAGCGGGGGCAAGGGGCAGAAGAAGCAAAGCAGACTTATGCGGCATCCAACAACGTCCTGGCGAGTCTAGTCGGATGTACATGGACGATTCATGGCTATGGTCGACCAAATACCATACATCTCGGAGGAATCCATCAAAATGTGCTTTATTTCGACCTCTGGCGGGGGGCCTAATGAGGCAGGAGATGATGCTCGGGGATCATGGGTCGTGGGAGAAATGTGCGCCCACGCCAGCGCCAAGGTGATCAACGCCGAGGATGCGAAAAAGATGGAAAGAAGAAGGACCGGGGAAGGGGCCAACCGGACACTGAGATAGTTTGGAGAAGAGATGGCCGAAGTGATTCTAGCAGCGCGAGGATAGCAGGAAGGAACAAATGGGATGATATAGCGGACTCTCTAAACACCGGTCGCGAGCACATCATGAGCGTCCTCCTTGATCGAGCAATTGGGCGACCACCCGCTAAAGGAAACACCACGGTACCCCGAAACAACAAGCAACGCGTATCATAAAGGCGTCGGCCATACAACTGGCGAAGAATGCATCAACTTAGGCGAGCAATACAGAAGTTAATAGATCGAGGCGAGCTCAGGAGGTTCGAGCAGGAGGAATAACCGAGGAGATCGAGGAGGCCGAGGAGGGAGGAACAACGGCGAAATCAAGAACCGCAGACTGACGAGACGACCCAGACGAGGAATGTGATCGACACGATCGGAGAGAGGCTACTCAGAGTGGTACTCGGCTTAAGAACATGATCTACAATCTGAAGCATGTGGTGAGCGATGCCCGAAAAGGCGAAGGGGGCATCACATTTATGCAGTGAGCGAGCCATCGTGGCCGAGCGGCAAGGCGCCGCCGGTTGACTTTGAGGTTGGAATCCACAACTGGCAGGCGGCGTAAAGAGTCTTGATAGGACACGAGGGGCATCGAGGGATATTTTGTACTACAAATGCTTTGTCGGTGCGAAGTTGGGAACGCCCACTCGAGCCAAGTTCGTACAATTGAAGGAAGCTTAGGACACGGAGTCGCGGTAAAGGATCGATCACCCTGAGGTTGTACTAGGAGAAGAAACCACCACACCTCGAGCGGAGGAAGTGGATTTTCTTGTGATTGACCTCCCATCCCCATACAATGCAATCACAGGTTCCCGGCCCAAACAAAGTTTCGGATGGTCTCCTCGGCCCATCAAAGGGTAAAATACCCCGAGCAGGGCCGAGAATAGTGCTCAATGACCCGGCCGGACTTTGCTTGAATCATCTGAAAAGAAAAACAAGGAGAAAGTGATACGGCCCAACCTCGAACCGAAAAAGCGGACGAGGAGGATAATCGAC
>CM028380.1:59881499-59914820 GCA_013146195.2 Codonopsis lanceolata | reverse complement strand
AAAATTCAACACCAAATTTGTTTCAACACATTGGTCAAGAACTAAAGCAAGGTGAGCAAGACATTGGTCCAACGAAGTCTCCATGGACGGTGAAGTCATCCATGAAAACCTCCATAAAATTTCTCCACAAAATCGGAGAAGATGCTCATCATACACCTTTGAAAAGTCGCATGCATTGCATAAACCAAAGGGTATCCGAGAAAGGTGCCGAAGGGGCAAGTAAAGTGGTTTTCCTTGGTCTTCCGGTGCAATGGTATTTGAAAATACCCGAATACCCATCAAAACAATAAGACGCCCACCTAAGCAAGCCTTTCCAACATCCGATCAATAAATGGAGGGGAAGTGATCTTTTCTAGTTACCTCATTCACCGACGAAGGTCAATACGACACGCCATCCTTTGCTTCTCGGTTGGCACCAACGCTTCCTTTGGATTGATGACGACGATGATCCCACCCTGGCTACACATTGAGTAGTGGTTCACCCACTCACCGCCTCCGATATGGCATATATGATCCCCATCTCAAAGAACTTCAAAACTTCCTTCTTCACCACCTCCATCATCATGTGGTTCAACCTCCTTCGGTTGCCTCACCGCTTAGCACCCTCCTCTAGCAAAACCGTGAGTACATACGTATGACTTATGCCCTTGATGTCGGCAATAGTCCACCCAATCGCTTTTCCGCCTCCTGATCACATCAACTAATTTCTTCTCTTGCTCCTCCTCGAACACTAGAGATCACCACGAGTGTCTTCCCTTCACCCAAGAAAGCATATTTCAAATTCTCGGAAGGCTTCAATTCAAGCACGTGCCTTCTCAACAGATGGCAATGGTTTCTCCGGTGGCACTTCCAACGTAAATGACCATAACCCGTGGTGAGACATACATAGCATCTCTCGAGAAAGGCTCATCACCGCCTCTTCATCTCATCGGAAATGTCAAACTCTAACCCGGTAAACCCCAACGCATTCTCCACGCACTTCATGTCATCATCTCCTTCGCACACATCAAACACCTCGGCTATAGGCTCCACTACATCAATGAAGTTCACCGAGTGCACATCCTTAGGGTACTTCATGGCATCAAAGATATTGAACTCCATTTGTTGCCCATCAAACTCCATAGTCAATGACCCATTAGTAACATCCAACTTGGTACGAGCATTCGACATGAAAGGTCTTCCTAACAGAATGGGAGCCTTAGGATCCGTATCCATCTTCAAGACATAAAAATCTGCAGGAAAAATGAGCTTCCCAACCCGGACTAGAACATCCTCAATCAACCCCTTGTGGCACGCATTAGATCCGCTTCAGCTGAATAATCACCAGAGTATCAGTAGATGTCCCAACTGGGTTCTCCAAACAACGCATTGTAGACACCCAGAATTCATTTTTATATTGTCCAATAAATATTGCAAAATGAACTACTAATTATTTCTTGTATATTTCAGGAGCAAAGGTACAAAAAATAAAGAAAATGAAAAAGCAAAAGAAATCAAAAAGAAAAACAAAAGCAAAAGAAAACGAAAACAAAAAAAAGAAAAAAACAAAAGAAAAAAAAATAAAAAGAAAAGAAAGGAGCAGCCGGTTTCCCCCATTCCCTTAATCACTAAGTCAATTCCCATATATAAATACTCCCTCACTGCCAACACTCTCTCACATTTTCACAATCCCTCACTCTCATTTTCCCTCACTCCAGCGCCCCTCTAGCAGCCGTCCCTCATTTTACAAACAACTCTCCCTCTCACAATAAAACTCGGTAGTCTCTCCCTCACACTCCCAAGCCGGCCCATTATCTCGCCCACTCACAATTACTCTCCCTCACTCAGTGAAACCCCCACACATATCCACTCCGGCCGCCTTTTCCCTCACACACTCACCCAAATAAAATACTCCCTCACTCACACAAACAATATACTCTCTCTCTCTCTCTCGGCACACACCACCCGCACACACACACACACACAAATACATAAAAACACACACACACAAATACACATAAACACATACCCTGCTGTTACGCTGCCCGATTTCAGACAATAAAATCAACAAATACAAGCAGTCACGCTGCCCAAATTCAAACAACACACAACACACAACACAACAACACAACAACAACAACAACAACAAAAAGACTCCCCTCTCCCAGAAGGACGAAGCGAGCACAACGCTCTTAAAAGGTACTGAAACTTTAAGGGCGTTTTATTTATTTATTTACTTTCCAGGTTCATTTATTATTTAAAGTTGTATTTAAAATCCGGCACAATGTAGTCAATATAAGCCGTTGTGCTGCCCGGATTAGAGTAGGAAATATTATGTAAAAGAGCCGTTATAATGGCCAAATATTCTTAAATGTGTTTGTAATTATTGGAAGGAGACGGTTGCGAGTCCGTAAATAATGTAGCCACGAATGTATCTGTTTAAATTTTCCTTGTCAAAATAAGACCTTATTTATTTTCTAGATAAATATAACAATGAGCATACTTCAGCCAAAAACGTTTTGAGACCGAAAGGGCGAGTTGGGTGCCTAGCACCTTCCTAACTCGTAACTTAGCCCCCGAACCTGCTTTATAAAATCTCTGGTTTTCTTTTCTGGTTTTCCTTTATTTTTGCCTTAAAATAAAGGTGGCGACTCTAAAACTTTCAGATCCAGTGGGGCCTCGCAACATTCCCTCTTTGCACTTTCTTGTCCTCCCCTAAAAAAGGGAGATACGGGAATGGAGGGGTGATGTATTCCCATATCCTGGTATCCCCTAAACAAGGGATAACTTGATACGGGAAACCCATAGCTCCCATAGCAATCTGATTGGGCCATAAGGCTATTTTAATAAATCCATAAGTGGGGGCGTCGCAATATCTTTTCTTGCACTTCTATTTTCCCGAAGATAAAAGGGGAGAATGAGAATGGAAAGGTAATGCATTCTCATATCCCGTTATCCCCGAAATAAGGGATAACGACATGAGGAAACCTTTAGTTCCCATTTTGGATACAAAATCCACTCGAGGGCAACCGAGGCACATTCCAACGTGCTAATATAGACTCCTCTCGCACTTTGGATTTCGTCTTCCCTAAACAAGGGAGGATGAAGCGAGAGCGTGGTGTCCCGCATCCGCACGTACGCGCACCCCTATCCAAGGGCGCGCGGGGCGCGGGGGCACATCCCGGGAACCTCACACGCATAGGGCATGACGTTGATTGAGGCCCCCAAGTCAAGCATAGCCATATGCTCCGAATTATCCCCTAGCGACACCGGAATCACGAACATACCCGGATCACTACACTTTTTCGGCATCCTCTTCTGGTAGACTGCAGACACATGCTCACTAATCTTTACCTTTTTCCGACTCCGCTCCTTCTGATTCCTCTTCATAGTGCACAACTCCTTCAAGAACTTCGCATACCTTGGGCAACCGATCGAGAAGATCAAGAAAGCGGAATGTTTACCTCAAGCCTCTTGAATGTGTCAAAAATAGCCTTATCGGGCTCGGCCTGTCCTCCCTTAAAGCATACGAAACGGGGCCGGCTCATACTGAAATCTTGGTGCGATCTTCTCCTTTTCAGGAGTCTTCGCCTCAGGTGTAACTCTCTCAACCACTAACTCGGGCTCCTCTTCGACAACCACTTCCTCTAGTTTTTTCCCACTTCGCAAAGTCATCGCACTGACATTAGACTTCGGATTCGGTTCCGTTCTAGATGGTAACTTCCCCGAATCTTTAGCCTCCATTCTCCCAACTGCATCTGCCAGCTGACTCACATGTTTCTCCAAATTGCTGATGCTCGATTTAGTCTCCTGTTGGAACTGCTGGAAGTTTCCATTCATGGTAGACATGCTCTGCGTTAGTGGCCAGGACCATGTCCTCAGAGGCCCCTGCCGGCCGCTGCCCAACAGTGCTCAGATCTTGATTATATTGATTTCCAAACGGCTAGCGACCTGCTTTGAAACCCTGGCGATTATTGAGGCAGTCTGAAACCTTGTTGTCCCGTGGTGGACCATACCTAAGGTTCGGATGAACATTATTTGCGGCGTTGTAATTGAAGCGGTGGCCTCGACCCTTGACCTTCGATTGAAACCTATTGCATTGACATCCACCACCTTATCCGAAGAGTAGGACAAGAATCGATCGGGTGGGTCACATCAAGATACATATACCGCGAGGGATGAGGTTGTTGACCCAAAACCAATGTCTTCAACGAGACTCTTAACATCCGCCCCGGTCTTCAAATCACTCGTTGTATCACTCGATCCTACCGTGACCGACTTGTCTAACGCTAGACCTTCTCCCATGAGTCCTTGTGCTTTTGGCTAGCTCTTCTATCAACCGCTACGCATCCACGGTAGTTTTGTTCAGAATACTACCTCCACAAGCAGAATCCACCCACCTTTTGTCTTGCTCAGTCAATCCCCCATATAAATAAACAATAAGTTGCTCATCATTAAAGCCATGATACGGACAACTTATGCAGAGCTTGTAGAACCGGTTGTGGTAGTCATATAGTGATTCATCGGACCGCTGCTCCATGTTGTTGATATCCCTCTTCATGACATTGATTTGATGCGGAGGGAAGAACTCATCAAGGAATACCTCCTTCAACTCTTGCCAAGAGGTAATCTTTGTTGGGTGGCGGTGATAATACCATGTATTCGCGTTAGCCTTAAGAGTAAAGGAAAACGCCCTCGGTAATAGCGCTCAAGAGGCAATGCGGCCTCATACTCTTGCAAATCTGCACAACCGAGCTATATCTTTGATTTGGATTCTCCCGGTATCCCATTAAAATGGGGCAACGGTTCAACAACCCGGCTTCAACTCAAAAGTAACCCGGCCGTAAATCGAGAAATAACTGCGCTGCGGTTGCTCATTCTAGTTCGGAGCAATCCTTTGCCTCAATGTCCGAGGTGGGGGGTTATTATTGCCTCTTCCATTACCCCCATTGTTCTCAACCTCCGGACCATCATTGTTCCCACCGTTATTATTATTCATCCCGCTCCGCTGCAAATTTCTCCTGTACCTGAAATATCTGTCAATTTCTGGAACAAAAGGACTAACAACTTGATTAGCAGAACGAGTATGGACCATAAAAGATAATAATAAAGCACAAATAACAGGAAACAAGAAAAAGAAAAAAGAAGTAGATTAAGAAATAGAATAAGAGTGCAAACAAATAAAATCGTTCCCCGACAACGGCGCCAAAATTTGACAGGCTAGAGTCGCACGCCTACAAATTAATTACCAAGACAAGACTTCGGCTACGCTGCAGCTAGGACAAGTCCGTGGTCGATCCAGCGAGGAGCGGTTATTCGGTTGCACAATTGTCACTTGACAAGATTGGGGGTTTAAATTTGATTTTATTAACTTCCTAAAACGGGAATTAAAAACTAAGTTGTAAAACAATTAAAGGCAAGCACTTCAGATTTGTTTCCGTCCCCGTTTATCAATCCAATATCATCGGTATAATTTCTTTCCCTTCCTCCATATTCACTTGATCCGAGATGTATTTCAATCCCTATTTCTTCCTTATTAATGGTTATAAGCAGTGACACACTCACCTATTCCCCTAATCAATACCTAAACCTAACTGACACAGTTTATATTCACAATAACGATTGATAAAGCTTTAAGAAATTAAGATTAAGGAATTCACTAATCTTTTGCAAATAGAACAAAATCTAGTTTTACCCCCTTTTCAATTTACCATGACACATGCATAAATCTCAAAGATGCTACTTGTGAAAAATCCTAATCTGACACAGACTTAAGATTAAACTAGCATTAAATCAATTACAAGGGAAAATAGAGTGATCAAATCTCAAAACCCTAAAATCGATCTAGCAATTAAAACAAGTAAAACTATGAATAGGGATTAAGGAGTAAAGAAATAGATACCTCAATTGAATTAAATAAACGGTTCAAGATTCAAATCCGAAGCAATGAAATTAAGCTTCCATGAAAATTGATGAAATCTTCTCAGGAAGAATAATAGTGGAAAAACCGCCCCTAATTCTGAAGTTAAAACAAGTATATATACTTGTTCCCAAAACCTAAACTAAAAAAGGAAAACTCCAAAGAAAAGGAAAAGAAAATTTAATAATAATAATCAAAATACTCCTTCCTTCCAACGCCAGATACACTCCAATTTCCAATTTCTTATCTTTCACTTTGGTCCCTGAAATTCCAACCTTTCTCCTTCTGATCCTCGAACTCTGCTGCTTTGTAATTTGATCATTGAACTCCAGCTTCTCGCAGTTTGGTCCCTGCACTTCTGATACTAGCAACTTTATCTTCCACATTAATAAACTTTTGCAGGAACAACACAAAATCACTCAAAATATGTCTCAAAATTACAAAGATTTCCCACAAACTCACCAATTCATAGTCTACTCAAAATTACATCAAACTAATCTAAATTACATTAAAATAATGATAAAATATCTAGAAAATTAGAGAATTACATATAATAAAATCCGCCACATCAATATGCAAACCAGTTAGTGAAAAAGCAGGGGTGCAGTTGGCTCCAGTTTGCTCGCAATCTGTACATTCGCTAGGGAATCTCCCTCCGTGGCAATTTCCCCAATAAGGATGAGGTACCTCAGCATCAATGGTTACTATAGGCTCTACACCTTCTACCAGCCAATTAAGTATACCAGCCAGACGGAACAGAGGAAGGTCAAACGTAAGGGCCACTCAGTCTAACACCCAGTCTTGGCCACCTTTGCCTTCCTTTACCCCGAGCAGCTTCCTAAAGCCATTGGCGAGTTGGGGTTCTCCTGCCCGAAACGCATTCTTGTCATACTTAGCAATTTCTAAATCTTCTAGGTATGGAGCAAAAGGCCACCCGACTCGCGATTCAATGAGCAATGCCTTTCCATCCCAAGAATCAACTTTGTTGGGATCGTCGAACAGAAGCTTGAAGTAGTTAGGGTTGGATCGGCCAGTGATGCGGCCACTCTTCTTGTCCAAGGAAAACAGAAAGAATTTCCTGAATAAGGCCATGTTGGGTTTGAACCCAAGCAGCCGGCAGGCGACGGTATAGGCGACCAGGAATCTTACGGTGGTGAGGGTTAGGTCGCAGGGTAAGGCATTGTTCACAAGTAGGAATTCGGCAAAGAAGGGATCTAGGGGGAGTCTCAAGCCGACTAGAAAGAAATCGAAATAAAATACCATTCGATCTCTCTGAAAATTATGTCATTTCTTTTCGATGTCCAGATCAAAAGCCTTCACCCGATAATTTTTGGGGTCCATGCCCAATGAGTAGAACCATGCGGTGCCATCGTCTTCACAGGTCAAATCATCCCATTTAAATTGGGCAGGTGTATTGGTTGCGATGTTTTTGCCTTTGGAGGTATTGGTTTTCTTATAAGGAATGGGGGGGATACTAGTGCTCGGGGATTCGTCCATTGATCGTCTCGCCTCCAAGTTTGTTTGTTCAACCTCAGGCATTTCCACTATATGAGTGGTGGAGTTTCTAAGGCTTGGGGGGACCTCCTCTAGCTCGGTCTCTTCGGAGCTAGTAGATTCAGTCTCAAAGCTCTCCTCGCTTTCTGTAGAAGCTCCATGGTCGTAACTGCGCCCTTCAATTTCAGAGTTGGTTTCGTCACCAGAAGACATCCTACAGGAATCAAGGAGTACACATTAAACCCTGCTCGGGTGGACATGCAAGAGCAGATAAGTAAAAACCCATGGCAATGGCTTATCCTAAGACCGGTGAACAGGGCACTGGTCAAGAATTCCTCGATTCCTCCCGTGTGGAGTTGGGCAAGTTTGTGGAATGCCGGGGGGGACTGTGATGTGCTTAAAGTTGAAAATAGAAGAAGCAAGATGGATGAAGAAGGGATAGGTATCAGAAGCCCTAGTTTATGACGGATTGGTTATTCGGATCATAATAGAGTTCATCATCTACACAAAAACGACATTATTGAATCCTAAAATGTGGGTTCTAGCAGCGAAGAAATGATATCACAACAAGGAATAACAGTGAATATTTGAGGAATACGTGTTAGACGTTGAGGGAATAACTCGAAGAAGATCTTGAGAATCTTCTTTACGCGTCTGAAGGCAGAGATAAGCAGTGCTTTGGTTTTGATTTTACACAAATGAGGGGAAAGTTTAAAATGGAGGGGAACTTGAGCTTTTATACCAGGAGAAACCACCGGTTGGGGCCGTCCCAAGAGTTGTCATCATTAGGGCACGGAAATCGAAGCATTGCATTTAATGATACCTTGGGGAATGAGCCCGCGTGAGGGTGTAAGGCAGCTGGTGACGGCCCGTCCCTTCAAAAAGTCCTTTGGGCTGGCATCCATTCATAAGAGGCTTCCACTCATAACATTTGGCTGAGGACAATCCTTGATGAATTCATGAAAAGATGCATCTTAAGAACGATCTGGCCTGGGGATTCAAGATTCTTCTCCTCGCTCCGAGCATAGATACTTGACAGACAAGGAGCAGGGGGCTACTGAACTGCCTGGCCCAAAACGCCCAAACATAAGTCACGTGTTTGGCACATTGCCCTCAGGCACAAGCAAAACACGTGTGTGTCAAGCACTACGTCAACACATACATCGAGCTGGGGGCTCACCCAGCGGGCAAATAAATAGCGAGCTGGGGGCTCAGCACCCAGTGGCCAAAGCTTTCAACGAGCAGACTCACCCTGCTCAATTATATAAAGTAACGGTCATCCAGTGCGTGGGCAGTTATTCCCGTGAAACTCGCCTCCACATTCATGGTCAGGCCGTTATGATAAACATGGCAGATAATATACCCGCCATGTACGCCATTACATTTAATGGGAAGTTACTCAGTCTTCGGCACATGTTATAAAAGCCCCTCAAAACAAAGGAGGGAGGTACGTGATTTTCATACCAAGGCAAAACTCTGTCAATTTGTTTACTCAGTTGACTGTTAGACTAATTCTCACGAGGGCTCTTGAAGCGGAGTGCCCCCCTAGTTTATCGTTGTTGCTTGCTTTACGTGGTCGGGCCTTGGAGATTTCAATAGATTGAAAGCCCTGATAATTTTGGATGCATTACTATATAAATATATATATAGTGATGCATCCAAAATTATCAAGGACACACTGGGCTTCTCTAACTAGATATCTGGCTTTCACAATAAACAATAGCTAGGAGCTTGAGCCAGGAGACGAAAGGACTATCGTCTCTCCCCCCTTCTTGCCTCCCATCTCTCACGGTTTTCTACTTTTATTTTAGTCTCTTACTCTTTTGTGGCTCCCTCACTCCTTCCGCTTCTCTTTTTTGCAACTCCAGCCTCCGCCATCTCGCCCTCCACTCAAGTCACCGTCGCCGAAAACAACTCTCTCAATCCGCCGTCCTCTTTGTAAAATCTGTAAGTTTATCTCTATCATGTAACTTTCAAATTTGTGTTTTATGACTTTGATGAAATGGTTTCTATCTCCTTGAATATGAAAGAAAGTATCCAGCTCTGAATTGGACTTGGATCGAGCCAACATTGAAGATTACCTCCCCCACTGATTCCATTCAAGAACCCCACGGTAAGATTCGATTATAAAATTCCTCCCCCCTTCTCTTTCCTTTTCTCTTTATGTATCCAAATGTGTGTGTTATTATATATATATATATATATATATATATATATATATATATATATATATATAGATTTCTCTAGATCAGTTTTCTTGAGAGGTAATTAGTCACTAATTACAAATGATAGGATACAAATCAAAGGAGCATCCAAAATTTGGACCATTTATAGAAGAAGGGAATCTGACAGCAAACTAAGAAATACAAAATCTCAACACCTAAGCAGGTATTCTCATCGACGTCACTTTTATGTCTTAAAACGAATTAATAGATCGAATTGTTCAAAAGCAAGTAGTAAACAGATCTGAAAAACTCCCAAATTAATTCCTCCTCCTTATCTTTCCTTTTCTCTTTCTGTATCCAAATGGGTGTGTTATTTTATATGTGAATGAATCATTGTAGCTTAAAATATGTTCTTCCAGCTCTGAATTGGACTTGGATCGAGCCAACATCGAAGATTACCTCCCCACTGATTCCATTCAAGAACCCTACGGCAAGATTCGATTGTAAAATTCCTCCCCCCCCATCTCTTTCCTTTTCTCTTTCGGTATCCAAATGGGTGTGTTATTTTATGTGTTATACATGTTAACTGAGTTTTTTTACACTTGGGGTTCTGGTATGCATAATTTTCTTGATTTTTGGTGTCTTTTGGATCCAATTTTGGTTTATAATTTTTGACTAAAATTTCAATTGTGCTTTTGGTATTTGATTCATTCAACCTGAAGCCATTGGCTGTAGTCGGAATAGTCTTGCCAGTTACTATTTACAAGGTATTTCTTTATTTCAATATTATTTTAAAACGTTGATTGCATCCGTAAAAGTCACTGATTGATGAACGGAATGAAATTGTGATACTTCCTTTTCCATGAAAATTGTGGCGGATTTAACTTTTCAAACTCTTTTTTCCGAAAGTGTTGTTTTAATATGAATTTAAATTCCATGTCAAAATTATTTGGGCTTGGGATTTATGATTAGTTTTATAGCTCTTATACTAATTTTGTTATCTAAGACTAAAGTCATAGAATATATGTGGAGTATCCAATCTGAATGATAATATATATAAAGCTTCCTTCTTTATTGCTTATATTTTTCTTCGGGGTTTGTTTGTTGCATTTTTTTTTGGATATAATTCAATTATTTTTTTGAGGATTAAAAGTTTTTATCGGAAATAATTTTAACAAATTCCAATCGTCTTTTATACACAGAGCAGCGGGAACAACATACTATCGGTTATCTCTACCGATCCATATGAGCATCTCGATTTCGTCAAAATGGAAATGCAAAGGGTCTTTAGATAGAGGAGAAGGGGAGAAAAAGAAACAATAACTTGGTTCTCATTATGTTATTAACTAGTTTTATACCCGCGCGTTAAACACATGGACATATATATTTTTCAATTAAATTATACTCAGTTAAATTATAATCAAGTAAAATGAAAACGAAAAACAAAACTAAAAGAAGAGATTATTTCAATGAATAGCCACATATCATCAGTTGATTCATTTGATTAAAAATTATTATGAATGCAAAGAAATATATGCGTCAATTGATTAACAATAATAAAATAAATAAATTGGAATAACTACAGTTTATAAAAACTAAATAAATAATTAAAATGAAAATACAAAAAATGTGTATCGCGATGTATTGATTTTCAGTAGCAATACGTCGATTTGGATTCGCGATGCATCAATTTAGAATCACGATGCATCGTTATGAACTGGAAATAGACCAGTTTGAATACGAGGCATCGACTTAAAATCGCGATGCACTGCTATGAAATGAGAATGACAATTACACAATTTTGAATCATGCATGGCAATGTATGAAGCGATGCTTATCGCAAGCGTGTCTGATTCATTAAATGTATATTTGTTCTTTTACATAAAAAAAATTCCGTTAAAAAGTATAAATGACATGCTAGCCAATATCTGTCAAAAGAGACCGACCCAATTTTCACCCTATTCTATTCAAACCTTTAAAAGACTAAAAATATAAATGGGTCTAACGTGTTCATAACCGAACACATATTAATTGAATGACAAAACTTACTCTAAACAAATTTAATTGACGATGAGTGATTGAAAATTGACTCATAATTTTATTTGTACTGATTTAAGCCCGTTTATGGCTCATTTCAATATCAATAATCAATAACAATTAAAAAGAGAAATTTAATCTCTTGACTTTGTTACTCCGCCACACTCACCAATAATAAAACGACATCGTTTTAAAGTATATATATATATATATATATATATATATATATATATATATATATATTAAAAACTATTGTCTTGGGTCTCACTACCTCTTGTCATGATATCTATTCCAGCAACTTTGCCCTCTCATCGAAGAAAAAACAAACTATTAACCCAATTTATGAAACCAACTCCTATTTTAGTTTTTCTTTTTCACTCCCTTTACTCATTATCCCTCTCCACAATCTCTATCCTCGAAAATATAGAACTCTATGAAGGGGATCATCAAGATAGCTTTCCAAGTGAGAATACTTGGGCACTTTACAATTTGATGTAAATCTGACTACTTTTCAAACACAACGGCAAATCAATTCATTCATGATTAAATGGTCGGTTCATTTTTTCGTTAAAAGAGAGGTAACTTTACACTACCGAAACATTTCCTCTTTATTAGAGGAAAAATCATGTTGTAATATTGTTTGTTTCGTTTTGTTATTTACCATTATATAGTTCTTGTTACTTGAAGTATTTGCTAAATTTATTTATTTCAAATCGATATATTTTTTAGATCTGTCAGTCATTTGTAATTAATCACGTGCATTCGTGTTTTAGATGAAGTTTTGATATTTTTTTAAATTTTGAATATGATGAAATGGACAACAAAATTTCAAATCTATATATTTTTGTTAGTCAGTCATATATTTAATATTAATAATTAGTATTTTTAATTTTGTTCACAATATTTCTTTTAAGAACTTTGATCCGATAATATAGACAAAATAATATTAATATATTATATTTAGTTATAATGAGTTGTGAGTTTTTGTGATTTCGTTGAAAGTATTTGTTTTAATAATTTTCAATCTGGTGAAGTAGACAAAAAATCATGTGTGTGTGTCTATATATATATATATATATATTTATTTATTTATAAATTAGTCATTCAGTTAGAATTAATTATGAGTATTTGTGATTCACTTCAGTGAAATTTCTTGCGCAAGGTCATCCATGATTTTTCTGAAGTTTATTTGACAACAATGGAAAACTAACGGTTGTATGTATAAAAGGTTGTGTTTGGATAGCAAAGCAATGAATGCAGTTGTTCTAATTCCTAGGCTCTAGTTTCAAGGAGTTATAAATATTTGAATTTGTATTATTTAATGGTTTAAATCTCAATTTGGTCACCCTACTTTCGGCCAAAATTCATTAAGCTTACTCTACTTTTTTTTTCCTCAATTTAATCACTTTACTTGGCTTCGTCATTCAATAATGTCACTTGAGTAATTTTTGTCCGTTATGTTGGATGGAAATTATTGAAAAGACCAAAATACCCTTATTAAGTTGAAGGGTTTTACTGTCAATGTTAAAAATCGAGGGTTCAAACTAAGTCCTACAATTATTCATATCAGATAGTGCACTTACGCCGCCATCTCTCAACCCTCTCTCCCTGACCTAAGTCCCAACTCCCAAGCATCTTCTCCAATCTGATTTCCATCTCCACTTCGAGTCCTCGACGGCGACGGCGATGGCGAGTCTGAAACATACCAACTACAAAAGGTAGAAATATAGAATGCTTCTCATTTCTCAAGGAATTGGTTCGCTTCAGTTAATAACAGGTCGCCCGTCTTCTTCCTCGCTCAGATCACAATTTATTGAAGGGATTCAATCAATTAAAAAAGGGGTGAAAGAGTACGTCCCCATTTTAGATGAGCGAGATAGCCACTTGCGAATCCGACTCCACCTCCAGCGGGAGTCAATCTCTCTCCGTAGCAATGCGCACCCATTCTCGACACAAGAAAGATGTGCTTCGGCCCCTCGATGCTCGCTGGGAGTGAGTCCTCCGCTCCTGCAAAGTCGTCTCTTCTGAATACCTTTACTAGGTCTGGTCTTCCCGTGATCATCCTGGCGGGTAGATGAAGCGAAGAAGGGAGGAGGAGGAGAGAACAATGGCGACGCGCAACACATTCTTGAAGTCTTGGCGGCGGCTTGAGCTAGGTCCGTAAAAGGGATCGAAAGTAATTATCCTAATAATTAGTCTGGTACAACTGTCGAGCGTGTTGGAGTCGGAACTCCGATCTATCTTGCCACCATCCTTGAATACTCTGTACTTGAATTGGCCGGAAATGCGGAGAGGGAGATGACTAAAATTGTACCCCAACCATACAATTGTTGTATGATAGTCATCAATTTCGTATGTTTTGGGTCTGGTACAGATTGCAATTTTTCTTTTCTTCATGGATTGAAGGTTTGTAGTAGTTCTCATATCACTGCCAACCATTTGGTGGTAAAGTCCAAACCCATTTCCTCTTCAAAATCCCATCCATCTAGCTTCAAAGGTTCACACTTCACAGATCTGAAAACCTCAGATCTAAGCTTTTAAACTCACTAAATTGCTCTATCCAAGTGAATGATTCTATAACTTGAATTTTATATTTTTTGACTTGGGTTGATAGAGTTGAATAAGTAGTTCAAACAATGGATTTCTCGAAGGGGATTAGAATGGCGAATGAGATGGGGTTCAACCTTGTTGGTTCCCATCTATCTCTCTCTGATACCGGAGGAACCAAACTCCAGAAATGAGGAAATTGAAAATTATATTAAAAATATTAGTTAGGGTATTTTTGGAATTTCAGAATTTTTTTAAAGTTTTCAACAAAAAAATTGGACGAAATGATGAACTTGATATTTATGTCCAAGTAGAGTGATTAAATTGAGAAAAAAAAGTAGGATGAGTTTAATGACTTTTGGCCGAAAGTAGGGTGACCAAATTGAAATTTAAACCTTATTTAATTATAGGATTCATTAAATGTTTGTTATAAATAGGGGATTACTATTTTAGGAATGCAAATTTTGGCGGAAAATTACTATTTTTAGACTACATGGGCTTTATATATATATAGATGTGACAATAAAATGATAATCAATTTCATTTATTATGGTATTGAATATATAACATTTAAGAGGCAATCATAAAAAAAATTACTTACAAACTTATGTAACCGAATTATTCATTTACTTTTTATGTGAATAATCTATATATATATATACACACACACACACACACACACACACACACACACATATATATATAAGGAGAGGAGCAAGTTTTGGAAAGTTCCCGCCAAAAGTGACTTTCTAAATTTAAAAATACTTCTAATTTGTATATAAGCCACTTTTTGTAATGGAAATTGAAAATATAAAATGTCATTATTATGGTTGATTGGATAAATGATTCAAAAACTTCTTCACATTTTTATTTATTATACTGAGAAAAATATGCATAATAGAAACATGAGAGATAACAAAACCAAGTTTTTTTTGTCAGTTTCTTTGCATCAATATCCAGGCTATGAAAAATAAAGATGGACTAAAACAACGATTTTGAAACCAAATCATATACACACATTTTGAAGTAAAACTAATTTACAGACAATTAATTAATAATAATACCAAGATCTGACAATTTTTTTTCTCTATTTCATCATAACCAAAGTTATTATTGTAAAAAAATCTATAAATCAAGATAGGATTAATTTTTTTGAGACAGCTAGCTACATGTAAAAAAAATGGAAACCTGATAATTTCTGAATTTTTAGTTACTTATACATGTTTAAAAATTCATATATAAAAAAAGTGTTGATGATGAAATTAATCAACATTCAGATCGAATTTGTTTGTTAGTTGAACTAAATCACAAATTAAAAATTATAATTAATAAACGAGTTTTGAAGTTAAATAGAGTTTTTGAAATATTTTTGGAAACATGAACATACTAACAAGTTTCCGGTAAGTCGGTAGGCATAACTTCCGTTGCCGGACTTTCTTTAGGTGGTAACCTTGGGATTGGCCATCACTGCAAAAAATACGTAAAAAAAATTGCAATGTGTGGTGAAACAAGGGTAAAAATGTTTTCTTTTCGTTTATATACATCAACTAAAACAACGTTGTTTTATGAGTGTTTACCGGGCAACGGTCCAAAAGCTATCAATAGCACGGTTTAAACCAAAATTTATGATGTCTATCCATCAATCGTTTGAATTTTTGGTTCATTTTCCTTGACCCATCTCCTACATTTTATTTTCCTTGGTCATATACTATTTTAATTATTTTTTCTTTATGTCTGATTTTTAAATTGAACCATAATACTTGAATTATTTTGTAAAAATTACCAATTTTGAAAAGTGTAGTTTTAAAAGTTTTATGACAAAACATGTTAGTATATCACAAACAATTTACTCTTTGTCTAATATTATATGCGTTATCAAATTTTTTTTAACATTAATGTAACTTTTATTTATATATATTTATTTGTATATATTTTAATATCATTTTTTAATACGGGAAACACATCAATGAATTTAAATTTTGTTGAGACTCCAGAGTAGAGAATGAGAGAAAATAAACCTCAATTCCATTGTTTATAATCGGAATTGTGGGTTTCAATGTAAATTTTATTGCTTATATTCAGAAAAAATATTATAATTAGAATTGAACTGAAATTCTTAATATTTTTATTCTATAAATTGATTTTTTTTCTCAAAAGGTAAAACATTTTTAAACCTAAAGACTCTTTATTTTCATTAACTTTTTTATTTCTGTTAATTTGCTCATACGTTTAGATTTTTAATTGAACTCTACATGAGAGCCAAACAAAATAATCTTAATTTTCATATTACAAAATTATGATATTCAATTCTACACATTGAACTCATAATCTTTATATTGCAATCATTTGTTTATTTTATTAGGACTAAAGTTTTAACTATTGTATTAATATAAATATAGGCTTCATGCATCGCATGAGTGCTTTGATTATAATTTTCTATTATTAACTTCAATTTTTATTGTACAAAGTAAACTGTTTCGGTCAATGACATGTCACTTCGATATCAATTTAAAGATATGTTATTGTTTTTATTAACATAATTTTCTATAATTTGTTTTATATGCATATTGAACTCGTAATTTTTCATATAATTATTCGGTTATATGATTATCATTAAAATTTTATATTGTTTTATTTATATAAATATTGAACCATGCATTACACGGTTGTGTTGTAGTATATATAAAAAGTAAAATTTTTAAAAATTTCCGCCAAAACTCACTTTTCAAAAATAGAATCACTTATGTTCGTTTATGTCAAAAAAAATTTGAAAATTTGAATCACTTGAGTTTAAATGTCAAAAAAAATTTGAATTTAATGATGTTGAGAAATTCATTTAATGATGTTGACATTGAGTTTTCCACTTTTTATTGAGTTGGAGAATTAAATTAAATTCGAAAATGACATATAAATGACATTTAACTAATTACATACCAAAGCCATATAACTATTAAATATTACACAAAAATAAAGTAAAAATCAAATTTCCAGGCAAGCTATTCATAAGTTAGACAGAGTCCACGTGCATATAACTAATTACAAACAAAATCAATATATAAAAATAATTCGTAAACATGGTATTTATTAAAAAATATTGAATAGCTTAGTATTATTATAAATAAAAAATAGGTAAATAAAAATACTTACAATTGTTTTTAATAGATCTTGAAATACAGTTCTATAATATTTAAAACAAAAAAAACAAATAAAAAATACTCATGGGTCTGACTTTATTTGTTTTTTTTAGTTTGAGTCCGTTTTAGTTTAAATTATTACTAGATTTTGTGTCTGTGCTTAAGACACGATGTCAGTATGGAACTTATTCAATGTATCAAGCGGAAAATATACAAATTAATTGATATATGCTTGAGATTTTGTAAATATCAGATAAATGCACACTACATAACTAAAAAGAAGATAAAACTCAATAAACTAAACAAAAAAAATACATTTTATGATGGTTCATTACAAATAAGTAAGAATATCGAGAACTTTATGTCATGTTCAAATTAGAGTGACATTTTCTCTACTTCTACTTTTTTTTGTTAATTCTTTATGTAATTGAAAATTTAAATGTAATATATAAGTTAATGTTGTTGAAATAGATACATGTTTTTTTGTGTGGTTTCAATTAAATAGTCATACAAAAATGAAGATGTAATTTTTTTAATTACACCACATCAATGAACAATACATATTATTAAATTTCAAACTGTGAGTTAAATTTGAACGATACATACTCGTGAATATTTCAATTGAATTACATATTCTGAAATCTCAAACTGTGAGTTAAATTTGAAGGTTGGAACTCAAATAATGTTGTTTCGTAACATAGTCTATTCACTTGAGTTATGCAATGACACGAGATTAATTATTATAAGGATGAGAATTCATGTTTTAGAAGGTTGAGTTCTTTCAAAGGGTAATTCTGGTGATACTCTTTTGATTCTAAAAATGTCACTGATACTATTTGATCTTAGAATTTCTTTCAAATTCCAGATAAAACATTTTTTGTTGATTATGTCTTATGTAATGTTTATGAATAAAAATCATTGTAAGTCATTGTCTAATATAAGACTCCATTTGAAAACATATTTTTTGTTATCATCAGTTGTATGTAGCTTTGTCTAGAGTTAGTATGTGATATTTATAGTTGCAATAGTCATACATATTGAACGGAAATTATTGTATATAAAAAGTATTCCAAAATTTATATTATTATTTTTTCAAATTTATAGGATTTTCTATATTTAATTTTACTGTTTATTTTGTTCATATAAAAAATTAATTACATATTATTCAACTTTAATATAGTATATAATTTTATGCACATGTACAATCCGTACAATGCACAAATGCATCACTAGTGATAATAATAAAGTGAACATAATCAATATTTTCTTAATTGACCAACCTTTAAACTTTATTTTACCAATTTGCAAGTTTTTTTTAACAATTCAAATTATTATTAAATGACATTGAAATACCGTTTTATATTTCAATTAATACATTTATATTATATAATATATCATATAAAATAAATATGTACCATATTTAATAAATTTAGTGCGAAAAAATAAAATAAAAACTACCCATACAGGGCTATACACTAGTATAAATATAAACATAAGTCAAACAACCATCACAATCAAATCATTTACTGTGATTCTTATGTAATAACTGAGCACAATAAATTATAGCAAAAGTGACGGCTATGTATTTATTTATTTTATTGTTTATGATGATAATGATAAATGTTTAACATTTGAACAGAACAACTTAGGACTATTTTTCAATATTACTAGCTATTTAGTATGTGTTTCGTACGGATATAACGTAAGATATATATATATATATATATATATATATATATATATATATAGTAATAATAATATAACTTTTGAACATTATAATTAGATTGTTAATTTCTTCCATGGTTATAATATTTTTTTTCCTATTATTACTAATACTAAACTATTTTTTTACCTAAATACTTTTAAAATTAACATAAGTTTCTAACTAATGTGAGATACATATTTTGTATTATTAGTAATAATAGTAAAAATCTCTGATCTAAAGACTTTTAAAATTAACATCTAACTTGATAGTAATATTAGAAGTCCTTTTGTTAAAAACTTTTAAAATCATAATTCATTTTTAAACAACGTGGGATACTTATTGGTAATAAAAGTTTAAATATTTTATCTAAAGACTTTTAAAACCAACATCACATTCTAACCATGTGATGTACATATTTTCTATTAGTAATAATAGTAGTAGATAAAAGACTTTTTAACCAACATTCATTTATAAACAATGTGGATATATATTTTCTATTGGTAATAACTTAAAAATGTCTGACTTGTCTGTATTTGAAATTTTTGTGTCTCTTTCATCATATCTGAAATTATAATATCAAAACAAAATTTATTTTTACAAATAACCACAATTAATTATAACTTATTGGTAAATCATAGGAATATATACGATTAAATCATAGTAGTAAATACAAACCACAAATTTTAAATATTTAATAAATCTATATGTTATATTGAAAAGAATATACATATGAATTACTATTTATACTATTTAAGATCCTAAATTTTAATTTAAAAAATTTAATTATTAAACCCTATAAATTATGAACGAGAAAATGACTTAAACAATTTATAAAATATTGGATTAAATGATATCAATTATATCGATATAATTTGTTCCCTTCATCATGTTTTTTCTTTATTTTTTTATTTTGTTTATTATCTTCATTTTATTTATATATAATTTAATTAAGAGAGATATATACCCGTGCGTTAAAACTAGTTCAACATACTAACATAGAAATTGTCTAATTAACATGTATGTCAATTATATATACAAAGAGAAGTGGGATTGCAACTTACCTCTACCAAAAATACCGATAAAAACACGAGAACTTGGTACACAAGCGTAGCCCTCAACGAGCTCAATTCTTCTACAAAGTCGGAATTGGAATTAGACAAAAATATCTCAACTATTCGAGCTTGGAAGCACAAAGTTCTTGCTTGGCTACAATGGAGGTCGGTTGATTTATATTTGGGGGTAGAGAATTACTCTAAAACTCTCCCAAGGCAGGTGCAAAAGTTGGAGTAGTGGTGGGTTCCACAAGTCAAGGTGGTGTTAACCATTGGTTGGAGAATGGATGAGATTAACAATGTAGTAATGACATTAATACACACTCAAAACATGATTAGGCTCACTAAGTTGAGTCAATAAGTCAGTCAAGGTCCCTCAACCCGAATCAAATGCTCAAAGGGGGGTCAAATTGGTAAAAGTTGGAAACAAATCACAGTGGTCACATCCAATATTTGACACGAGCGCGTCGATACGGGATGCAGACATGTCACCAAAAGTAATGTGTGTGCGTCACCAAAAGCAACATGAGCACGTCTAAAGTTTGTTAAACTCTCAGAAATTTATGTGGTCGCGTTCATGGGGACCAAGTGACCGCGTCTAAGCTGGCTCAAAAGGTATGCCTCCTAGAAGATGATGCAATCGCATCATTAGAGGCCAAACAACCACGTCAGTTGCTGAAACATTAATCCTAAACTGAACAAAGGCTACCAAAGCAATAACAACCCAAACCAACATTCATAAGTCCCGATATGGACTCAAAACAATGCTAAAGAGGTACCAACTCAAGTGGTATGGCAAACCAACCAAAGCAAAAGTACTTAAGTTCCCAAAAAGGACTTGAAATAACATAAAAATACCAAAGTGAATCAAAATCAATGTTCACGTGAAAACCAATACAATTGGACTCCAAAAGTGCTTTTGCACAAGTCCAAGCCACAATAGCATTAAGTTCTTGTTATAACTCAACATTCCAAAGTTACCAACATAAAACAACACAAATTGAACTCCAATGATGCCCAAACAAGTTAACCTTAACATAGGCTATAAGAAGAAATAAATCAAGCTAATCACAAATAGCACACCAATAGTTAAGTAGGAATTTCCCCGGGTGTTACAATAACTATCATGGTCATGGTCAGTGCCCTGCCATTGCCATTAATTTCAAATTCTTGATTGTTTATAGCATGTTCATAATAGCCATAAACCTAGCTGAATTAATAAATACACTGAATGATTCATACAGATTGTTCATTGAAATATCACACTTCATTATAGTGGGCCAATGACTAGGATCCTTACCAAAGACACCGATATGCCTCTGGATGTATTGAACATGATATTCTTTATGCAAAATGTCATACAATAAATGACCATTATATAATAGTATTGAGGTCTATTGCCTCAACTAACACGTTAGGGCTAACATTTTTAGGTTTCACTTTTCAGGAGTTCTGGCGAGGATCCAAACTATCGATATTGGTAGAGGCGGAAGTCGTTACTATGAAAGTTTGTATGGTTTTTTATTTGGTAGTATGCTCATGTCGCATAAATAAATATTTTTGTGCATCTTGAGGGGATTGTAATAATTATTTGTAATATAAATTTTTTGTGAGTTAGAGTTAAAGAAAAGTAAATTTCTGAACACCATGATCTAGGCTCCATCGAACAATATATCAAGGTTAATGCGCTTTGAATGAGTGCAATAGATAGTAGTTGAATCTAAGTAAAGTATTTGAGAAACCAAAATCCTAAATGTTTCGTTTTGTAGTGATTTTATTACCACAAATTGATATTACAAACTTTGTAATAATATTATTTTGTAAAAGTAGAACACTTGGAGAGTCGTGTGTTATGAAGCTTCCCTTTTATACTATTAGGCTATCCCTTCTCTTGGCCTCTCCTTTACTTTGGTCTCGTAGCATCTCATATATTTTCCTTTTACAAAAACCGTTATTTTCATCTTCTAATTAAGCTCTAACAGCTCATTATTGCCCCCATTAACTTGAAAGTCGTAGAACCTAACCCCAACAAGTTTTTATTGCGTTCTAGTAAAGTATTTAACCCGAGATCCGTAGTTAAACTAAAATAACCCACTTACCCAGCTGATATATGCGCTTGCTGTAAAAAAAAAGAGTATTTATTATGCATACACAATGCCTATGTACTTGTTATCATCATATTTGATCAATTTTCTGTTAAATGGTTTAATGGATGATGCCATTTTATAGTACTTTGATTTTTAGAAATCAAGGACAATGAACAAGTAAAACCTCATTCATCAATGTACCATTTCCCATATGAGATAGTACTCTTGGGACACAAATAAAAACATAGAAAGCATAACTATTTATTTGAGATGATTAGAGTTACGTGCTTCATTTGAGCTCCAAAATATATATGCAAATATTTATTCATAGTTTTCAATATACAAATACATTGAAAAATTATACTGAAAGCCTTGCAAAAGTAATATATATATATATATAAGTTTAGATTGAAATTGAAAGCCTAATAAACATACAACAGGTTCACATTTCGTGCCTAAATCTATATTGCAACTCATAGAGCTTAGATTGAAAGCCTAAAATAATAAATAAATATAAATTTGAACTTAAAAACTATCAAAGTAGTAGTTTATACCATATTTCTTTTTCACACTTTCATAATATTTCCTCATATAAATAGTCAGGGGCAGATCCATGATTTTGAAATGCCATGGGCTTGATATTTAAAAAATATTGTAAACAGTAATAACTGTAAAAACCAATTTTTTTAACATCATAGAAATCATTATTTTTTTAGAGAACCAATATTCAAATAATTTAAGAAGAAATTAAACTCAATCAAAAGGAAAAACCAACATATACCATTTACATCAAACAAAAAAAACATTTTGAAATATATTAAAGAAAACGACTAAATAGATCAATGCCTATATTTTGAGAACAAAATGTGTACAAAATACAAATATCTAAAAATAGTTACTACAAATTTAGCATGCAAATATTACATTTTTATCATATAATCAAAGTTTATAAATTTAATTATTTAGAGAGTTCAACCACAAGGGATAAAAAATATGCTACAAGAAATTTGTAGAAACGGGTGAAGTAAATGACTTATTTGGATCAATTTCAGTAGTGAACCCCAACACAACATTTTGATTAGGCCAATTTGATAGACAACTGCATCAATTTGATTAAAAAATACTAGCAAATTGTGTCGACTGTTGAGAGCGAGGGGAGAGTAATTGGCTAATTGCTGGAGAGAGAGAGAGAGTATGCAAAAATTTGGATAAAACGATCTTATATATATATATATATATTTTTATAAGACAGATTATCTTTATCCGACTTATTATGAATTGGTGAATTAAGTTGTGAGAGAGTGAGTCTCCGTTTTACAAATTAAGATCCGTAGGCAGCTCTTACGAATCTACTTCGAGAGTAATAGTATGAAATTAGTTGACATGTGTGAGGTTAGAAAATTAAGTGGTGTGTGAGTTTGAGCAATTAGCCATGACACGTAATTTTGGAATTTATAAAAGTAATTTATTTTTGTTTGTGTGCATAAGCTTGAGGTGTGGGGTTGAGCCCTACTCGAGCTCTACTAAGATCCCCCCTTGTATATAGACTATAGTTATATTACAGTATCAATTTCAGAATGGAATATCCTGATTTTAACATCTTTTAATTTGGGGCGACGGAAGGATTAGTTAATTTTTAGTTTTTACGCAAAAGAAATCACCTAGTTGTGTGCCGTAAGAAAGTTAACGAGAAGAGACCAAAGTAGTAACAGTGAGAGATGAAATTTGAACAGAAATAGAAGGATGACAAAGAAGATATGAAAAATCTTATCACCCACGTTATCAATTGACGACAGGCACACAATTAGCCACACAACTCCCCCCCAAATCAAACCAACGGCTTGTCTTCGGAACTTCCATCCCCACACACCTCTTCACAACCACTCGGCCCCTTAGTAATAACACCAGCTAACTGTTGGAAATTTCTTATCCACTGAGACTGACGAACGAGGTTGCTAACTTCGCGAATTTGTTCAGGGTAAGGTTTTTTCCTTACCGAATTTGGGTTTTTCCTCTGTTTTATCAAGAATTCCATTATAGTGAACATTACTGTTTACATTTCTGGATTACATAGGTCGCGGCATTGTAGCTAGGGTGTTTGTAAAATTGTTCCTTAGAGGCCAAAGTAATGGTGGGGAATATATAGAGTGACAATTATGGCTTCTTTCACTTCTTTGGTGAGTTTGGGAAGCGCTTGCACGTGTTCTTCTGGTCAATTTGAAGGGTCCCGTTCATTGGCCAGAAGGGTATCTTTTTCTAAGAATTATTGTAGTTTCCGTGAAGTTTGGATTGGGAGGAGATGGAGTTATGTCTCTATTTGTAAATTTTCGGTTACTACTGAAGTGATTGCTGATCAAGGGTCTGCTGCTTCAGTGTCACTTGAGTCGACTTATGGTGGTAGCAAAGTGGAGGATAGTGATCTCACCCTTAGGCCAGCTCCGAGACCCGTGTTGAAACCTAAGGCAGAACCCGTTGTGGGGATTAATTCAGCTGGTTCTGGGTCTTGGGATGCATCAAAAGTTGGGGGAGGTTCTGATAAGGGGAAGTTAACAGATGAAGAAGAGAGGAATAAGGTGATTGAGTCATTGGGGGAAGTGTTGGAAAAGGTAGAGAAACAGGAAACTAGTACGAATGCGAGTGCCGCGGTTGCTCCGGTTAGAAGGGTAATAACACCATCGCCAAGTTCTAGCATTAACCAGAAATATGGCGGGCAAGTTGATCCAAAGGCTGTTACGAAGGCTAAGACGATGAAAAGTGTGTGGCGGAAGGGGAACCCGGTTGGTAGTATAGAAAGAGTCGTTAAAGGAGTTACTACAATTGTGAAGCCTGTAGAAAAAGTCTTGAAAGAAGTTCCTGAAATTGAGAAGCCTGTAGAAGATGAATCAAAAACAGAGGTAGTGGGGATGATTGAGAAACAAGCCGTTGCTCCTCTTAGACCTCCTCAGCCGCCTCTGAGAGTTCAGCCGACCTTACAGGCAAGACCCTCTGCTGCTCCTCCTCGACCTATAATCAAGAAACAGGTGATTTTGAAAGACGTAGGGTCAGCTGCTAAGCCTTTCACTACTGATGGAACCAGCACGGGTACAAACACAATAGAACGCAAGCCAATATTGATCGACAAGTTTGCATCCAAGCAACCGGCGGTTGATCCGCTGATTTCTCTAGATGTTACAACACCTTCAAAGCCAGGAAAAAGTCCTGCTGCTGGAAGGTTTAGGGAAGGTCTCCCTAAGAGAAGTGGCACACCTGGAGGACTACGTAGGCGTAGGCTTGACAAGCGTGACCGTCACGAAGAGCTTGACGGTGCTGCTAATGCAAGAAAAGGAAGAAAGTGGAGTAAAGCAAGTAGGAGAGCAGCTAGACTTCAGGCAGCTAAAGAGGCTGAACCAGTCAAGGTAGAAATTATGGAAGTTGGTGAAGAAGGTATGTTGCTCGAGGAGCTAGCCTTCAACTTGGCCACAGGTGAAGCTGAAATTCTAGGGTATTTATATGCAAAGGGGATAAAGCTGGATGGTGTAAAAGCATTGGACAAGGATATAGTGAAGATGGTTTGTAAAGAGTATGAGGTGGAAGTCATGGATGCTGCTCCCACTAGAGTGGAGGAAAGGGCGAAAAAGAAAGAAATGTTTGACGAAGAAGACCTGGACAAATTAGAAGATAGACCTCCTGTCCTTACCATTATGGGTCATGTCGATCATGGAAAAGTAAGAAGCAATATATAGGCTCTTTCTCCCTTCCTCCACCGCCTTCAAATTCTTTTAGGTTTTTTGAATGTCAAACTGTTGCTAATATGTTTCTGGTGCTGTGAACTTGGCAGACAACCCTTCTGGATTTTATTCGGAAGAGCAAGGTATTTGTTGAATCTTTATATTATTTCTGATGCTCCTTCTAAGGTCTTTGGTAACTCATGGTAACCGTGACTAATTATCTTATATCTTCTATTTTGATATGTGGTCATTCTGTTTTGTCATTCAAGTTTCTACTTGCATCATGTAGTTATGATAGAATAAAATTCTATTAGTATTGGTGACATGCATTGTGATTGGTCTTTGATTAGATTAGAAATAGAAACCTGACTTCCTGGTATTATAGGTGGCAGCATCTGAAGCTGGTGGGATCACACAAGGTATTGGGGCATATAAGGTTCAGGTTCCTATTGATGGCAAGTTAAGACCATGCTCGATACTCCCGGACACGAGGTATCTCGTTACATTATTAGACATTTCTGTTTCTTTTCCAGAATTAAATCCCTTCTCCACCTACGCCCGTTGTGCTGGATATCTTTCTTTGGCTTGAGATCATGTGCAGCATTTAATCACCTTTTCGTGAACAATCACTTCCTGCTTTCTTTCCCCTCGATGATAACCTCGTGTCCACTTCTGTAGGCATTTGGGGCAATGAGAGCTCGTGGAGCAAGGGTCACGGACATTGCTGTCATTGTAGTGGCTGCTGATGATGGGATCCGTCCACAAACGAAAGTGAGGCCATAGCCCATGCAAATGCGGCTGGTGTGCCAATAGTGATCGCCATAAACAAGGTATGTTACTGGATCAGCGCTAGACATGCTCACTCTTTATTTTGGTTGGTTTTGGGCTTCTGCAAACTCTGAAACAATGTCTTTTATCTTTCCAGATTGACAAGGATGGGGCTAACCCAGAACGAGTCATGGAGGAGCTTTCCTCGATTGGTTTAATGCCAGAAGACTGGGGTGGTGATATTCCAATGGTTCAGGTGCTATAATTCTACTAATTGTAGGTTGATTACCAATTGATAATTTCTTCTGTTCATCTATGCTTATTCGCTTTTCAATCTCCTTTAATAGATCAGTGCTCTTAAAGGCGAAACGAGAGTATTAATGTCATGCTGGAAATGCAGAGGTAAGTTGATTTAATTGGTGCACGTTTTTTTTGTTTGCTTTGATGCTCTGCTTGGGATTTGTACGGTTGATACTTCTATTTATACTTTTTTTTCTTTATGTAAATACATCAGTTCATTTTCTTGAATCCCCAACTAGAGAATAATTCATCCTTCAATAGAATTTCATGTAAGGCTGTGCACTGCTGCCAGCATACTTTTAGAGTCTGTTCATTTAGCATTTTCAGATTCTTTTTTGTTTCTTTTGGTTTTTGTTGGTTTTTCGTTTTTAAACATGCATTGCTGGTGTAGTTGGAATACTTGACCAAGCAGTAAAGAGGGCTACCACCGAACATGGCAGTGCACAGGTCAAACCAGATGAAGAGCCCCAGAGATCTATAACCACTTTGCTGTTGCAAAACAATGCTACACTCATATGCCCTAAGGAGACAACCCTCCCTCCCCTAGGGAAGAAACTGTCTTAATCAACTAAAGGCCTACATCATGTACTCACATTCCGCCTTTGGGGAAATGTTTGTTCCTCTCCGTAAGGGGTTGAGCTTTGGGGGCATTTAGAGGAGTGCCGGTGACTGATATTTGTAGAGATTAGAGGCAGAACACAATTGGTTTTGTTCTTCTTTTCTCTCCTTTCGATGGACAGCTTGTCCTCCTATTTCAAAACTTTCCTTTCCATCTAGTAAAATATACTCCTTTGGCTCCTAAAATGAGTCAATCTTTCTTTAGGCCATTTTAACAAAGGTGTTCACTATCAAATCTTTCATTTTTTGTAAGTTACCTTTACCATTTTACCCTTGATTTGATTCCCACTTTAATTAATGGGCCCCACTCTCACATGGGTATCCCTGAAAATTCACACTATCATAATATTTATAATAGAGTATTTTTAATGAGAAATAAAAGGCAAAACACACCTTTGGGCCACTGTACTTTTCAAAAGTTGCAATTAGGCCATTGAGCGTCAAAATTTTCTGGAGTGGCCACCCAGATCAGAGTTATCTTGCAATTTTATCCAATTTTTTGAACGTTAAGTTCGGACGTTAACTTATGTTAATTATCTATTTTACCCATGTCTTCATCTTCTTCAAAAAAATCCCAGATTAAAAAATGCTAGTTTCACAGATTCAAATTTACAAAAACCAGTTCATTACAAAAAATCCCAGATTCAAAAGTAGTAGGCTAAAGGAGTCGGCTATCAGCTTTTTTTTTAACCTCAAGAAGCATTCAGCAACATTATTCATTCTAAAAGAAGAATCTTGATTTAGCTTTAGCCTCCACCCCCACCTGCCAACTTAACCTCTTTTTACGTGATGTACCACTGAGTTGGGGGCTGGCCTTCCTTCATCTTCTTCGCCAACAGGATGATGTGACCATTGAAGTACAGAGTGAACTCCTATTTCACTCGAAAAGATGACCCATAGAACTCACAAATTGACCCGGCTGTTGAATCGCCGCCTTCACGCTCTCTCTTCCCTAATATCACAAGTCGCTCCCCCATTACACCGCCCACCAACCAACTCCCACCTTCCACCCCACAATGCCATGGATCTTGAGGAGAGAGAACGAGAAATGGGTTTTGAGTCCTCTCTACTCGACCGGTGCTTTTTTGTGTGTGTGTTTGTGTGAGTGAGAGAGAGAGAGTTGGAAACGATGGAGTAATCCACATCTGAGTTTGTGCTTGTGTGTGTGAGAGAGAGAGAAAGAGAGAAAGAAAGATGGAAAGTGTGTGTGTATGAGCATCTGTGTTCTTCATGACTGAATTGTTAATGGAGGAATTTGGTTAATCATTGACGAATTTAGTGATTTCCCTTTGTTTGGAATCAATACTGATGTGAATTGATGAAAGGGATGATTATTGGGGAACTTTGTAAAACCAGAGGATTTGAGTTTTAGAAACCTAGATCTGGGTTACTTGGTCTATAGAAGACATGTAGAAGACAAGTAAAAGGTAATTGCACAAGCCACTCCGAAAATTTTTGACGCCTCTGGCCTAATTGCAACTTTTTGAAAAGTACACGCCCAAAGGAGTGTTTTGCCAAAAAAAAGAAGAGGTATAGGAAAAGAGGATCTCCCCTTGAGCTGCTAAAAAAGATCTTTCCAAGTCTCATCAGCCAGAAAAAAAAGAAAATAAAATAGATGATTAATTATCGCCTTCATTGAGGACTGAAGCCCATCATATCCAGTAAATTATGTATGAATCCTCAATTCACTAGGCGGTATGCCTTCTTAATGTCCATTTTATAATAACGCCCAGGATATCATTTCATACGCTGCATCCAATCACAAACATAACATTGACATATATATTCTTTTGTAACAATGCTGCTATTTCCTTATTAATTTAGCAAGTAGTTCAAAGTGGTTGAAATGATGGAAGCACCTAGTTTTTGTGTTAAGGATGTATGATACATATAATTACAAATTCTCAATACTCTCTGTTGTAATTTTTTTGTTTTCCTTTTCAGTTGCAAGAACTGAAGGCTAATCCTCATAGGAATGCAAAGGGCACGGTTATCGAGGCAGGTCTTGATAAAGCTAAAGGACCAGTGGCTACCTTTATTGTGCAGAATGGCACACTCAAACTAGGGGATATAGTAGTTTGTGGTGAAGCTTTTGGAAAGGTTGGTGAAAAGATAATTCAGTGCTTACCTCCCTCGGTGTGCTTACATAGGTGTTGAACTATATCTGATGAAGTTCCTTACCCTTTGACCATGTTCAGGTGCGGGCTTTGATGATGGATGCGTGTTACTGAAGCTGGACCCTCAATACCAATTCAGGTTCGTATCTTCTTGATCTTTTGTAGTTTCCCTTCATTAGGTTATACTTCTTAAATAAATAACTAGGACTTGAATGATTATTTGAGAATGCCCTCTAAAAAACTTATAAGAAAGAATTGTGCTGTCAACTGCCAAGCCAAGATGGCTCTTCCAAGTGGAAAAGGTGATACGGTCAAGATAACCAAGGGTTGCATAATGCATGTCCGTTTTATTTGGTTGATGTGATGCATTAGAATGCAAGTGAATTAGTTCTTGGCAGAAATTGCCTGATTCCATTTGCTTTACTATGTATTTGATCAACCGTTTGAAGGTTGTCCTTACCGAGGGCTTGTAGAATGAGATGTATATTTTGGTTGAAGGATGTGATATCATGGACATGTTTCCTGTTATTTTTTCAACTTAGATAAAACTCCTAGCCTACTAGATTACAATAAGTGCTTGTTTGCTGCAACTTTTTTGGAGTGACTTTTGGCATTTAGCTTAAAATAAGTCATATTTAAAGTGTTTGTTTCAACTTATAAGTTAAACGTCAATAAGTTAGCTACAACACCCTTTATTCATTAAAAAGCCAAAGCCAAAAAGCTAAAATTTTAAGCTTCTTTAGTTTCTTGAAAACACAAAGACAACTATTCTTTAATAAACTTTTGATTATTAAAATTTTACCCTTTTCTCATAAATACATAAAAGAGCTACAAATACTAATTTCAATAATTTTTTAAAAAATAAACATTTAATGCAGGATAAGGAATATTATAAATTATTTATTCATTTTGTTTTAGGGTAAACATTTTCAACCTCCACATATTTGACTACTTACATTAAAAATTGGCAAGTAAATAATAAAAGTTAAAGTAAAAGACTACACATACTAATGGTGTAGGAGTGTTTTTTTAAAGTATTATTAAGTAAATAAATATTAATTAAATATTATCTCATGTTGAGTTTTTTAAGATAAAGGTGAGACTTTTTTCCTTAATCAGAGACTAGTTGATTTGAAATTTTAGGGTTTATGGTCAATTTGTTGTAAATAAACAATTTTGAGTTTATTTAACAAATATACTCATAAGCCACTTTTATCGGCTGCAACAAACAGTCTATCATCAAATCAGCCATAAGTTATTCAACCAACAACCTAAGCTATCATCTATCAGCCACAAGCCACTAGTCGCGACAAACGAGCCCTAAGTACATCTGTTTTATAACTTAGTCTTGTACTTCTACACCATCTGTTTATTTTCTTAAGATTGAAAAAACAACAAAAAAAACAAAAAAAAAAAGGCATTATCCCAAGCTCCGGATGATTGATGAGAATGATTTAATGATGCAATTTATTTTCTTTATTTTCCTTGATACATTCCCAAAACAAGCTGAACTATTCTGGGGATGACAAAAAACCAGTTAGTATGGTTTGCTAAAGTAATTTTCCATTTATTTTTCTCCTCACATTTCTGCTTCATGTTGAAGTTGTGGACTACAACACTTAGAAAGTGAATTGTAGGGTAATGGAAAAAACATGGCGATACAATGTTCAGTTAACTAGAATTAACAGGAATTCTGAGCTGTATTGATTAAACCTCGATTGGTAGTACTTGCCGAAAGAAGCAGAGTTTCAAATGTACTATATACATGAGGAGCATCGGTAGTCTCTCAAACTCAAAAGTAAGCACCATTGGTACTAGAAGAATCTGGATCCTACAGTTTGTAAAGCTGTTATCTGATCTTTTTGCTGTATGACAAATGAGAAGTGCAACTAGAGTCTTCGCTTTAGTTGAGGTGTCTGTACTCGAGTGGTTCCACAATTGAAATATTTAAGGTGTTTTAGTGTTTGGAATGTTCAGAGAGCTCTGCTGAAGCAAGATCTGTTTTGAACACTTATCACCCATTCAAGAACTCTCTCTCTCTCTCCCTCGTGCACGCTGAGCTGAGTAACAATGTAAATTATAGAAAGTAGTGAATCGTTATATAAGTATCTGTATCTGTTAATTAAGTTTCTATGAGTAGGTAAACATCTATAAATGCTCATCCAGAATTTTCATAAGGGCGAGGTTCTGTCTCATGGCCAAGTTCTTTCTTCGATTCTGTGGGGAAATAGAAAAAACTAGAAAGTCTTGTGATGTGGACATTCAACTGTATTGGGATTTCACTAATATTTTCGCTCTTTTGGTGATATAGCATCTGTGGTTAATACTTACTCCATAAGAAGATATATCGCTAATGATTTCACAGATGTTTTCTACCCTTAAAAAAACATTTGGCCATCTGAAATCAGTTCTTTGTTGAAGTTCCTTTCACCTACAAAATCTATATAGTGAAAGTCTCTTATGAGGGTTTAGACGAGACCTAGCATCTCTCAGCCAAGAGTATTTTGTGGCATTGACGTGTTGAAGTAGGAGCTTCTTTCCGTAGAATGTTGTATGGAAATCAAAGGCCCCTAGTAGAGCGGCTTTTTTTGATTGGGAGACTACAAACAAAGCTATCCTCACATCACAGGAGACAATTTGCGGGCAAGGATGATGATCTATGTCATTTGGTGTTTTATGTCATTGGGAGCTAAGGAACTTTTTACTTAAATTATTTGATCTTTCTTGGGTTAAGCCAAGATTTCAAGAGCTCTTTCTAAGTTTGGTCTTTGTATAAATGCAAAAAGAGGAATGCTTTTTAGGATACTGCCCTTTGGCAATTTGTTGGATTATTTGGAAGGAAAGGAACTGTAGGGTCTTTGAGAATGAGGAGATGGACATAGCTAGATTGAATGAGGTTGGCTTTCAGACATTATGAGTTTTGGTGCACAGAGGTGTCATCAACTACAGTGGATTATTTTGTAGAGATTGTGGACAGTTTTCTGTTTTTAGTCATTTTGCTGAGTATACTCCATGTATACAAAGGACGATCACCTGTTTTGAAGTTGTGTTTATATATAATTCCTTATTAAAATAAAAGTAAAAATAAGAGCATCCCCAATGTAGTTTGATCCAACTTCTTGCATTGAGAATTGTGTTGGGAGGCCACCTAGAGCCAACTAGAGAGAGAATGAATTTTACTTCCTAAATAGGAAGTTGACCTTGGGAAATGGAGCTGTGAGGGGAGGGGGGGCCTGACCGCCTAACACTATTATTTTGTGTGGGGGGGGAGGGTTTTGTATTTATTATATGGTATGGTGTTAAATTTATATTTTTGTGTAAGAAGATGTGTAAGAAGATTATACAATGGGAAGATATATTCTTAAGTGAGTAAGAAGATAAAAATGTGTAGGTGGCAGGGGACCCAGTTAAGAAGTTGTATAAGAATATGCAACATTGAGGATGCTCTAAAGTCTCTTATGACTCCTGTATAATATCTGAATTGTGTATGCATCCGCATGCGTTCTGCAGGTCATTGGATTTACTGTGCCATGTGCTGGTGATGAATTTGAGGTTGTTGATATCCTTGACATTGCACGGAAAAGGCACAATTACATGCAGAAACACTACGAAATGAGCACATGTCAACCAAGGCGGGAGATGGAGGGTTACATTCTTTTTCTCTTTTTTCATATACTGCTTTCTTAGCTTA
>CM028380.1:59751986-59881399 GCA_013146195.2 Codonopsis lanceolata | reverse complement strand
ACGGAAACAACATCACAACACGATGCACGGTAGATTTGCCTTCATGGGTACATGACGTCCTGCTAGTACGCACTTCCATAACTGTTGTCAATAGAATTCATAAAACGCATTTCATTATCCTTCCAAACATCGAAATCGCCTTCATCCAATATTGGGACGTGGTTCGCATTTGATGTAGGCGACATGTAGTGTGTTTGTGCCATTGGATCGTGACTCTCAAGAGTTTAATCTTGGAAACTAGTTTTTGAAGAGTTCACTGATACCAATTGTTCGTCCCAAAGGGCACAATAATAAGCTAGAAGGGGGTTGAATAGCTTATTAGACACTTAAAAACTTTTCGTATAAGTTCCTAAAACAAGCACTTACAATCTATTAAAGAGATTGAAGTAGCGGAAGTCTTGTAAGGAAGACAGTTTAGGTTTGCCGGTGAAGCACTACCGGTAGACTTGGCTGAATACTCAAGTCTGCTGTTTGAAGTAATAAGTAAATAGATATGAAACAATTTAAAGCAGTAATCAACAGAAATGAAAGAACATAAGTATTTTGAGATGGTTCGCACTATAAAAAGTGTTACGTCCACCACCAAGGCAGTCAACCTTGGATTTAAATGTGCACTATATTTTCCACTATTTCTATTACAAAGAGTTCTAATGGATCGTGTACAAAATATTTGACTTGTGTTTGGGGGTTTGGGAATTAAATATCTGGAAAAACAGAATATTCAATTGTGCAGAAGAATAGTTAAAGAACAACAATAAGAAGCAAATGATAAAATGTTGATGCAGATCTTCTTGATTGTTGTCGAGGACTTCTTGATCAATTTACGATCTCTTGAATGTACTGAGTATATAAGACTTGTAGTTGTTGGAGAATTTCAGAGCATTTCAGGTCATTTTTTCTTCAGTCTTTAATGGCAGTATTTATAGCGAGGGCATTCTTGAGATCCGTTGGAGAAGACGAAGTGTAACAGCTCTATTAGGTTGAATGCATTAAATGCATGGAGCTGACTTGTAGATTTTGTCTTCACTGATACAAAGCAAGGAGTTGGTGCAGAGATGTTGCAGCAACTGACAGGTAAGAAAGTCAGAGTTGCAGACCTGCAATAGTTGGTACGATATGTAAGTGCACTGCTCACATCCTTGTTCGAGAAAGGCGAAAGTCTTCTTGCTTCGGAAAAGGCGGTCGGGTGTGTCTGAGAAGTCAAGAGATGGTTTAATTCAAATTCAAACTGATAAATGATGAATTTAATTAATCCACTAAGACTTGGTGATTGGACACGTTATGCTTGAACACGTGACAAGGTCTGCCGCTGGATGCTGAATGAGGTCTTCCGGTGAAGCTTTGCTGAAGTCTTCCACTGAACTTGTAAAGCTTATAAAAACTAATCTATGGCAAAGTTATATACACAGTTGCCACGCTAATTGATACGCAACCCAATTAGCCACTAATGTATAAAACTAAATGTAATGTATGAACAAATGTAAATTAAAATACAAATGAGAAACAACAAGTACATTCAACAATTAAAAATGTCGAACTCATAAACTCATAGCATAACAAACCGGTGGAAACAAAATAATAAAAGAGTACCGCGACCAACCCAAATGTTCAGTTTTATGAAAATTCAGATCCAGGACCAAACCAAAGTATTGGTCCGGTTCAATTTTGATTGGTTCGGTCCGGTTCCAGAAAAATTCTGCACACCCCTATCTTGTGTTTTGCCCATGACTTTAAAATGAAGTGTTTTTTTAATTATCTTTTATATTCGTTTGATTGTTTCTTTAATTTTTCAAAAAATAAAGAAAAAAATTTGCTACAAAGGAGAGCCCCGTTCAAGACGATCGATCTTAGGCCCCCGATTTCACAGGGCCGGCCCTGGGCAAGTGGGGTTGTCACTGGTCAAGCACTAGTCATACCAGTGCGACCAAGCAGGTCAGCAATATATCCTCGTTGAGAGAGCAGTATACCAGTAGAGCGAGGAACCACCTCCACACCGAGGAAGTAATGAAGGAGACCGAGATCTTTGAACGAAAAGCGAGCGGTGAGGACGTTGATAAAGTCTTGGACAACCTCAATGTTGTTGCCAGTGATGATGATGTCATTAACATATACGAGCAACATGAGGGTGATACCTTGCTTAGCCACTGAGTTCTTAAAGCAAGCAGAAACTAACGGAGTTCATTGTACCATGCTCGGGGTGCTTGCTTGAGAACATATATGGCATTTCGTAGGCAACAAACATGTTGAGGGTGGTCAGCGTCAACAAAGCCCTATGGTTGAGCCATGAAGACTTCCTTAGTGAAAGTCCCTTGTAAAAAAGCATTATTGACATTCAATAGACGAAGATCCCAGCGGCGATGCGACTTATGGCAATGGAGAAAATAAGATGAACTGTGGTGGGTTTAACGACCAGGCTGAATGTTTCATGATAGTCAACCCCTGACCGTTGATGAAATCCTTTGGCGACCAAGCAAGCTTTGTACCTGTCAATTTTGCCATCAGGAAATTGGTTAATCTGAAATATCCATTTGCAATCAACAATATTAGGGACCCCAATGGGAGGTACTAAGTCCCACGTGACATTTTTAATGAAAGCGTCATATTCCTCAGACATGGCCTGACGTCATTTGATATCTTTGATGGCATGAGTTACACGTCGATTCAATGTCCAAGGAGAGCTGAGCAGAAAAGTTAAGTCTGTGAATGTTATTTTTTGAGCAAATCATAATTGGGGAGGTGCGAGCTGCAACTAGGGGAACAGGTTATTAGGGAAGGTCAGGGTGGAGGAGGTCGGTGGTAGATGGTTCTGTTTGCAAGGGTGAGAGTTGCTCGATGGTAGATGGTTCTGCCCGCATGGGTGAGGGTTGCTCGTTGGTAGATGGTTATGCCCGCATGCGTGAGGGTTGCTCGGTGGGCGGGATGGGCGCTTCAGGCATGTCGCTTCAAGAACTATCTGTCGGTGGTGTATGAAGCCTCGAGGATGTCATAAGGTGGTAACCAGGTTGTTGGAACATAAAATGTTAGAATTTCTTAAACCCATTAAATAAACTTTAGGAATTAGTTAGGACTCTCAGAAACTCACCTACTGTATTAAGATCTCTCTAATAGATATATCTAAGTGAAGTTCAATATGTTGAATTAATTTTAGTCTTGCATGATTAAAACATTAGTTAGTTATTAACTAAAATCAATTTGATTAGACTTTAGCAAGTCTAAAGTTCCTCCTACTGAAGTTCAAGTAGACCTACATCTAATGTTTTGTCACTTTAAGCAAGATAAAATAAACTTAGACTAAAGATAGACAACTCTCTCGAGCCTTATTCATCTATCTGCCACGACTTAGTTATCAGCAGGTAGTTGCTGATCCGCTTACTTATTTGTTGTATCTTTCTAAAAAGTTTTATTACACCTGCTATTATCTAAAAATTTCAATTTTCAGCCACTATGCTTTCCTATGCATAAAATCCCTATCTGCTGAAAACTATACTCCGTTGAAATCAATATGCTTCAATCTAATTTCGAAATCAATGCTTTCAATATTTCCTAAAAACAATATTTTCGAAAACGCGTGGACTTTACCTTTAGTTTAAACACATAGCTAAAAATTAGTTGTTCATTAAAAGATAAATCCATCTACTGAAGCTAAAGTAATCAGCAGCTGACATCTGTTGATAATCAGTGTAAGATAACTCGCCATGATATTCTATCAACTTACACTCTTCTGATTAAAATGCCTAAACAATTTTTATAACAATATTTTAAACAAACGTTTTTGAAAAATACTGTTGGCCACTCTAACACATTTAATTCTTGGTCATCTAATTTCATACGTTAAACTGTTCAAATGAGACTTTTTGGTAAAAACATTACATTGTTCGAACAGTTTACAATTGCAATAAATATTCAAATGTAGCATATCTTCTAGTCAACCTCTCTCTTTAAATATATCATGCTAGAAATATCTACTCTTCTTATTTTACGGAAGAATATATCCAACCACTCTATCCTTAAATTTATGATCTTATGATAGGTGATATCTTTTATTTCAGAAATCCTCTTCAAGATCTCCGAGCTTTGAAAGATAGACATCATCATCACTCTTCAAAGATTATCCATGCTCTCTCAAACGGCTACTTTCAAAGATCCCTATATATAGCAGTTTGGAGCAAAGATTCAAAAAGAAGATAGAGAACTAGGTACAAACATTTCACATATCCATTCAAGCTACTCCTTCCTTGAAATGTTTCAGTTCTCATAATAAAAGACATAAGAGAATAGAGGATAGAAGGATTGAAGAAATCATTCACCACTCAAATGATATTCTTTTTTTGATTTGCCTCAATCCAAGGTGGACACACATCATATTCCTTCAAGCAATTCTTCCCTTGATATGTTCCAGCCCTCAAGCAATTACTAGATGTTCTTTCATCTTTCATTCATTTCTAGTTCTTGTTCAAACGATTATTGTATTCTTCCCTACTTCTTCATAATCTTAAAAGAATACTTGATTGTTGCACGAGTATGATTGTTGCTCAATCATACTCCTCAAACGTTGGTTTTTGTTGTACACAGATCCTTTAGTGATCACTTAGAATTTCAATATATTTAGTGCACTTCAAAATCCAAGTTTGATCAACTTGGTAGTGGATGTAGCAGTTTTAACACTGTGAACCACTCCAAATACTCTCTCCCTCTATCTGTTGTTTTTATTGTTCATACACTTAACTAGCTTCTATCTACTTAAGTGTTTAGCAGTTACATTCCTGAATTATTTACATAAGTTGATCTTATATATTGTTCTTCAATTCAGTCCATATACGTAAGTAATCAAAAGAAAACCAAACCAAACTGTTTTTAAGATTTGCAACTAGTACCCAAACCTTTCACGTTCGCCAAATGAGATGCTATCTCGATTTTACAATCGACCTCTGAAAACTTCGATTTTCTGCTGCATCTTTTAAAGGTTTTCAAAACAATCCTCAAAGTTTTTAAAAGGCTATTCACCCTTAGCCTTATTTCGTTGCCAACTGAACTTACACAGGTGCTGCAGGTTCATGCATTTGGCCGAGGAAGAGCCAGAGCGACCTTGGACAAGGAGAATTCAGATTCAACAAATCAAACATGGTGAGAGACAAAGAGCTTGGTGGTGGATGGTTCATAACAAAGATAGGCACTCTGGGTAAGAGAGTACCCGAAGAAGACACATGGGGTTGACCGAGTGTCTAGTTTGTGAGAAGAATATGGTCGCAACCAGGGGTAACAGAGACAGCCAAATGCTCAAAGTTTGAGGTAATTGGGGGCACAACCAAATAGTTTTGTGTCTTTGTGATAAAGGGAGAGCATTCGGAGAATGGAAGTGGGAAGGCGATTGATGCAATAGGTGGCTGTGAGGAAGGCATATAACCAGTAGGTAAAGGGGAGATGAGCATTAGTCAAGAGAGAGAGATCGGTTTCAACAATATGGCAATGGCGGCGTTCAGAAAAACCATTGTGCTCGTGGGTGTGGGGAGGGGAGGTAAGGTGCGAGATGCCATGGGTAGCGAGGTAGGCGACCAAACCAATGGCTTCTGCCATGCCAGTATACTCCCCCCATTATCCGAGTATAGTGTGACAATTTTCTATTTGAAGTGGTCTTCAACCAAGGCCTAGAAGTGAGGAAAGATGAATGTGACATTCGATTTCCATTTGAGGGGATAGAGTCATATGTAATGCGTGAAGTGATCAACAAATATAACATAATATTTGAACCCATCAATAGAATGAATGGGAGAGGTCCAAACATCAGAATAAATAATTTGAAAGGATAGGAGGAGACAATAGTAAATAAAGAAAAAGGAAGTTTGTGGCTTTTATTGCATAGACTCGTATTACAAAACAAGGAAGTAACTCTAGTATTTTAAAGAGAAAACTTAGACTTTAGATAACTCTGGACTTGGTTGGATGGGTGACCAAGATGATGATGCCAGTCAGGAGCGGACATCCTGGAGTTGGCAAAGACAGCGGGTTGACGAGGAGGGAGGGAGTTCGGCCGTTCATACACACCGTCCTTAGATTGTCCTATCAGCAGCAAGGTCCCTATATGTAAATCCTTCACATGAAAAGAATTAGGTAAGAATTCAATCAATGCATTATTAGATGTACATAATTGAGAAATATAAATAAGGTTTCTTTGCATGTTAAGAACAAATAAAACATTATGCAAGTGAAAGGTAGTGGAGGGTGTAGGAAGAGAAGTAGAACTCGTGTTGTTAATGGGTAACCCAGTGCCATCACTAATAACCATGTCATCTGTACCCGAGTACAGATGATGGAGAGACAGATTGTCGAGGTCATTGGTGACATGGTGGGAAGCACCACTGTCCAGGAACCAGCTGGGGGTGGGGTTGCCCGAGGTGGTGACTATGTTTGCTCGTGGTTGCCAATTGTTGCCCACAGACGAGGAGCGAGCTGAATTAGATGCCGAGGCCGGACCAGCTGAAACGCAGGACATTGAGCCACTGTGTGACCTTGTTGGCGGCAACTTTGACATTTGTCGAGGTAAGGTCGACGAGAACCCGAGTTGGTGGACCGCGAGGTGTGGTGGTTGGTTGATGGGAGCGAGGATACTGAAACTGAGCAGATCCATGTTGCTTGAAACTCGTGGTCATGGTGTTGGCCGTGGCGGGGTGAAGACTGGAGGCAGATTGCTTGAGAGCAAGCTCGTGATTGATGAGTTTCTCATAGAGTTCTTCAAAGGGGATGGGAGTGTCACGGTCTTCAGTCACATTAGCGAACTAACGATAGTCCTCGCCGAGGCCACCCAATACTATGTCGATAAGATCCTCATGGTCGAGGGGTTTGCCGAGGGCTGCAAGCTCATCAAATTTGCTTTTGATGAACTGCATGTACTCGGAGATTGACTGAGAACACTTTGTAGTTCGCTTGAGCAGGTCTTTAATTTGCTTGATATGCCCACGAGAGGGGCGAGTAAAAGTGTTGGCAATGATGATCCAGGCATCCCGAGTGGTTTCCGCCTGGCCAATGAGCGGCACCAGAGGTGGGGTAAGGAAGCCAACAAGAGCGCCAAACAACAGTTTGTCTTGTCGCATCCATGGGAGATAAGCCGAGTTAGGGGCATGCACGTCATTAACGGTGATGGTGGGTGGTGGACAGGGGAAAGTGTCATCGACGAACTTGTACAGATCATACCCGATGAGCGTGGATTCAACGTAAAGTTTCCAGGCAAGATAGCTGGTGGGGGTAAGCTTGGTGATATTGTGGTTGGAGATGTTGATGAATTGGTAGGTTTTGGTGGTGTTGGTGGGGTCTTGGACAATGATGGTGTTGGAGGCCATGCTAACCTAGGAAGGGAAGAAGAACGGTAACCGGTTGTGAGAGGTGACGATGGTGGTTTAGGGTTGCGGAAGTTTGGTGGTTTTAGGGTTTGGAAAGTTGAAGCTCTGATATCATGTAGGAAATAATAAAGTTTATGAATAATGGCATAAGTCTTTCATTGATAGAAACTCATATTTAAAAGGAGTTACAATTAGGGTTACACAAAAAGTATAGTACAAGAAACATATACAAGGTAGGAGTTATAATAAAGTAAGAACTATGTATGATAATTACTACTAAATAATAATTACAAATAAATAGAAATATATTATTCTCTTATAGTTTGTTGGGAGGTTTGATAGGAGTGGGTGGTTTTATTGTGCAGCCGCAGTGGGGTCCACTACTTGACTAGACCGGCATAACGACACTGCCATATTAATTTTGACTCTGGAGTTTTTTCTTTTGCTTTGGGCCCAAGTAAAATGTGTAAATGAAGTATATACATTTCCAAATTTTCTAGGTTGATAACCGGGCCGGTCCCCTATAGAGAAAATATAACCCAAAAAGTCTACGATAATTTTTTAGAACAAATTACAAGCCAGTACATCTTTTAAAACATGTTTTCAAATGAATCCAACTATTTTTTGGACATATCTTTTAGGTAAAATTTTGGGGCGAAAGTACGTCACTGCCCCTTCTATGTTCATATCTCGCATAAACTTCTCCCCAACCTTCATCCTCTCTCTCTCTCTACCCCATTTTCAAAATTCAACCTCCCTATAAATTCTTCATTCCTTCAAATCTTGATATTCTCGTTACACCTTATGGTTTTTCAGTCTCTCTCGTCTCCCCGTCGCATTTTCCTCTTTCATTGTTTTGATCCGGCGTTAGCCTTGGATTTTGAATTCTATCTCTCTGAAGGATCGAACGTTTGATTTAGGGATCAATGGAGGCGATCGAGGAATTGGCTTAGCTCTCTGATTCGATACGGCAAGCTGCTGCGGTGCTGGCCGACGAGGATGTTGATGAAAATGCGTCGTCTTCTTCAAAGCGTCCTTCGACGTTTTTGAACGCCGTTGCGCTTGGAAATTCAGTAAGTTCATCTTTTGAAAATCAATTTCACTTGCTTGTCGGTTTTGAGAATTTTGATTGAATTCGGTACTTGAATTTTGATTCCAATTTACATATTTGGAATAAATCTGAAGATTAGATTGCTCTGCCATACGTGTATAAACCTTTCACAGATATCTCTGCTACAGTTTATGGTTTATATTATTAATTGAACTCATGGTTATGAGCTCTACATAGCATTTCTTGAAGATGGATTATTTGTGATACTTGGAATTGCATCATTTCAACATTACGATGGAAATCCGAAATTATCTACTTTCGTTAAAATAAACTCAAAAATTCATCAACTTTTGACATGGAGATTCATTTTTATCTTAAGAATTACTTTGTCAGTCGTAGTGGGTTCAGGACAATTCTCAACCCTGAAACATAAACTTTTCATTTTCTATGTTAGAGACCTCGAACTCTTAACTGTATATCTCGAGATACCTCTCTGCCATTATACAGTTTGACAATTCTTGAAGACTTGTATTCATCCATGTAAGCTTTGTGTTGCTAGAAATGAAAATTGCTAGAGTCTGCTAAGCAGCATATTATCTTATACTTGTAAAGATTTGAACACTTGTGAAAATGACTATTGACCCTACTGAAGGGAATGTAAAGTGTCTGTAAAGTCATGCTTAAAATAAGGATTGACAAACCAACTAAAAAAATTATGTTATTACTCATTTGGTGCTAAGTTACCCAGAATCCAGATTATATTACAAACAGAAGTTGACATTGAGTTTCGATTGAACATGATTATCATTACCCTATTTGGCATTGTATATTTAGTTGTTTTAAGTTGATGTGATTGTATTAATCATTAATATGGTTGTGTATGATGTAATAGGACTTTTCTAAGTAATTAGCATTCAGTTTGTACGATTTATTGATATAAAATGATTTAATCCTTTCCTTGATATGTTGAACAAGTTTATGGATTGTTGATAATTGTTGTTTTGTGTGCTGTTCACATATATTGATGGAAATAGACTCACAAAGAGGGAAATGTATTTAACTTGAAATATTAGTATTTGAATTGTTAAGGAAATTCAACAAGAAAAAAAGGGTAGCAACTGTAGTGTCATTGCATATCACATACTTAGAAGTTTGAAATATGGGGCATTTTTATACTCCAGCTACCAATACCATGGCCCTAATGTTAAATCAGCAGCATGTCTTTCTGTTGTTATATTTCTCAATGTGATTAGTGATAAGAAACAAGGCATGACAAATAGAGAAAGCAATTATGTCATGGTGATCTTAAGGTCATGTACCCGTTTATTTAGTTTGATCTCAATATCTGCTTAAGTTTATACTATTTTTATCCTTTTTCAGGTTTTCACTATATCTTTGGGCAGGCATTGCCCCGGAAACGGCACAACTACATAAACTCCTACATTAGTTGATGGTTACGGTTACGGGAAGAAATTATGTGTATCTGAGGTTAGTTATAGCTCTTCAGTGCAGTAAGTAGCATGGGTTAGCTATACTCTCACAACATTTGACCCCTTGTGATGACTCTCAACTATTTCACCAAAAATTTTTACGACTAATTGAGAACTTCAAGTCAAGGTACGGTAGCAACAAAAGAAGTGTTAGGGTTGGTACCTTTAACAAATATTTCATCAATATCGAGGAAAAACCTATCAACAACATAACTACATTAGACCCACCTAAGAGAATATCCCTCTTCAATGGACCCAAGTACATCCGTAAACTCAACCGGTGTGAATCAACCTGATACTTGACTATTGGCCTGCTAATGTTAGTCGAGCCAGTCGAAGAAAATAATAGGAAAAATTGCGGCCCAGTCCCCTTTTGAAAGTTTCCAACCATTTTAGTCGCTTATAATTTTTTTAACCGTTAAAAAGTTGTTTCATAAAATTGTTCCTAAAAGGCTCATAATTGCATCCTTCGATATTCATAGTACCACAACACTTTTCTTTTGGTTGGAAATATTAAAAAAAAAAAAAAAATTTCCTCTCCCTTTTTCTTGTTATCTCCTTAACAAAATGCACATGCTCTCTTTTTGCAGACACTTTTAGTTTCCAGCTAAATGATACTTATCTTATTTCTATATGAAATACTCTCTTTGTTCCCAGATCTTGCTTCTTCACCCCTACCTCCACCCTGTCGTTAACTTCTAAAACAATAACATGTCCCTGGGCTTTGCATATGTAAAATTAGCGCTTGGGAAAAAGCGCAAAGATGGGAAATCCGCCCCTTTGTAACCCTTGACAACCATGCAGCGCCATCATATTGGATTGCTTGTAGAAAAAAATGGAGGCAACTACCAGGTGGGGGGAAAAATCCTTGGTACTATATTAAAGTACTCTAGATTTCTATATTTTTCTAACAACTTTTGTGCTCTGCAGAGCATGTTCATGGATACGAAACTCAACAAGATGCAGCATTCACTAGCAACTTTAGAGAAACTATGCAAAAGATATGACATGTATAAAGCTAAAAATCCCTTGTTTGTGCCCTTCTAATTAAGAATTATATTGACGTTGGCATCTGGTTAAGTTAAGAGAGTTACAATTTGTTATTCAAGTTTTGACCTTCAAGTCGTATGATGAGATGCATTTTATAGAATACTGTTGCTATTGCTTGGCATTGTGCCCTCATCTTTTATTTTTTTTCCTTATTAATCTGAGAAGAACAGTCCAAGGGCCAAGAAAGGTATAGGAGAAATTGCAGGCCCATTCCTTTTTCCAAATTTTCAACCGCATAAGTATCCTGTTTTTTTTTCATCCAGAAAGGTTCATTTTCATTAAATTGTTCAGACATCGTTTATTCCAGCTGATGCCTTTGGTAGCAGAAACTGGATGGGGTTTATTGGCTTGAAAAAATTTGTGCAAACAGTCCTCATGTCTGACCTTGGCAGCAGAAACTGGATGGGGTTTATTATATTGAAAAAACTGTGAAAACAGACCTGATGTCTGGCCTTGGCAGTAGAAACTGTTTTTTTTCCTCGAAAAAACTATGTTAACAGCTCTTGTTAAAAGTATAAGTCCAATTCAATGTAAGCCCATTTGGGCCCATTAGTTAGTTAGTCCATTTACTTTGTTTTTAGATATAAATAGTGATGTAATAGCTTTATTTTTGTAGAGAATTCAATTTCAATAATATCAATCTCTCTTTCTCTCTATTGTCGTGTACTGTGCGAGTACTTCATCTTCTCCGTCTCCTCCGGCCACCACCGTCAATGGTGGTGGTCCGGCAATCTTCATTCTTCAACCATTCATCATCTACCAAAGTTGACATGGTATCAGAGCAAAGATCCATGATATCAGATTTTCTAGACAAGCAGCCGATCATTTCAAGAAGTGGAAGAAACCTTGGTGGTCCGGCAAGTTGGGATCAGTTGCAACATCACACTGTACATCGGTATTAGCAAATACCATCTTCACATCCACCCCTTCCGGGTCTGAACGGTGAGAAGCCAAGCAACAACAACAATTTCAAAGAAACATGTCATCTCTTTCTTTCTCCCTTTCAAGAATCATTTCCTTCAGAGCAAATACCCAGATAACAGAGAGTTCATATTAACCACATTTCGTTGTGGCATTTCATCGAACAGTTGCTGACCACCTATTCCGCTAACAATTCGATAGACATCTATCTCGGGATTCGACAAGAAACCCGTCATGTCTTCCATCGAAATCCGTTCATCACCAATCCTACCAACAAAAACCCAGCGGCGAGACGGGCCAAGCAACCGCCCAACCCACAGCAATCCCAAACAACAACCAAAACAAGCAATTCCAAACAAGAAACACCAACGACCAAGCGAGCGATTCCTTCTAGTCGCGCGATCTCCGGTCCCCTTCACACTCTGCTGCTACACCATATTGTTCCCAATCGAATTGAGTTACACCAGTGGCCCAACGAGTTGACTCACCACAACAGGATTTCAACAACAGACAAAGCTTGCGTTCCATCTCCGCAATTAAAACGGAGGGAGCACCCGAGATGGATCCCGAGCGAATTTGAAGAAAATCAAGCACAACAACATTCAAGCTCTAGATTAAGGTTGATGACAAGACTGGCAAGATCGCTGATGCTTGCTTCAAGACATCGGTTTCGCCATTGCCCTCTTCGTAGCTCTTGAATGGGTCAAAGGAAAACAAATGGAGGAGGTCCTGAGTATCAAGAATACAGAAATTGCAAAACATTTTGCACACAACAATATTCAACAACATTCAGACCAAATACAAATTGGTTCAAGCCCAAGTGGCATTTCGGGCCCAAAGTGGCATTCAAGGCCCATAGTGGCACAGCAAATTGATTCAAGCCCAAAGTGGCACACAACAAATTCAGGCCCAAAGTGGCACACAACAAATTCAGGCCCAAAGTGGCACATCAACAAAATTCAGGCCCAAAGTGGCACATCAACAAAATTCAGGCCCAAAGTGGCACATCAACAACATCTGGCCCATAGAGGCCCATTTGCCGTAAAGGCCCATATGTCGTATAGGCTCATTTGATTTGTATTGGCCCAAGAGGCCCGGCCCATTGAGGATCATTTGTTTGCACTTCTCCAACTCGATCATTTCACAAAAGTTGCATGTTCGAGTTGAGGGGGCATGTTAAAAGTATAAGTCCAATTCAATGTAAGCCCATTTGGGCCCATTAGTTAGTTAGTCCATTTACTTTGTTTTTAGATATAAATAGTGATGTAATAGCTTTATTTTTGTAGAGAATTCAATTTCAATAATATCAATCTCTCTTTCTCTTGTGGGTAATCGTGCGAGTACTTCATCTTTCTCCGTCTCCTCAGGCCACTACCTGATGGTGGTGGTCCCAAGAACCTTCATTCTTCAACCATTCATCATCTACCAAAGTTGACAGCTCTGATGCCTAACATTGGCATCAGCATTATTGGAATTGTGAAAACAGATCTGATGCCTAACATTAGCATCAGCACTTTTGGATTTTTTTTTTTTTTTTGTCTTGAAAAAACTATGAAACGATGTCAGCATTTGCATCAACATTTTTGGATTTTTTTTTTTTTTTTTGCCTTGAAAAAACTGTTAACAATTATGATGCCTAGCATTGGCATCAACATTTTTTTTTTTTTTTGCCTTGGAAAAACTATTAACAATTCTGATGCCTAACATTGGCATCAGCGTTTTGGGATTTTTTTTTTGTCTTGAAAAAACTGTGAAAATAGTTCTGATGCCTAACATTGACATCATTATTTTTTATTTTTTTTGCCTTGAAAAAACTATTAACAGTTCCGATGTCTAGCATTGGCATCAACATTTTTGGATTTTTTTTTTTTTGCCTAGAAAAAAGCATGCTTCGATGCCTAGCATTGGCATCGCATTTTTTTTTTTTTTTTTGTCTGTGAAAACAGTTCTGATGTCTAGCATTGGCATCAACATTTTAGATTTTTTTTGGCTTGAAAAAACTGTAAAAACAGTTCTGATGCCTAGCATTGGGATCAGCATTTTTAGATTTTTTTACCTTGAAAAAACTGTTAACAGTTCTGAGACCTAGCATTGGCGTCAACATTTTTGGATTTTTTTTGTCTTGAAAAAACTGTGAAAACAATTCTGATGTCAATGCTAGGCATCAGCATCTTTGGATTTTTTTTTTTTATCTCATTAATGGCATTTTTGTCATTTGGCAACTAATTTATAGTTATATGAAATGTCCAAAAAATTGATGGACGTATATGAAAACATATTTCTAAAATTGTACCCACTTGAAATTTGCCCATGTGAATACCCATTAAGGATTCATGGTCACCAAATATCTTAGTTCAATTTGTAATACCTCAATGACAGGGCCAAGACCAAGAGGATTCGACTAAATCTCGGAATGACAGTGCAGGACAAACACAAATCTGCATTTCGATTTCCCCTCTCCTCCTCTTAAACCCCCTACCCCACCGCAGTCCAAATTGCTTCTTCGTACTGCTACTACTTTACTAATTGTATGGCGCCACCGCCAGCTTGGCTCTAGGCTCGTCATCTCTCTCTTGGCTCTCATGTGTGTTCTCACGTTTTTCGGATTCAATTCCCCCACTCCTTTCACTCACCGTGTCTATAACCTCCATTTCAACAGCCCTCCCAAGATCGCCTTGCTCTTCCTCGCTCGCGAAAATCTCCTTCTCAATATTCTTAAGGATACTACCCATAATCTGTAGAAAGATATGGAAGACATGCAGCCTCCAGTTAAAGCAAACTCTAAGGGAGTCAATTGTGCAAAAGGAAAAGATAAGAAGGACTGACAGCATCTTTAAGGGTGTCGAGTGTTCTAGTTATGCTTCTCCAGGGGTAGCGAGTGCACAATGTTCAAAGTTGTATAAATCTGTTAGAGAGTTAGTTAGGAGAAGCGTATAGGAGTGTATATTGCTCCTTTTCTGTTTTCCCTTTACTGTTATATGCAATTTCGCTATATATATAAAGCAGTATATATAATGCAGTATGTGATTAATTGATATAATCATCTTCCTCAATGTAGAAACTCTACCATTTATGTTCCTTCAATAACAGAATAGTACACAAATTGTTTCATGGTATCAGAGCCACTATTGATCTGATTGTTAGCTTCCTTATCACAATCATTTAGCCAATCTATTCATCAGAATTATTTCCTTGCTTCTCCTTCACGATGACTACTGAATCTGCACAAAATTCTGAAGTTGCGAGACAGACAACTTCAGCAGTTGAAGAAGATGCTTATGCCTCATCAGAAGCTCATGTAACTCTTCCAACTTCACATCCTCTATACCTAAATTCAAGTGACCATCCAGGTATGTGCTTAGTTACTCAAGTCCTGGTTAATACAAACTACAACAAATGGAAGAGAGCAATGATGATTGCACTCTCATCTAAGCTGAAATTAGGCATTGTTACTGGATTAAACAAACAACCTAATTCTCAGTCTAAGTACATTTCTCACTGGAAAAGATGCAATGACATGGTTATATCATGGCTATTAAATGATGTATCACCTGAAATTGGATCAAGTTTGGTCTATTTCTAAACAGCTAAGGAAATATGGGATGATCTAGAGAGTAGGTTTACACAAGGCAATGCATCTAAGGTGTTTCAACTTAAGAAAGAGTTAATGAATCTTCAACAGGGATCATTATCAATTCCTGATTATTTTACAAAATTTAGATTTGTCTGGGATGAGTTTGAGGAGGTTAGTAATATGCCAAAATGTGAATGTGTATGTTCATGTAATTCACACTAGAAGATGGATGAGTATCATCACATGCAGGTAACACAGTTTCGATTGACTGAATGAAACCTACTCGGGTATACGTAGCTCAATTCGGCTATGACTCCTTTACCAAATATGAGCACAACTATGTCATTGCTAATGCATGATGAAAAAGTGAAAGAATGTTCAGCTAAGCAATCAAATTATTCGTTGATCACAATGTTTCCCTTGCTCTATTTGCTAAAAATGCTGCATCCAGTTAATCATAGCAAGAATCGAATAATCTTTGGTAGAAAAATTGTTTCCAAAGGACATCTATTGTGTGATCATTGTGGAGGAAATGGTCACATTAAGAATTCATGCTTCTTCCTTAATGGATTTCCTGAATGGCATAAGTTGTATGGAGTGAAGCCAGATCCTTCTAAAATGCCTAAGAATCTAAAGAATAAATCTGGAAGTGCTCAGGTCAACACAACTACCATAAATAATGGAGTGAATGATCCTGCTGCTAAGACTGTTTCCTTATCTGAAGAACATTACAATCAGTTGTTGAGTATGATTCATGATCAGAAAACCACAAACTCAAATGTTCCTCAAGTAGCTCAAGTTGCAGGTGAATTTCACATCACTCCTAGTGTTATAAGTTCTGTACATTATACTTCAGATGTCAAGCATAATCAAGAATGGATTATAGATTCTAGTGCATCTGATCATATCACTTCATCATTTCATCTCCTTATTGATCCTAGCCCTTTTGTGTCTACTATTCACTTACCAAATGGTCTCACTACCTTTAGTACACACAAAGGATCCATACAACTCTTCAATGATATAACATTGTTTCATGTTCTTTATGCACTGATTTTTCTCTTAATTTGATATACGTCAATAAACTTGTTACTTCCATAATTGCGCTTATCCTTATTTCCAACCTCTTGTCTCTTTCAGGACTTAGTCTCCAAGACCTTGAAGGGGATTGGTAAGGTCGGTTGGAGGCCTCTACAAGCTTGAGCTGCATACTCCTCGCCTACTAGGCCTGTTGTGTCTTGTTCTGTAAATCTCAAACCTGAAACATCATGGCACCATGGATTGGGTCATGTTCCTATGTCAATGTTGAAATACTATCCAATTTCATGTTCTAAATACATTGAAAATACAGTGTGTGATATCTGTCATTTAGCTAAACAATGTAGAATTCCCTTCCCTCTTAGCACTTCTCATGTTACTGCTCCCTTTTCTCTAATTCATTGTGACATTTGGGGTCCCTATAGACATCATACTTATGATGGTTGTCATTCCTTTTTAACCATAGTTGATGATTTCTCAAGAACCACATGGACTTATTTAATGAATTCTAAAACTCAGATTATTTCCTACATGAAAACATTCCTACAAATGGTGCAAACACAGTTTCAAACATGTGTTAAAGCCGTCGAGATCGACAATGGATCCGAGTTTTTAGTGGTGACATGACATCCCTTCTCTCCTCCCTTGGTATTGTTCAACAGGTTCACGTGTTGAGACTCCTCAACAGAATGGAAGGGTTGAAAGAAAACATAGGCATTTACTTAATGTTGCTAGGGCCTTGAGATTCCAAGCTCATTTGCCTATAAAATTCTGGGGTGACTGCATTCTAGCAGTCACTTATCTTATCAATGGAACTCCTCTTACTATCCTTTCTCATAAAACTCCATATGAAGTATTGTTGCTTCAACCTCCCTCCTACTCTCACCTTAGAGTATTTGGTTGTCTGTGTTTTGCCACCACTATTAAAGCTGGCAGAGATAAATTTTCTCCAAGAGCCTCCAAATGTATTTTTCTAGGTTATCCTGCTGGCAAGAAAGCTTAAAAATTATGACCTTCATACTCACAATTTTTTCTATTCTAGGGATGTTTTCTTCTATGAAGATCAATTCCCTTATGCCTCCTATCCTTATATCACCAATGAATCTCACACTCCCATGTTTACTCCTCTTGATTCTGTGTCTGATGAACCTGATTTTCAGCATCAACATTCTGTCCCTACTTCATCATCTACATTTGTTTCTCCTCCACCTTCTCCTATTCCTTCTTCTTCTAATTCAACCCCTTTGCCCTCTTCACATGTTCCTGATATTGCTCCTTCATCCAGGCCAGTTAGACAAAAGGTTGTTCCATGCAGGTACAAGGATTATACGGGTCTTCCTCCTCAGTTTACCACTGCCAACTCCTCTATTTCCTATTCTTCTATATCTCCTGCTTATTATTCTTATATCTGCAATATTTCTGCCTTATCTGAACCTACCTCTTATGTGCATGCTCTCAAAGATCCTAAGCGGGTAAATGCTATGGCGTGAATTGCATGCATTAGAACTTAATAACACTTGGCGTTGACTAATCTCCCTGTTGACAAGAGGCCTGTTGGATGTAAATGGGTGTTTAGGCTTAAGTATAAGGCTGATGGTACCTTGGACAAGTACAAGGCTAAGCTTGTGGCTAAGGGATTTACTCAAACAAAGGGGGAGGATTATTTTGAAACCTTTGCACCTGTTGCCAAGATGACAATAGTGAGATTGTTTCTGGACTTAACAGCTATTAAAGGATGGCATATTAGTCAGATGGATGTAACTAATGCTTTCTTGCATGGGGATTTGGATGATGAAGTATATATGACTCTCCCTCAAGGCTATTCCATTCCTTCTTCCTTTCACCGCTTCTCACTCGTGTGTAAATTGTTGAAATCTTTGTATGGCACGAAACAGGCTCCCGGACAATGGTATACCAAATTTGTTTGCAGCTTTGGTTGCCTTTGGTTTTGTGGAATCTAAGAGTGATCATACCTTGTTTACTCGACCAAGGATGACTCATTTATCGCTTCTCCTAGTCTATGTTGATGATATCCTCATTCTTTGGTTCTAATTCTTCCATTATCGGTCAAGTTAAGGCTCATTTGCATTCCTCGTTTCGCATCAAGGATCTTGGTCCTTTGAAGTTCTTTCTTGGTATTGAAGTGGCTAGGTCTCGTGGGATCTATATTCATCGAGAAAATATGCTCGAACATTGTTTCGTATGTTGGATATCCGAATGCTAAACCCTCTAAAATTCCTATGAAATGTCATCATTCTCCTCGCAGATCTTGGTACTCTTATGAAGAATCCTAATCAATATAGAAGACTTGTTGGTAGGCTTGTCTATCTATCTATATCTAGGCCTGATATATGTTATGATGTGCATATTCTTAGCCAGCCGGTTTCGCTCCTAGAGACCCTCATTGGGAGGTCGCTTCTAAACCGGTTAGACACATCAAGGGATCCATTGGTCAAGGCCTTTTATATTCTGGACGTCCTCTTTCTTTCTCGTACTGTGATCTTGCGGGCTTCTTGTCCAACCTCCGAAGGTCTTTATCCGCTATTGTGTCTTACTTGGTACATCACTTATCTCTTGGAAGGCTAAGAAGCAAGGGTAGTGTCTAAGTCTTCTTGTGAAGTGAATATAGGAGTCTTGCCAATGCCTCATGTGAAGTTGTGTGGCTGCTTGCTCTTCTTAATGACTTTGGTGTTACTGGTTTGGCTCCTGTTTTTGTTTTCTGTGACAATAAATCAGCTTTACATCCTGCCTCCAATCCTGTGTTTCATGAGAGGACTAAACATATTGAGATAGATTGTCACTTTGTATGGGATAAGATTGTTGCTGGTCTCATAGCCCCTCACTTTATTGCATCTCAGGATCAGCTTGCTGATATCTACACTAAGGCTCTTTCCTCCTCTCACTTACACTTCTTGATGTCCAAGCTCAATGTGTTCAATCTGTTTCCCCCATTGGGCTTGAGGGGGGATGTTAAGGATACTACCAATAATCTGTAGAAAGATATGGAAGACATGCAACCTCCAGTTAAAGCAAACTCTAAGGGAGTCAACTGTGCAAAAGGAAAAGATAAGAAGGACTGACAGCATCTTTAAGGGTGTCGAGTGTTCTAGTTATGCTTCTCGAGGGGTAGCGAGTGCACAATGTTCAAAGTTGTATAAATCTGTTAGAGAGTTAGTTAGGAGGAGCGTATAGGAGTGCATATTGCTCCTTTTCTGTTTTTCCTTTCTGTTATGGCTGCTGCAATTGCTGCTATACATATAAAGCAGTATATATAATGCAGTATGTGATTAATTGCTATAATCATCTTCCTCAATGTAGAAACTCTACCATTTCTGTTCCTTCAATATCAGAACAGTACACAAATTGTTTCACAATTTCCTCTAGCACTCTTTCTTTAAGGTTTATTACATACTCCTCCCTATGTGCGTGTTCATGCACATGATTTGAACTGTGAACTCTGAACTTGAGGTGAGCTCTACTTTGCAGGATGCAGATGTTGGGAATTTTTCGATTTATGTACATTCAAAGCCTGGCTCTGTGTTCAATAAATCCCAAATTGAAAAACTAGGTCAGGGAAGGAGTAAAGCTTTGATTTGGCCATTCCAAAAAAAAAAAAAAAATTTGACCGAAAAATGCGCAGTTAACATTAGGGGAAGGGAATCTTGCAAAAAACCGACATGTAGGACCAAACAAATAGAAAAAAAAAATATGTAGGACCAAACTAATTGTTTGGTTAAAGTTGAAGGGACCAAATTATATAATCATCCTTTGCTTAATAACAACTCAACTTGTAGCAAAATGAATAGTACACCATGAGACGTACTTAAAATATCTTTTGTAAACCATGCATAGGCTCAAGGAATCTTAAAACATAATTACCCTACCCAAGTATTCAATTGTTCATAATGTTGTCTTTAAAAAGACCAGGCTCAATTATATCACAAACATACGGAACCTTGCTGAATACAAGGCATTATTATAACTGCTACACGAGAGAGAGAAAAAGGCAAGTAAAACAATAATATATAGGTCATCTTGGCCCTTCGGATTACATTAACTATTTCGAGTGTCTTGATAAATACTAGAGCAACAACTTTCTCCATGAAGCAACCATTTAACCTCTTACAGTTGCTTTAAAGGTGGCAGGAGGAAAATGACTGCAACGCAAGAACAAGATTGGAGTAAGAGGGAGCTTCTTGAAAGGAGTCCACATCCAATACAAGTCATTCACTGGGACAGGGTTAGAAACAAAATACCTGATGATTATCTATGGATTATGGAGTGCAAATTCAGTTTTGCCCATGGCTTTTGCTGAAGGAGTGACGTGCCATGAGCTTCCGACCAGGAAGTTGATGATCATCCTGCAAGAAGACAAGACAGGTCATGGCAATACTAAAAGTAAAAGAAGAAAATTATAATTCTCCTCCTAATGGATACAAGAGAAAAAGGTCTTGCAGAATAAGATGCTGATACATGCAGAAACGATGTCATAAAGAGAGAAACTTCACAGATAATGTTCATTCAACAAATAGACAATCTCTAAACAGCAATTATCCATATATGAATGGTTGATTGGATCATATATACCCTAGCTTCTAAAGCGTTGACCTCCCTAGATCATAAATATGACGAACCTTGTACAAAGAAGCAGCTGATTCAGATTCGACGGTTTGATTTGGAAGATGCCCAAGAGCTTGGAAGGCATCTAAAGCATCTAAAGTCAGCTGCCAGCCGCAAAGGGCAATAGCCCCAGAACTGGAACTGGAGCCATTGCTACTACTACAGCCGGCTGCAGCAACATTTCCATTCACCCAAGGACAGAAATAATTGTGGTGCTTAATTGGATCGAATTCCACCGATTCATCAAAATTGCTTTCTCCGTTTGGAGGCCCTGACCAAAGAGGACAAAAAGAGAATTAAAAACTCCAAAATAAGGAAATTGCAACTACTAGCGATGAAATATAGTGTACAAATTAATACAACCACAAGATTCGCAGAAATACAAATGAATGTGAAACTCAAAAGCCCCTAAACAATTCCACCGCTCGCCGCTGCGGCATCACAGATTGGCATTCCGCCTTAGAAGGCAAGATAATTATACAGTAGAATACAATTCCAACAAGTATGGTTAAAATTTAGAATTAGAGATTACTAAAAAATAAGAAATGATATGTAAAACTTAATTTTCTTCTTGCGTCCCTTTTTCTAGATCTCATTTTCCATGGTACTTAAAAGGCAAGGTGGATTCCTTCACATTTTCCTTTCTTTTCCTCTTTCTAGCAGAATCCATGAACCAAAGACAGCAGTAGTAGGAACGAATCATACTTTGGGTTTTAAAATCTTCATATTCTTCTAACCACCACCAGCTTAAATGAACAGCACAGTTATGACTAACAATAGTAGGCCAGACCACATGCAAACACAAAGATACGCCTCATAATAACAACTTCCCCTCAGCAAAGTTAGAAAATGATGCTATTATCTTCGTAACTAAAAAGCAGAAGGGATATGTAAATCCCAAAATAATCAAAGTAATCAATGATGATTGTTAACAGCTAAGGCACAAATACGCACACAATGGGCCTTGGTCAATAAGGCATTATCTTTTTGGTATATCATACAGAACGAAAATATAAAAGAATTAAGAACTAGTGCTGCAGAATGCATAAGATGTTTAGGATCAAGACGAAATGCAAAGATTACAAGACCTAGTGCAGCAGAACATAGATGTTTATGATAAAACAGAGTGCAAAGATAATAGGAATTTTTTTGATAAGTAAAGATAATAGGAATTAGTGCTGCAGACACTATAGATAGTAAATGATAAACCATGCTCTAAGACATTAAGTCTTAGGAAATCTTAGATTGGGTGGCTTCTATGGACTAGAAGATCTCTAATAATAAAGTATCTCCAAAAACTTCCAAAAGGTGTTCATGGTTTGCATATTAGAGCAGACTCTTTCTTTTCAACATGCCGAGAATGTGGAACTTTATATCCCAATAGCTTCTATTGCACACGTTCTATGTGGGTCTATGGAGTATGGCAGAGAGGGAGGAAGATAATAGAAAGAGACTGAAGAGATTTACCTATCCCATTTGCAACCAAATCACCTAAATTGGGGTATCCACATTCATCAGTAGGTGATGTCTTGCCAGCAGCTTGAGTCACTTCATCCTTGGATGCCTCGAAGCCAGACCACACAACAGCATTGCAAGAAAGAGAAGGATGGGCACTGTGCTCATGGGGTAATATACGCATGTTACTGGTTTTCTCACCACTTTCAACAGATTCTGCCTTGGCAGTACCATCAATTTTCGAACCACTATCTGCCCTTCCTACTGACCTTGACATCAAATCTTGACTCTCACCTAGAGGATACTCACGTCCCATTTCTTCAGGGACAAAATCACCCATTAGTCCAGGATCAGGAGCAAACTCGCCAGTTTGGCCCTGATTTTCAGTTACCTCAGCAACTGGTTCCACATCACCAACGACACTATCTGCTCTATGAACAGAAACATCAGCCCCGTGAATCTCAGCTTCATGACTAGCACCCATGCCAACACTTCCGCCACTGATACCAAAACTAGGACCATCCCTCCCATGACCAGTAGCAGTTTCTGTGTTCAAAACTTCCTCACCATCATTTGTGCTGCTAACACCTATTTCACCGGCATTTCTAACTGCAGGTGGACAAGTACTCTGCTGTGCTTGAATACTGAAGTTCAATTCTGATGTTTCATTCAGATCCAGATTCTTGGACATTGTCAGAGAAGGGTAATTGTCGTCGTCTATGTCCCCAGGATGATTTTCAACACTGTCCATAGAATCATTATCAGCACTATGGCAAAAAGTGTCCATTGCAATAACTGAGGAAGCACGTGCTGAATCTCTCGTGGATGGTAAACCAGTAACTTGCTCATGTCCTTGGTGAAAAGGAACATCTCTTTCAATCTCGAAAAACAATGTCTGGCTAGGACCAGCACCAGATGAATCCCTCCTGTATGATGACTGATATGTTTCAAAAACATGAGATTCCCGACTGCGTTTAGAAGGGCCAACAGAATACTGTTCACCATCATTTACTTCATCGCCATCTCGGTCAATCACAGTACCCTCAACACTATCTGTCTGTCGCATCATTAAGTGTGGTCTGTCAACAGTGCTCCCTCCTTCATCCAAGTTCCGCTTGCGAGTACTAGGCCCTCGGGATTCGTAAGACGCTGCACGATCCCCAACCTCACTACTGGCAGGCTGCCCAATAATAAGATCCCTGCCTATACTTGCATCTTGGTATTGTTCAGACAGCACAGTTCTGTTCAAACGTGTAGAGGATAATCCACCACCCATGGTAAGATTTAAATCTACCCCAATATTCGAGAATGTCTTCGCCTCCCCTGTAGTTGCAGCTTCATCAAGGTCCTCGGTCTGCTCTTTTTCCATGCCATCAGTAGCAACCCATCCACTAATTCCACTTGCAGCACTTGCTCCACGGGTTAGTGCCATTTTCTTGCTTGTTTCAGGAACATCACTGCTATTAGGAGCAAGGCGAGCAGGACGGGCAACAGTTACGAAATTCAAGATTCTGACTGTTGCTCCACATAGACTACAATCTAACAAAGGCGACCTTGATTCACATTTTGACGAGGGTCCTAGCCATTCATTCTTTCCAGAACCTTTTTTAGTTGAAACTGACATTGCCTTCTTGCCAGGGCCACGGTCTCGTTGATGATTAGATTCTCTCATTGGGCCAACCGAGTATCCATTTCTAGCTGATTGTGCTGAATGCTCTTCACAGTCTTGAACATTCGGAAGCCATCTCGGCTCCCACCCACACAAGCTTATCAGCTTTTGGGCCTAAAGTAGGAAAATGCAACTATATTAACTAGGAAATGATAAAGAATGAAGAAAAAAAGCACTACCAATTTACCAGAATATGTATTCTTACACGTGAATATATACAGAAAACATCTTCTTTAGTGCTCTCTAATCCTGGCATAAGGTCTGCCTTAAATCCAGATTCCCCAGCTGTGAAAGCTTGTAACTGAACCAAAAAACGGTCAATTTCTGGGCTTCGAGATATCCGCATCTGCTCCAGAGCCAATGCAGCCACAATAGGCAGGTAGGGAAATTGGAGGAGTCCATCACAGCGGTCCTTGTAACCGCCGATCAGAGCTGATGGAGGAGTAGGAGGGAACTGAACCAAGCTTTCAGCACAGCTATTTCCTCTCCAAGGACAACTGACTCTATGCCCTCCATCAAGCTGTTTGGCGAAGTCCTCCCCAGCACTATCAGCTATTTGAAAAATGAAATTATAAAACTGAAAACATCAGTGATTAGGCATGCAATGTCTATATTATTGTCTAATCACTGAAAACATCAGTGATTAGACAATAATTGAACGCAAATTTCTTACATAAAATGTAACAAGCTGAGGTTAGTTGATATCTAGGAACAACGACAACAACACAGAGACACGCATTTAGAGAACATCATAGCACAAACTTGTAATACAGCTGATTAGTCTGAGCTCTAGCAATCAAGTCACTCCACTGTAAACCTAGCAGAATTTTCAGGAGTGCACAAAATCTTGATCAGTTTGTTTCATATTGTAAGCCCCAAACTTAGCAAGCAATCTCTACTAAACTTATTACTTTCTCTCTAGCCATGAGCCACAAAAATAATAAAGTTGAGACTTGAGAGTCAAGCCTCCCCCCCCCCGCGTAAAAAAAAAATTCCCCACTTTGATTACTAATGCTGGCTTCATCTCCTTAAAGAGAAACTATGAAATATCAAAACTAACAAACCCTCCACACAACCAGGGGCGGACACACATTAACCAAAATGGATGCAAGTGAATCCACTTTCATTTTTAAGTGTTGGAGTTTGTGTTACTGCTGGAAGGATTTTTGTTTATGAATCAAATGACTAAATGAATATCACATGGATTACTTTATTGGTTTTTAATGAATTGTGTTTGATTTGATGTTTGATTAGGTGGTGTTGTTCTTCTTGCTCTTAGCTAACTGACAAAACTCAAAAGGTACATCTATTTAATTTAACTTTTAATTTTTGTTTCTCTTTTGTTTAAATAGTATTCATAAAAAATTGTTGGTTTGAATCATTGAATGTGTGATGTCCGAAATTAGGGCTTTTTTATTTGGTTGGTAGAATACTTGGAATTAATTGACTTGTTACCTTGTTGGATACTTGGGTTGGGTTTGTCAATTGTCAATTTCTTGAATTTTGAGTTCTTGATGTTATAATTGTGAATCCACTTAAGAATTTTCACTGCACACAACTAGCTTAAAAATGAAGGATTTGGTGTTAACCAAAACTTGACCGAGTTTGAGATATCCATACACTTGACTTCTAAAATTTAGTAGTCTTCTGGGATGAAAGAAATCAAGAATCAAGTAGTAGGACTATCATTTACCAAGTTTCATGGCATATCACACCACCACATACATCCTAGATACTCCACTCAGAAATGCATTGCTCTAGGTAAGTTGGGTTGCAGGAATTTTCTCAATACGCTACCAATGCCATATAACTGAAACTCAAGACCTAATAGGTTATTGCATATACGAAACAGATTTACTCTTTGACCATCAGAGTCACTGTAACTAAAGGCATATATTATTCAATTTGGATAAAGAGGTGACCAAATGCCGCCTGGATCTCAGGTTAATGCATCAAATGCCAGTGAAATTTCAAAGTAGCCGCGAGATGACGCTAACATGGAAATTTTTCAAACGAAGGACTCTACACATTGGGCCCACGAGAACAGATACATCCCACATGCATATTATGTAAGTTTGTGTATATATAAAAGACCTCTCATTAAACACCAAGAAAAATAAAAATAAGTTACAACAAATTCAACGTTCTTAAAGGCATCATTCACTCAAGTTGAAATACTGAGACTTGTAAGTTTTATCTTGAAATAATTAATCCACGTGCTGAGACTTGTAAGTTTTATCTTGAAATAATTAATCCACGTTAAACTCTTAATTTTCAACTCATTAAAACGAATTGCCATTTTGGACCAGGTGTTAGTAGCAGGAAAGTGGCAGGACTCTAAAAACAAAAACAAAACAAAAAAAAGCCTAAAGCTGGGTATAAGAAGGTCACCCACTTTTCCCCTAGCATAAGTCTCCCAACAGACTTTGGAAGCCATTTCCTAACCACAAGCTAGCACAATCTTACGACATGTAACCTGATCTCGGAGATTTCTCCCCCCACCCCTTCTCCCCCGACACACCACAAAATAAAATAAAACAAAATAAAATAAAAAAGAGGTAAAAGCTATTGCATAAAGTTTCCCAAAAAACACATAAGTTCAATGAAGAATTTTTTTAGTGGCACAAGTCCGAAGAAGGTTCTATATTCCAACTACTGTGAACTTCAAAGTTTTGATGTATCATGTATCCATTGTTTGAACAAGATTTCTGTCTCATCCATAACAATTTAACTTTCAAGCTTTAATTTATCGCCATTCGTCACATCAAGCAATGTCTAATGTTTAAGCAGTCAAAAAGGTTAAAAAACATCCAAAAAAATTTAAAAATAAGAAAAGGTTGAGAAACATCCAAATCATTAAAATCCTTGACCATTATTTATACAAGATAATTATCCCAAAAAAAGCGGTAATTTGGGATTTTATTAGAGTACCTTGTTAATCGTCAAATACATGTTTCTCTGCAGAATGACAGAGACAGGAGTCTCTGACACATAGGAACATACATGATAACGTTCTTTAGTTTAAAATTTTATTTTATTTATAAAAAAGCACACATTTTGAGGGGACTAGGTGGGCAAGCGTGGGTGGATGGGTGTGTTTCTATTCTATCTACAACTTGATATTTGAGGCCTGCTTATTTTTTATTGGATTGCTATGGAAATTTCAAAATTTTCATTTTTCTTGGCATTTATCTTCAATGAAAAAGAAATTATTATTGAAAGGGAGAAATACAGGATCAGAATTGAGGACAAGACCACCAATGTGAGCAGTTTTGAAACTGAAATTGTTAAACCCTCATCTAATCACAGCATAACCATGATCGCAAAACTGCATGTGCAATGAATATGGCAGATATAGTGGGCAAAAGCTTAACCCATGCCCGGTATCTTATATTAACATCAAAATTCACCTTCAGTAGATGTCCATGTAGCTGGTGAGATAAAATTCAGGCTAGCACCACAAGACTCGCATTCAATCGTATCAACATCCACACTTACCCAGCCCCTCCTGGCACAGGCAAGAGAACTAGCAGCCTGAAACAAAGAGTAGAACAGTAAGTGATATCAGCAAAACAGCAAGTATGTCCGCACATTCATCTAAACCAAAGGACAAGATACGAGGACTATATCATATGGAATGCCAATAGTAACACAAATTACCAATAGACACAGGTTAAATTAATGCTAAAAAACATGCACTAGCATTTTAATACCATCCCGAAAGGAATCGATGAGCACCACAGCAAGTTAAGTGTAATTACGTGCAAGAAACGGTAACTTCTTTCATCAGTTAAGATTACTGTCACAAAATCAACACTTAAATTAATTTAACCTGCTCCAAAGTTTAATCAACACCACCACTACCTAGAGCCATCGATAAAGCACCACTCTAGCCACCTTAGTTTACCATTACTTCCAAGGCATCACCATGTCTTGATCCTTAATCGGTAACCACCATCTCAAGCCCAATATCATTACAAAAACCACAATGCAATTTATTCATTATGTTGACAAGATGATTCACAGGAGCATGTGAAAGAGGCAGAGCTAGTAATACTTATTGGCTTGCGGTACCAGTGTTTTAATTTGGTAAGTTGAAAATAGAAAACCTGACATGTTCCCCAGAAAGGACCGGATTCAACCAATAATAGATTTTGCTAGTCTTGAAAAGTGAATGAAAAAAGGAGAAAAGAAAAATGTAATATTCTCCATACAATAAGTCAGTTTAACATATTTTATCTACGAATATGAACATCAAAAGGAACTAACTTGGGTTCAAACCTTGGGCTTTCCAAACCAATTTGACGGCTTAAATGTAGACAGCCGCTTTAGTAAATCACTCCTTTCCCATGGTCTGCATGAAGGCTGAGATGAACCAAGAGCTGAACCACCAGCACTTGTGCTCAATGAAGCCCTCATTGGTTGGGAACCAATCCTAGAAAGAGAACCTGCTTTGGAACCCTGTCCATGACCCAACCAGTCTATACTGCCAGCATTATTTGCAAAAGCAGGAGATGATGCCCCAGCAGAACTGAAAGATCAATAAATTCAAAATTGATATGCTTCACAATTTTAGTTGCACATAAATTCAACATCCATTCAACAATGAAAACACAAACTAATAATATGAAATTCTCATGATGACAACAATTTGACTTTGATTCTAGAAACCCAACACAAGCAATGCACCTCCAAAATAGAAAACACACCAAAAAATGTGAACATCCTTACCCCCTGGCAAATTTCCATGTTCCAGGCTGACTCCTAATTGGTTTTCATGCTTATACTAGCTTTCTAGTAATCCTACTTCAATTGAATTTAATGGATCGCATGAAACAATGAATTGGCTGCAGCCCAACAGAATATTTTTTAAAGAGAGAAATGGGTGAATGATTAATTTATCAGTCCAAGTCTTACAGATATTGACACGGGACAGGAATAAAAGGAAGACAATGTTCTTCGTAGAACGCAAATTATCAAACTTTCTCTAAGAAAATAATCTGTATTATCCCTAAAAATGAAAATATCCCAGAGTACATAAAGGAAAAGAAAACTGTAAGATTAACTGTCTAAGAAACTCCAAATAACTGATCTAGTAAACTGCCTAATAACTGTTTTGTCTAAATAACTGTTTAAATTAAAAACAGTCATTAAGATCTAGACAACAGCACGTTTTATGATACAACGTGGGCTGCTCCGCATCATTCTCCCCAGGTTGGAAGAAACTCGGCCTTGAATGATCCAGATGATAACGTGACAAATCAGCAACGTTGGGGTTTTCCCATTAAATGAAAGAAGATCAACCTTCAAGCGAAAGTCTTGCTTCCCAAACTGCTGTGGTGCTCTGTAGTTTGGGTTTATGCCCCCCCTAATCCTTCAACTTCTTCATCTATCGACATCATCCTGTTGGGGTGTAACACGGGATTGGCCTGATGTGCCTGAGCAACTCTCTGGCGTCCGGCCTCACCACCTGCGTTTCCCTGGACAGGCCGCCTTGCCCTTAACTCTGTCTCTGTTCGCTCTACACATCCAGACAAAGTTTGAAGCGCTGTTGCTACTGCTCGAACCTCTCTGAACATGTCAGAGAGAGAAACATCCTCACCATTGTTGTTAGCCATCGCCAAGGAGAAACCTTGCTATGACAACTGACACAGGACAGGAATAAAAGGAAGACAAAGTTCTTCGTAGAACGCAAATTATCAAACTTTTTCTAAGAAAATAATATGTATTATCCCTAAAGGAAAATAAAACTGTTTAAGATTAACTGTCTAAGAAACTGCAAATAATGGTGTAATAACTGATCTAGTAAACTGCCTAATAACTGTCTTGTCTAAATAACTGTTTAAATTAAAAACAGTCATTAAGATCTAGACAACAGCACGTTTTATGATACAACGTGTGCTGCTCCGCATCAGATATGCTTGATAGTTTCCTCGTCTTAAGCAATAATCCCTAGACTATCTCAAAATGAAAATTAAACTTGGAAAAAGAGAAAAATAAAATGAGAGATTTCAAATCTCCACATACCTAAAGCAACAGATATCAATATCTGATGTATGATAAGATAAATAGATTACACTATAGTAATATGAAGGCGCAAGGGGCGGGAGAGATGGCAAAGGCACTCAGGCAAAGACCTTAAAGTCCTTGTTTCCAATCCACTTACCAACAAGGACTTACCTATCAAAAAAAATGAAGGTGGAACTTTTTCTGGGTAATGTCCACTGAAGGAATTTTACATGCAAAGGCCATAGACCAATGAGCCAGAATAAAACATATAATACCTAATTATAAACCTACAACCCTCAGCTGATAGGAGAATCACAAAATTCCCGAATCCCTAGATTCAAATCAACAAAATCCACCTAGCTTCTCACGCTTTCTCAGCAACCAAACAGCACATTTCACTTAAATTATCATAAACAAATTAAACAACGAATTTTTAGAACAATTCTTCGAATGGAGCGCAAAAACCCCAAAAATGATTGCGACGCATCAGAACAAGTAGGTGTATGTATATATGACGAAATTCTTCAGTTACCTAGCGGCCGGAGTAGCTGCCGCAGGAGGTGAAGACGATTTTGGAACCAGAAGCGGGTCGCCGGAGGAGCTTATAGCTTCTTCCCTCATGGTTTTCCCCTCTCTGTCTGTCTCTCTCTCTCACACACACACACACTCAGTCTCCTCTCTCTTTCCTTCACGACCTCTGTTTGTTCGTTTACTAATTCGACTCAATTTTGCAACTTGTTTGATTTGCTACAGTAATAGTTTTTCTAGTCACGTGTATTGTACGTGATACGCGTTCACCCACACAAAGGATATACCGGGCATGAAAGGTCTCCTTTCCCATGAGATGACCCTCTATTTTCATTTTTTTTAATGATAAAAATATTTTCAATTTTGAAGATAATTTTATATCTTTCAGCTCATAAATAGATTCCATCATATTTTTCTAAATTAAAAACTAAAACTTCTAAGTAAACCCCTCACTCCAAAACAAATATTTCACTTTCTTCCCAACTTTAAAATATTCATCTCTTTCATATCTAACTAAACTCCTCAATACATACTCATTATTCTCAAGTCATTGTTTTTCACCTTTATTTTTCCTTCAACAAATATTTTTTTTTATTCTCAAACATATTTTGTTCTCTTTCATCTTCCCCTTATTTTATTGTAAAAATCTTCTTCCACAACCAAACATCTTCTTCAACTTCCAAAAAAACATAGGGCTTCAACATTTGGTGTAAAAAAATCAAGTATAGATGAAAAAAAAAAACAATATGACTATTGTGGTAAGCATTTAAAACGTTTTTTGCTTAAACTTGTTTTAAAAACAAATTTTTTTCTTCTTAAAAAAGAGGTTCTTGTCGTGTACGGTTTGAACCTAGAGTATCGAACATCTTTGAAATGTTCGGTAGGCTCTAGCCGAACATTTCAAAGATGTTCAGTACTTCAGGTCCGAACATCTTTATATCGTTCCATCTACACCTACCGAACATTTATGATTTGTTCCACCCTGAGTGGCCGAACTTTTTGTAAATGTTCAACTGGTGGCGGTTGAACATTGTTTCACCTACATACCTCTTTTGTCAATTTTTCAACTAAAGAAGGAGATGAAAATGGGTTATGATGAAAATGGCTTTGTGTTTTGGGTGAAGGATTGCGCATAAGAAGGAGCATAAAGATTGAGCACCAATGTCTCTAGGGAGATTAGTCACGCAGAAGAAAGTCGTTCTTCGTATTGAGGGGAGGGGTATTGGTTTATTTGGAGATGAATAGTGGCGTGTTGGGTTTTGAGGGTGGGTAGTGTAACGAGATAGAAAGTCGTTCTTCGTATTGAGGGAGGGGTATTGGGTAGGGAGATGTGGTGGCGTGTTTTGGGGTGGGGTGGGTAGTGAACATTGTGTGCATTTAAAAGGTTAAATAGGAATAACCACTTTTATTTTGAGGCATAAGGGCAGGGGGCACTACAAATTGATGTCGCGTAATGAAGCCCCCAAGCCACAGCGTCGAGCAATTGAGTGGGAGGGAAATCCTTTAAACCAGCAAGTTCAACAACAACAAGTCTAGAGAAAGCAACAAGAATCGTCAGCGGGGTTGTTCTGGTGTGCGTTCTCGTTTGGGACCAGAGTGGGAGAGGATTCGGCCTGATCTCGTCGTCATTGTAGATCACCTTCTCCACGAAGGTCGCGTCCCAGATCCTCGTTCACCATCCCCGCGAAGATCACATGCTCGCAATCATCGCACTCCATCTCCCAGGAGGTCTCATGCTCGCTGGTATCGCACACCTTCTCCTGGAAGATCACAAGTCCATCTGTCACACCAGTCTAGAGAAAGGAGGGAGTTGCATCAGCCAAACGCACAGAAACATTTAGTGGTTAATGAGCCAGTGACTCAGCTCGCAGGTGTAGCCCAGGCACATGTGGCGCGGGTCGTGGGCGTTCTTTCGGCTCCCAGGAGCTATGGGACCCCAGGGCCCCTCGTGTGCCAAGGATGCAGTTTCGGCTAGAGTGGTTTGCCTGACCTTGATATGCAAGAGTTTGAGGATTTGAAGTGCCAGAATGGAGGCATGGGAGGGAGGCAAGGCTTTGGATGGGAATTTTAGATGCGTCGGCTAGTCAGTTAGCCCCTTGGATTGAGAATGCACCTCCAGCACAAAGGCTTATTTTTCCAAATGTTAAGGAATATACAGGGAAGACAAAGGCGAGAGATTGGCTGATGTCTTTTGAGCCCCAGATAGGTCTTGTCACATCAGACGAGGCATTGAAGATTCGAGCTTTTGTGGGAGCATTACAAGGGAAGGCACTGGCTTGGATGGGAGCTCTTCCTCGCAGATCTATCAACAATTGGGCTAGCCTACGGACAAAGTTCTTAGCAGACTTTGGGACCTCGGGAGCTGACTTGTCTAAGGTTAAGCAAGGAGCCCATGAATCAACCGCTAGTTATTTAGAGTGGTTTACGAAGATGCTCGAGCAAGTTCCTGGATTGTCCGAGCATGAGGTTACTTTATGTTTTGAAAAAGGTTTGCTCGAGGGAGAAGACGGATTGAGGTCTGAGTTGAGCATGCGAGAGCCCAAGATGTAGGATGAGATGTTGATGAGGGCTCAAAAGTGGTGTGCGGGGGAGACCGTGAAGAAGGAAAAGAAGAAGGAAAGTGTCGGGGTGGGGGGAGCTGGGGCTAACCCAGGTATGACAGTGCGGGTGGCGGTTATAATAGAGGCAAGTCACGGTATGATCGCCGAAGGGAATTTCTTCGAGAAAGTGCTCTCACCCCGCTCAACACATTGCGGGAAGATATAATGTATGAAATTCGAGATGAGCTTCCTCGGCCACCGCGCATGAATCCCGAGACGACAGATTCCCGGGATCGAACTAAGAGGTGTGCCTATCATGATGATTATGGGTATACGACGGAGGAATGTTGGCTATTGAAAAAGGTCATTCAAAAGTTGATAAATGAAGGCCGGTTAGACCGGTTCAAAAGAGATGGAGGTAACAGGGGGAATGCTCCCCGAAGAGATGCACCCCCGATTAGAGGGGTAATAAATGTAATTATAGATGAAGAGCCCACGCCCACTCAACTCGGCAAGCAGATTTATTCATTTGTCAAAGGTGGTAGATCGCCCGACCACTCTGCAAGCACGAGAGGAGACAATACAGTTTACTCGTGGTAGTCGAGTAACGTGGCGAGGAGATCCTTAATGTCGTTTACTGCTTTGGTCGATGGTTAGGTTGTGCCACGGGGAATTTTAGTGAATCTTTGGAGCTGCTTAGAGATGTGATGTACTACTCTTGCTTCGAGGGCTTAGAGTTGAAGGATGAACGCCTTAAGCCTTATGCAGGGACTTTGGAGGGCTTCACCAATCATAAAGCTAGTAAAGAGTGATCGAGTGGAAGTTTTCATCGATGAAGGCAGCCGCACTCGAGCTGAAAAAGTCACCTTTATGGTGATTGACTTGAAATCCCCCTATAACATCGTTTTAGGGGTGCCAAACATGACCAAATTCCAAATGGTCGCTTCCATTCTTCACCGGTGAGCCAAGTTTTACACTGATCAAGGAGTGGGGGCATTGAAGAGTCAACCCCGGGCGGTCCTAGAGTATGTACAGGATAGTCAGAGGAAAAAGCAGAAGTTGACTTTGGAGGATGGTGAGCAGAAAATCACCATTAGCACTAAGAAAAAGTCTCAGGTAAATGTGGGACCTTCAACTATTGCTATGGTCAGTGAGGGCTTGGAACCCGATGAGCAACATGATCGGGAGGAGGTCACTTGTCCTTTGCCGACATTGGGGTCGGAGGGACAAGCCGCGCAAGCTGTGGATATTGAGCTAGACCAGTTTTATGCAGTGGAGACTCAGGCTGAAGAAGAAGAGAAAGTAGAATGTGACACATTCAGTCTGCGGGATGAACAGAGTTCTGACTCGAGGCGTGAAGAGGTTGTCATTAATTACGATTACAAGCAGAAGATAAAGATTAGCGAGAACATTGTCGGTGAGGCTCGGGCTAACTTGGTCAAGCGGCTCAGGGAGTAGCTTGGATGTGTTCGCGTGGAGGCGGAGGATATCTGAGGGTTAGCAAAGATGTTGCGGTTCTTTGCCTTGCGTGGATCCGACTTTCGAGGCCAATACGGAGGCCCGAGTGTGTATGAGAAAAGGACAAATCAATCAAGGAAGAGATAGAGAAATTGCTCAGTGCGAACATTATTGAGGAGATACATTATCCGACCTGGCTGGCTAATGTAGTCATGGTCAAAAAGTCGAATGGGAAATGGAGGATGTGTGTGGATTTCACTGACCTCAATAAAGCTTGCCTGAAAGATTACTATCCTCTTCCTCGCATTGACAAGCTGATGGATGCTATAGCAGGCTTTGAGTTCTTGAGTTTCATTGATGCATATTCGGGGGTATCATCAAGTGAAGATGAACGAAAAGGATAAAGCCAACGGCGTTCGAGCGGCCAGTGGGCTCTACTACTGAAAATGATGCCATTCGACTTGAATAATGCAGGAGCTACTTATCATCGGATGGTGAATAGGGTCTTCAGCTCGCAGATCGGTAGAAATGTCGAGGTGTACATTGATGATATGGTGGTGAAGACCAAAGGGAATGATCATACTGTTGATTTGGAGAGAGACCTTCGACAATCTCAGAAAAAACAACATGAAGCTTAACCCGAGCAAGTGTGTGTTCGGGGTGAAGGCGGGAAAATTCCTGGGATTCATGGTGAATGAAAGAGGTATCGAGGCCAATCCGGAAAAAATTAAGGCATTGGTCACTATGAAGCCTCCTCGCTGCATCAAGGATGTCCAGAAGCTTAACGGCCGAGTTATAGCCCTTTGTCGTTTTATTTCCAAGTCAGCGAAAAGGTGCCTACCATTCTTCAAAGTGCTTCGTGGAAACAAAGGGTTTGAATGGACAAAGGTGATGTGCGCAAAAACGCAACTCGGGCAAGATTACCCGGCCGTATCAAGTAATAAAGTTCGTAAGTACGAGTCGATCCCACGAAGAATACGTATAATTCTCACTCCAACTAAGTACCGAAATTATGCTAACTAATTATGTTTGAGCGAAAATAAAATGAATTAAAATCTAAAAAAATAAACAACCTAGAAAGCAATTAAAATCTACACTACTGCGAAGGTGGTTTGGCAACAACAAATCAAGATAAAAATATAGGAACGCAATATTTCTAGTCTAGCCGATGTTTAATTTAATCTTCTTTTTACTTTTCTTTAACTCAAGTCTTGGTTGCCGGACGCGCTATTTTATTCGCTACGGGTTTTCGCTACGTATAACAAATCTAGCTATCTCTCAACCTTGCTACGGGCTCATATCATCGCAACACATAACATAGGGGAGAAAATAACTGCATGTGTAAACAAGCATCCAAAGACTATCTACGCACGATCTCCTTTCGGTCTCACGCCATGCAAACTACTATTGTGATTTTCGGAATAACAGGAAGGGCTTTCGCTTCGTATCCTATCATTATAGTGATCATCTAATAGTTCGATACGCCATTAAAAGCATGAAAAACACACAATAATAACCAAACGCATTGGTAAGACTTCGCAAAAAGAAACTCTCTACATTTTTCTACAATTCATGTTGGTAGCCGAGACAAATAAAATTGTTTAACCACGGGCTCTCGCATCTTATAGTCAACCCTAACCTCCCCGACCTCGCGAATGGCTAAAGTGGTTCGATCGCGTGTCAAACCTAGTCTCATTTTGGCTATCGGTGTGTGTCACAAAACACCAACTATTAAATTGATTGGTCCGAAATATAAAGGTAGCTCTCGCGGATCCTAAATATTTCTAAAATCATTTAATTATTAGCTAGATAATTAAAAACATTAATTTCACAAAATAATAACCAACATAATTGTGTACTAAATAAAGAGATAAATTAAATTAAAACACTACATTTAACATAGAAAAATAATTGCATTCCATAAATATTTTAAGCACAAACCAAATCAACATTTACAAAATAAATCAACCCAAGAAAATTATAACAACTATCAAGAATAGAGGTAGGAAGAATTAAACCGAACAGGGCCGTTCCTAGCATTTAATTGGCCCAGGGCGAAGCTCAAGAAATGACCCTTATTTAATAACCAAAATTAATATTTAGAAAAAATTACAGGTCGTTCCATTTTTTGAAACTTTTAATCGCTAAAATACACCCTTTTTATTTTCAACCAGAAAAAGTGACTTTTAGTGGTACAATGACTACGATACCTTTAATGAACCGTAAGCACGCTATGGAGGTTATAATTTTTGCACCGCGATTCATCAATTTTATCGTATTATTTTTTGCAATGTGGTTCAATAGTGTAATTGCTAGTCTATTTTTGAACCGTGATTCATCAATTTTTATTTAATTAATTTTGCACTGCGGTTCAATAGTGTAACTACTAGTCTATTTTTGTTCCGTGATTCATCAATTTTAGTACATTAATTTTTGCACTGCGGTTCAATAATGTAATTGCTAGCCTATTTTTGAACCGCGATTCATCAATTTCAGTGCATTAATATTTTCCCCTAGTATTTAGACATAAGTGACCCAAGTCATAACATACTCAAAAAAAATATTAAGGCTATAACTATTACTAATTGGGCTGTTTGAGAATTGTCGAATTGGAATGTATGAAGTGAGTCAGGGCCGTGTCTTAAGTTTGAGAATTGTTGAATTGGACTGTTTTATTTTGATTTTGGGATCTCTTCAGCTAGCTACCTAAAAAAAACACTAACTCAATATAATACTATTAGTAATACTCACAAAATTTTGGGCCCCTAATTAGCTTGGGCCATAGGCTGGTGCCCAATCTGCCCTTGCCCAGGGCCGGCTCTGAAACCGAAGAAATAGCATTCCGGGGTTGAAATCAATTGTAAATGCATCATTGGCCCTTGATTTAAAGCTCCAAACCTTCAATGGTGATCAAGCATCGGAGATTTGGTATGATTTTGGAAGGAAATGGGGCTGGTGCCCCATTAAGGGCTAATGCCCGAAATGGGGGCTTAGTTTTTGAAATGAAGTTGCCTGGAATATTAAATGGAGAGGGCACAAAGGATCAAGGGCTGCAGGGGTATTTTGGGAAGTGCAGGAGGAGTTTGGGGGCTAAAAAGGAAAGAAAAGATGAGGCTAGGTCGCGCTAGGGTCAGGGTCAACCCAGCAGAGACACGCGGGTTGCTCCAGGTCAAACGGGTGAAGGAGTGTGAGAGGAGGTGGGCAGGATGGCGGGTGAATGTGCTGGAGATGGGCGGCTTGGACGCGGGTAACCGGATCCAGGAAGAGGACCGAGTCAGGCCATGGAGGGATGCAGCCAGGGGAGGACACGTGTCACCAGCGGGAGATCGACAGCGCGCATGGACTTCTGGAAATTGCTCCGGTGCCCCTGAACTTTTGAATGTTAGCACCGCCTTCCAGACTTCTTACAGGTCTTCATTTTAGTCCTTTGTTAGCACAGTTACTCTCTGTTAGCCCCTGTTAGCTCAGACCTGTCTTGGATTCCTTAACGGACTTAACGGAATTTCACCAAATACTTTCCAATTCAAATTTAAAGCCCGGAATTGTCTCGAACTTCGTACTAAACACCGTATAAAAGCTTTATTATGCATGGAAACCTACATTAAGCACAAAAACACAAATAATAATATTTCCAAAGCATAATTAACTCAAAAATAGCACAAAATAGCAGAAAATTCCCTGGAAAATTCGTGGAAATCTTGCGCTCATCAAAAGGAATGTCAAGAGGCTTTCAAACAGCTGGTGAAATATTTGGGACAGCCTCCGTTGCTAAGTAGTCCGGTCCTCGGGGAGAATTTGTTTGTGTATCTCGCGGCTACAGAGTAGGATGTGGCTGATGTATTAGTTAGGGAAGAATGTAATCTCCAAAAACTTGTATTATGTTTCTAAGGCCCTCACCGAGGTGGAGGGACGTTATTTTAATGCAGAAAAGTTGGCTAGCTCGCTTGTTGTTGCTGCTCGGAAGCTTCGAGCTTATTTTTCTGCACATCCCATCATTGTGTATACCGACTGTAATACCCCGATAATTTTAGCTAAAATACTAATTGGCATTAATTAATATTACAATCATTTTGTACCTATATAATTAATGTTATAATTATTTGAGTTAATTTAATGGTTTGAACCTATAAAATAACTAATTAAATTGGTTTGGGCTTGGCCCACTTGTGACTAGATTTGATTACAATTCCTTAATAATATTACCTAATTAAAAATTGGTCTTGGTCCATTTAGTTTTAGGGTTAGGAAACCTAATAGAGTTTTTATATAAATAGGGTTGAGAGGGGAGGAAAAGAGAAGTGTACAAGAAAAAAAACGAAGAAGAAGAACATGACGGCAGCCTTCCCACTCCCACCGAGAGAGAGAGAAACAAAACCCGAACACCTTTCGTCTTTTTTCCTTTGGAGAAACGAGGTAAGTCTTCATTTGTGTTTTTCCATCATTGTTGTGATTGATAGAAAAGGGAGAGAGAGAGAGAGAGAATAGTAGGCTACAGATATGATAGGTTTAGTTATGAAATCAATTTTTTTAAAATGGGTGTATATATTATGAGCATGGAGTTTACAGCTACAGTTTGTGTGTGTGTGTGTGTGTGGAGTTATCATTAATAGGAATCTAGTATACTACATTATGGTGTACGGTTTAGATATAGATATATAATAATAATAATAATAATAATAATAATAATAATAATAATAATAATAATAATAATAATAATAATAATAATAATAATAATAATAATAATAATAATAATAAAAAACTATTTATAAATGTGTCTACATATATTAATTGGTACCTCGTTACGTTAAATGTTAGCTTCAGACGAACGAACTTGAGGTGATCGTAAGCGTGGGCAGGATTATTTTGCTAAGCATATCGAGGTAAGGGATTATACCTCTTTTAGGTCTCCAATTTTTATGTACCGTTTGTTAGGTTCTCATTACTTCCTTGATATCGATATTTTTGAAACGTACGCCGACTTTAAATCGGCATTTGAATTCGAACTCCGTTGCTTACACTTCTTTTGAACTCACAATTTGATTATCTGTTTATTCTCACATAATTATTGAATTTCATGTGAGATACCTTTGATATGGAAAGTACAATTTTTGGCGATGCCTGATTTTGTAAAATTATTTGATTACTTGAAATTCTACCATGATCACTAAGTTGAATTTATGACACTATCGATTTTTAAATAATGAATTTCGACTATTCTATTAATATTCATCTCTGAATTATTCCTGGTCAACTCCTCCTTAGTAACCGGAGGGGTTGTATATGAACTTACTGAGCATTGTTCGCTCACCCATTTATACTCTTCTTTCTCAGGTAATGAGTAAGATTTATTAGAGGATTTTGGCTCAGGTAGACCAAGATGACGGCTTCCGAGAATTTTAGATTTAGTCTTCCTTATTGAATTATTCGACAGTACTTTAAATTAATTATGGACTCATGTCAAGTATTAGATAGATTTTGTATTTAATTACTTTGGGTTTATTTTAGACTTTAATCAAGGATGTTAAGATTTAATCATTATGAGATCGGAACATTTATGAATTAGGTTATGATAGTTAGTGACGTGCCCAAATTGTGGGACCGCGGTGTCGGTGCCAAATTTGGGGCGTTACACCGACACACCTCTCAGAAAAATTCTGCACAAGCCGGACTCTTCTGGTCGCTTGCTCACCTGGTCAATTGAATTGATTGAGTTCGAGATCGACTATCAGCCTCGGCGGGCAATTAAAGCACAAACCCTAGCAGACTTTGTGGCTGAGACTAGTTTCAAGTATTCATGCGAGGAAGAGGTTTCTGCCCAGACTGCCTCAGCGAATGTTCCTATTCAGTAGCCTCGTCCAGATTATTGTTGGGAGTTACATGTGGATGGCTCGGCTAGCAGGTTTGGAAGTGGAGCAGGTCTTGTGTTAGTTCCACCCGAGCAGGATGTTGAGTTTGAAAAGGCTTTGCATTTCAAGTTTCCAGCATCAAATAACTAAGCAGAGTATGAGGCCTTGATCGCGGGGCTGGAGCTCGCGCAAGACGTAGGAGTGCGTGAGATAGTAATTTTCTGTGATTCGCAGTTGGTCGTGAACCAAGTTAAGGGTGATTATGATGTCCATCATCCGGGTTACGTTCGCTCGTACCATGGTGAAGGAAGTTTTGAAGTTTTGATTCTTGAGGCTGGCTTGAATTGGCCACGAGGATAATATGCGCGCAGACTACCTTTCCAAGATGGCCGAGGATAAAATTCAATCTTTGCATCCATGGGTCATGATTGAGTACTTGGAAGCCCCAATAATAGAGAAAGAAGTCATCATGGACATTGAGCCCGCTGCGAAGTGTTGGATAGATGATTTGAAGGCTTACATCGAGCAGGGAACGTTGCCTGAGGACAAGTCGGAAGCTCGGACTATTCAGAAGCGGGCATGCCTGTATATTATTTTGGATAAAATTCTTTATAGACGATCATATACTAGGCCTTTGCTCAGGTGTGTGCGGCCAAAGATGACCGAGGGCATGTTGGGTGAAATTCATGAGGGAAAATATGGAGGGCACCCGGGTCAACGGTCTTTGGCAGAAAAGGTTTTGGCTGTAGGGTTTTATTGGATTACTTTGAGGCGAGATGCATAAATGTATGTTCGGCAATGTGATAAGTGTCAACGCTATCCCCTGATATACCGATTTTGCAGAGATTCCAGTGGTGGCATCATGGCCGTTTGATATGTGGGGTATAAACCTCATAGGTCCTTTTCCCTTGGCTTGCTCAAAGTTTAAGTACGCAGTGGTGGCTGTTGATTACTTCACTAAATGGGTAGAGGCCAAGCCTTTGGCAACTATCGCTGAAGTCAATGTGATCGACTTTGCACGACATATATGGTGTCGCTTTGGGGTACCAGGGCAATAGTTTCGATCATGGGACTCGGTTTTGGAGAAATTCACAAAAGCATCTTGACGGATGCGTGTGAAGCATTAGCGATCATCGTCGCATATCCTCAAGGTAATGGACATTTGAAGGCGCCATAAGCAAGTCTGCGTGCCGCAAGAGAAATCTTGAAGATAAGGCAGGAAGGTGGGTGGATGAATTGCCATCAGCTTTGTGGGCGGTTAGAACAACGGTTAGAGGGCCCACGGGTGAGACATATTTTTCTTTGGTTTTTGGATCTGAGGCCATGGCACCGGTGGAGATGTATTTGCCCAATTATAGAGTATATCATTATGATACAGAGTCTAACATTGTAGCTTGGGCAGTCGATCTTGATTTGGTGGAGGAGAAACGGTGGGAGTCCAAAATGCGAATGGCTAATTATAAACAGCGAGCAAAGGCCCACCATGATAAAAGGGTCTGTGGTCGGTCATTTGCTGTGGGCGAGTGGGTTCTCCGTAAAATTGAAACAACATGCCATCGAGCATAATGGGAGAAGCTTTCTCCTAATTGGGAAGATCCTTTTCAGGTAGTCAGAATTGTTAAGGAAGGGACCTATATGTTGCGAACAGAGGAGGGCATCGAGCTTAAGCATCCATGGCATTGAGATCACTTGAAGAAATACTATCGTTGATTGGTATTGTGCAAGCTATTTATCTTTTTCTCCTATTTTGTAAGTTGGGATGAAATGAATGAGCATACATTGGCCTTCATCTTTTGATTATCTCGCTTACGGCGTTTAGCGCAAACTCGATTATACTTTTGGCAAGTAAGTTACGAGTTTGGAAGGTGCTAGGCACACAACTCGCCCTTTCGGTCTCAAAAGCGGTTTTTGGCTAAAGTACGCTTTTTGTTATATTTATTTAGCAAATAAACAAAGCATTAAAAACAGAAATAAAAGCAAATACATCCGCGACTTACATTATTTACTGGACTTACTGCGTTCTTCTTGCAATAATTACATATATATTTAAAATATTTGGCCATTATAACTCTTTTACATAGTATTTCCTAACTAAATCAAGGCGGCCTGACCGACTTATATTTTCTACATTGGGCGGGATTAAAGAATAACTTTATAAAAATAACGCCATTAAAGGCTATTACCTTTTAGAGCGGAGGGTGCTCATTCTACGTCATACAGAGAGGATACTTTTTGTGTTTTCGCGTGGTTTGGGCAGAGTGACGGCTTATTTTTGGTGGTTTTGGCTTGCTTACTCGGGCAGAATGACGGCTTATTTTTAGTGGTTTTGGCCTATTTATTTGGGCGGAGTAACGGCTTACTTTTGGTGGGTTTAGCCTATTTACTCGTGTAGAGTAACGGCTTACTTTATGATTTTTGGGTCAGAAAAATAGAATGGATATCTAACTAAAGGGCTAGGGATCACTTTAACCGGTTGGTTTTTGGTTTGGCGGAGTTTTGGCAGGGTTTAGAGGCTTTATAGAAGGATCACTCCCTATCTCACTTCACTCTCTATTTTTCTCAGCGTTAGGACGACGTAAAGAAATTTTATAAGGTTTTCTCTCTTGTTTCTTCCGAGGTTCTGAAAGTGAGTCCCAAGGCCTCTATTTATAGCTGAAGGAGAGGACTCATCCGGGATAACAAATTCCTTCTTTGTGCTCAAAATCCTTGTACACCGTAGCCTGAAATTGCCAATGCACGTTAAGTCCGGTGTATCAGTAACTAAACAGGCGCGGCCATATGCTCCTCTTAGCACCGCGCGAAAGCCCCTTTTAGGCCGCGCCAGCCCAATATTCCTCTTTCAAATTTTGTACTTTTATCCCTCGCATTTTACTGTTTTGTGCATCTTGCTTTGCCTTTTGCATTTTTAACTCATGTAACTTGATATTTGTTAAGTTTAAACAGTTCTTGATATCACATTCCAGAGTTACATATCAGGGGTATAAAATTGGGGTGTCTACACACACTTAATACTTCTTTCAAATGCAGATTAAGTAAATCAATTAGAGAATAGCTTTTCTAAAGATAAATTCATTTGTAAAAAGCTCATAGATATATAAGGACTGAGAGATAAGGTATTTTTAAGAACATATGAATTTATTCAAAGATAAATTACATATTACATCAGTCTAAATAATCTATGTACAGTTTCTGGCTTTGTCCACCCAAGCCTCAATCCTTACTTAATTATTCATTCAAGAATCTTTAAGCGTGAGGGCAATAGGAGACGAGCAGCTATGAGAAGGAAGGGATTTTCAAGGTCGTTCAGATAAAAATTATCTGAATGATTGAGTGCAAAGCATTCGACCTTCCATGATGAATGATTATTGCACAATCAACATCATTTGTATTGAAATATAAATCTGAAGATATGAATGCAATATCTACAGACATCTCTTCATTTTCTTCAGACATAATCTTAACATCAATCATCAGATCTTGATCTCTGTCTATTGAAGTTTCTGATCAATCTATTCTCTTTCCAAGCTTTTCTTCCTAGAAATCCATTGAAGGTGTTTTGCTAAGATCTGGATGAGTTCATTTGCAATGCGTGTAGATATACGAGATACGTTGAAGACGATCTCGTTGTGATCTCTTTTCTTTGAGGCTCTTGAGTAAGTTGAGTTACTCGCTGCTCATCATCTGTTATCTCATCTGTGAGTTGTTTTCGATGATTATCATTTTTTGTCTCGGGGTACGAGAGGATTTATATAGCGAAGTCAATATGATCGAGAGATGAAGATTTGAAGTTTCTATCCGTTTAGAGATGAAGTGGTTGAAGTCTATCGGATAGAGATCTTTGTCCATAAGATCTTTAACTATTTGGAGCAGAAATTTAGTCCTGTAGATATTGGAACTTGTTGTCTGTCAGACTGTGTTGATAAGTCTCTGAAGAGTAGGTCTGATGTCTATTGCACTGTCAGGTGGCCTGTTCAATAAAGTAATTACTTTTTGACTTTATCAGACTACTTGAGTGAGAGAAAGTCTTGTAGCTTTTAAGCAGATTTCCGAGACTTGAACATATTTGTCTTGATTTGAGATGCTTCTAGACTTTTTCTCTCGAGCACGTGCGATTTCTGTGTCCGCCGTGGAATGCTTCGAGCCGTTGGAAACAAGTCTCCGATTCAGAGAACCGATGTCTCAGTAGTGCGGGGCTTAACTTGTAGATGTCTCTAAGTGGTGAGTCTCAAGATGTTCTAATCTTTATCACTAAAGGCTTTTGACATAGGCGCAAGTCTTCGAGCATGCCCCGTGCCGGGTCAGTGCCGGTCTGCTTCAATCATCATGTAGGAAGGTAGGACTTGATCAAAGTTACACCTTAATCTAAGACATATGTGATGTCACACGAAAGTTGCCACGCTAACATCGCACCATTTTTAGCCACTCGTGATGACTCACTTAATGGGGGCAAGCAAATCAACATATATAGAATATGCAAGGTGATAACTAAATTATCAAGAAGCATATTCCAACAATAATAACAATAATAATGATAATAATAATAATAACAATAATGATAATAATAATGATATAATAACAATAATGATAATAATAATGATATAATAACAATAATGATAATAATAATGATATAATAATAATAAGTCTTAATTATTACCTTATGTTAATTACAGTCACTAATTAGGGGATGTGGAGAGTGGACGTTACTTCCGTTGAAAAGAAACGATGGACGATTACAGTAGTGGAGGAGCTGAAGAGGTTGCTCACGGTGAGTATAAAGAGAGTTGTGCCTCTTGTTTCAAAGATCAAGAATCGAACAACAAACCGAGAGTTGAGAGAGTCGTTGTGGAGACAAAAAGGTGACGGAGACTCGGAGAGTGACAGCGGGTTGGATCGCGGGTGCACCTCGGCAAGTTTTGAGATTTGGACAAGAGTGGTTAGCTTTATTCCAGAGTTGGTGATATTTGTTTCGTTGTATACCCCCTAATCAAGTAAGGGATTATACTTATTAAGTATTTTGATTATCCTTTTTTATTCGGTAGGTTTCCATTATAAATTTTATTGCTTTAACGTTTTTCTTGTAAACGCATGCTCGGCACTCGCCGATATTTGCTTTGAACTCCGTCGAACCTATTTTGTTCATACTCCAAATTTTGATAACCCATGTTTGACTTCTTTGAAATATCAACCCATTGGAAAAATGGATTACCTATATTTTTTGACGTTTGACTTTATTTAGAACTCCCCCGTGATCACTAAGTAAAATAAATTGTTACGTGAAATATGTAACATTAGTGAAACGAAGAAATTATTTAACACCATTGGACATGTGGTGAGGTTATCCGGATATACCTTCAAAGCCCGCAAAGTTCGGGGTAGTCGTACTTGCTTGGTCGAATTGACCACTTAAGTGATCATGGAATCTACGTGTGTTCATTGTTTCCAACCGGTATGGGACGGTTGGCGGCAATTGGACATCTCGTATTTGTTTTGAGCCTTATCTTTCATTTGGAATTCCTGATTTACAGTTGTATTTGGTTTTATAATTTCTACATCTGGTTGATGCAATTATTGGTCTTGTTGAAATTATTTGACTTTTTGGCGAAATATAATTTTTGTGGCCAACTCCTCCTTAGAAACCGAAGGGGTTGTATATGAACTTGCTGGGCATTGTTCGCTCACCCTTTTCTATTTTTCTTCAGGTCGTAAGTAACTTTTGAGATCCTTTTGGGCTCGGGTGGACCATGTGAAGGGTGACTCGTGCAAGAATAAATTCCTTAGCTTTGACAGTTATTTTAAATGAATAAATATTTGTTTGGGATTAGTGGAGTTTATTACATCTTGGAATTTGTAATAGACAGTAATGTATTTTGGTTAGAAAAATTGTAATGTTTTATTTTTGGATATTTTGTGGTTTAGTATTTAGTAATGGTGCGTGGCCAAATTGTGGGACCGCGGTGTCGGTATCGAGTTTGAGGCGTTACAGAGTGGTATCAGAGCTTAGCTTAAGATCCTGAGGGTTAAAGATTCTAAGGGTTATGATGGAAATAATAATGAGATGGTAGAGATAAGAATATTATCGGAATTTGGGTTTATTTTTAGAAAGACTAATACGTCGATTGGTTAAGTGTAGGAATGACGCGAACCCGACAAACCACAAGGAAAACCTTACTAATCAGTCTCTCGGTATCTAGAGGGTTGTTCGACGAGGTACATGCGAAACTGGTCCGTTCCCATAGCGCCTTCCGTAGGATGAAAGATGCTAAGGATGAGCTTGTGGTTCACCTGCGTGCCCAAATGCAAGCAGCCAAGGATGCTAGGCATGTACTTGATTTAGTGCGTGCTAGTCTCACCCAAACCATCAACGAAGCTCCAGAGGACAAGTAGGGGTCCTTCCTGAACCCCATACAGGTTGACTCAGATTCAGAGGAGGGGGAGGATGGCGTGGCAGATGAGGAGATGGAGGAAAGCGAGTCCGAGGACTCCGAGTTCGACAAGGAAAAGGGGGCGACGGCCGAGATAGTACACACTAATGGTTGGATATAGTGATTTGTAGTACCTTAAGATAAGTGTTTTTCTTTATGTTTAAGGACGTTAGTAGCTACTTTTCGTTTTTCACTTGGTTGTGGGTTAAAGTCCCATGTTTGAACTTATTGTGATGTAATGAAAAATTCCTCGAGGTTAATATAAAAAGCCTTATTTGAATGCATATAGTTCGATTTGTCTGGTACCCTAAATCCTCTCAACCTGGAACAAGGGACAATGAGTGTGGATGAGTACAATGCTAAGTTTACGGAGTTGTCAAGATATGCTCCTAATTTCTTTGAGGATGAGGATCAGAAGGCAAGGAAATTTGAGAGATGACTCAACAATCAAATTAGTTTCAGGTTAACAGCTTTGAAGTTTCCAACTCATGTAGAGGTTCTGGATCGAGCTCGAGTGGTCGAGCAGGAGTTGGCTGAGTACCGCAGGAAAAAGGAAGATAAGAAGAGTTTTTGCTATGTCAACTAAGGATGCTCGGGCAACCAATGATGTGGTGGCAGGTACTGTACATCTCTATACCCACAACGTGTATGCTTTAATTGATCCTAGTGCCACCCACTCTATCATTTCTGCTGCTCTTGCGCATCGTATGAAATTATCTCCCCAAGATCTAGATGTCGAGTTGATCATAGATACCCCAATCAAGGAATCTATTCCGGTAACTACAATGTTTAGGTCTTGCCCTTTGAAACTCGGGGATATGGAGTTGCCTGTTGACTTAATACCCTTAGACATTCAAGATTTCGATATTATACTTGGTATGGACTGGTTAGTTGCTTTCCATGTGATGGTGAATTGTTTTGAAAAGGAGGTGGTGTTTTGCATTCCTGGTGAGCCAGAGTTTAGGTTTAATGGTTCTAAACCAGTGGGCGTGTCGGGTCTTATTTCTTTCCTAAAGGCAATGAGACTTTTGAGAAAGGGTTGCCAGGGATATCTAGCTTCCATCACCGACACACGTGAGGAAGGAGTTAGCCTTGAATCACTTCCAGTAGTTAATGAGTTTGGGGATGTGTTTCCAGAGGACCTACCCGGCCTACCACCAGAACAGGAGGTAGAATTTATGATTGACCTAGTGCCTAGAACGACACCCATCTCTAAGGCACCATATAGGATGGCACCGACAGAACTTAAGGAATTGAAGGAACAGTTGCAAGAACTGTTGGAAAAGGGGTTAATTAGGACGAGCGTTTCACCTTGGGGTGTTCCGGTGTTGTTTGTAAAGAATAGGACGGGTCTATAAGGTTATGTATTGATTATTGGGAGTTGAATAAGGTTATAGTAAAGAATAGGTATCCTCTACAAAGGATTGATGATTTGTCTGACTAGTTGCAAGGTGCTCGTTATTTCTCCAAGATCGATCTTCGACCAGGTTACCATCAGTTAAGGGTTAGGAAGGAAGATATTGCTAAAACGACGTTTAGAACCAGATATGGCCACTATGAGTTCTGGGTTATGCCATTTGGGTTGACCAATGCTCCAGCCGCATTTATGGACCTGATGAATAGAGTATTCATGAAGTTTCTTGACCGCTGTGTGATTGTGTTCATTGATGATATCTTAGTTTACTCCAAGACCAGGGAGGTGCATGAAGAACATTTGAGAGCTATGCTGCAGATCTTAAGAGAAAAGAAGTTATATGCCAAATTTAAGAAGTGTAAATTCTGGTTAGAAAAAGTAGCTTTCTTGGGGCACGTGGTATCGAAGGATGGAATCTCTGTGGACCCAGCTAAGATTGAGACGGTAGTAAATTGGGAGAGACCAACAACTCTCGCGGAGGTTAGAAGTTTCCTGGGGTTGGCCGGTTTTTATCGCCGATTTGTGGAGGGGTTCTCGAAGATAGCGGTACCTTTATCTAGATTGACCCAGAAGAATGTTAAGTTTGTGTGGACAGATGAGTGTGAGGCTAGTTTTCAAGAGTTGAAGAATCGGTTGGTGTCAGCTCCGATCCTTACCTTACCATCTAGGTCAGAAGGATTCGTGATTTACAGTGATGCATCGCTAAAAGGATTAGGTTGCGTCTTGATGCAGAACGATAAGGTAATTGCCTATGCTTCCCGAAAACTTGATCTGGAGTTGGCAGCTGTGGTGTTCGCTTTGAAAATTTGGAGGCATTATCTTTATGGGGAGAAATGTGAGATTTATACCGGGCATAAAAGTCTTATGTATATATTCACTTGAAAAGAGTTAAACATGCGACATCGAAGATGGTTGGAACTACTTAATGATTATGATTGTACGATACTACACCACCCTGGAAAGGCCAACGTCGTGGCTGACGCTTTGAGTCGAAAGAACCAAGGGAGCTTGGCAGCTATGATCACTAAGGAAAGGAGAATTTTAGACGACCTTGAAACCTTGGGAATTGAAGTCAGGGTTCCAGGCAGTAGGGGACTTTTGGCCACAATGGGTGTGCAACCATCACTGTTAGAAAGGATTAAGGTAGGTCAGGCTGTGGACCCAAAGCTAATGAAAGTCTCGAAGGGCCTCAAGGAGGGTCGTCATTCAGATTTTCGGGTTAGTAGTGATGAAATTCTATGTTTTGGATCCAGAGTTTATGTCCCCTCAGACCCAGAATTGAAGAAGGAAATCTTGGAGGAAACACATAACTCGAGGTTCACGGTACACCCAGGTAGTACTAAGATGTACCGGGATGTGCGTGATACCTTTTAGTGGGACAACATGAAAAGGGAGATCGCAGAGTTCGTCTCCAAGTGTTTGGTATGTCAGCAAGTGAAGATCGAGCATCAGAAGCTAGGAAGGTTATTGCAATCGTTACCAGTACCCGAGTGGAAGTGGGAACATATCACTATGGACTTTGTGATCGGGTTGCCTAGGACTTTGAAAGGTCACAATGCTATATGGGTTATTGTGGACCGATTAACCAAGTCTGCATATTTTCTGGCTTTTTGGGTCACAGATTCTTTGGAGAAGTTGGCAAGGTTGTACGTTAACGAGATTGTCAGATTGCATGGGGTTCCAGTCTCGATTGTGTCAGATCGTGATGCAAGGTTCACCTCCAAGTTTTGGGCTAGTTTGCAGAAGGCGTTAGGTACAAGGTTGAGCATGAGTACGACTTTTCACCCTGAAATAGATGGTCGGTCGAGCGAACCATCAGACCTGGAGGACATGTTGCGAACGTGTGCTTGGGATTTGCAAGGCAGTTGGGACGATCACTTGCCGTTGGTGGAGTTCACTTACAACAATAGTTATCACGCAAGTATTGGAATGGCACTGTACGAAGCTCTGTATGGGCGGAATTGTCGATCACCTACCTGTTAGGATGAGGTGGGTGAAAGAAGGCTTACGGGACCCGAGTTAGTGCAAGCTCATCAGAGAAGGTGCAGTTGATTAGAAAGAGACTTCTTATGGCACAAAGCAGACAGAAGTCGTATGCCGACAACCGTCGTCGTGGATTTGAATTCGAAGTGGGGGATCACGTGTTTATAAAGATCTCACCCACGAGAGGAGTTATGAGATTTGGTATTAAAGGAAAGTTGAGTCTGAGGTTTGTTGGACCGTTTGAAATACTCGAGCGGGTGGGAGAAGTCGCCTATCAACTTGCTCTACCACCTACACTCTCTGGAGTTCACAATGTGTTTCATGTGTCGATGTTAAGGAAGTACATGTCAGACCCTAGTCACGTGATCGCGTATGAACCCTTGCAACTCCGAGAAGATTTGAGCTATGATGAACAACCTGTCCGAATGGTGGATCGGAAGGACCAAGTTTTGATGAGGCGAACTATTCCTTATGTAAAAGTTCAGTGGAGTAACCATACCGAAAATGAAGCCACTTGGGAGCTCGAGGAAGAGGTGAGAGAGAAATACCTCGAGCTATTTGTTTGACCAGGTACGTCAAGTTTAGATGACTAAACTTATTTTAAGGGGGGTGAGAGTGTAATATCCCTAATTTTTGATAGTATTATTTTTTTTTGGAATAAATGTACTTGGACTAGTAGTTATGGTTTGGCATAATTTGAATAAAATAGTTAATTGAGCCTATTTTAATTTAACAGCAAGCCCACTTAGTTTTGGTACACATTTGAGTTATTTATTGGGGGAATTTCAAGTGGGTACAATTTTGAAAACATGTTTTCATATAGGACCATCAATTTTTTAGACATTTCATATAACTACAAATTGCTTGCCAAATGACAAAAATGCCATTAATGAAAACACAACTGTTCCAGGCATTTTGAGCGACCAAAATCAATCTGAGAATCTCGATGCCAACCCACGGCATCGGGATGCATTTGACTGGATTTTGCATGACCAAAAACAATACAGAAACTCTGATGCCAACCCCTGGCATCAGGTTGAATTTGACTGGATTTTGAACGACCAAAATCAATCCAGAAGCTCTGATGCCAACCCCTGGCATCAGGTTGAATTTGACTGGATTTTGCAGGACCAAAATCAATACAGAAGCTCTGATGCCAACCAAAATCAATACAGAAGCTCTGATGCCAACCCCTGGCATCAGGATGCATTTGACTGGATTTTGCATGACCAAAAACAATACAGAAGCTCTGATGCCAACCCCTGGCATCAGGTTGAATTTGACATAAAATCAATCCAGAAACTCTGATGCCAAGCCCTGGCATCAGGATGCATTTGATAGTATTATGCATGACCAAATTAATCCAGAAACTCTGATGCCAAGCACTGGCATCAGGATGCATTTGACAAAGATTATGCAGACCAAATCAATCAAACTCGATGCCAATCAGCATCGATGCATTTGACATAAAATCAATCGAAACTCGATGCCAAGCCTCTGGCATCGATGCATTTGACATAAAATCAATCGAAACTCGATGCCAAGCCTGGCATCGGGATGCATTTGACAAGATAAGCGTGACTAAATTAATCGAAACTCGATGCCAATCGGCATCGGATGCATTTGACATTTTGGAGGACAAAATCAATCCGAAACTCGATGCCAAGCCACGGCATCGTGATGCATTTAAGTATTTTGGAGGACCAAATCAATCCAGAAACTCTGATGCCAAGTGCTGGCATCAGGATGCATTTGACATAAAATCAATCCAGAAACTCTGATGCCAAGCCTTGGCATCAGGATGCATTTGACATAAAATCAATCCAGAAACTCTGATGCCAAGCCTTGGCATCAGGATGCATTTGACAAGATTTGGAGGACTAAATTAATCGAAACTCGATGCCAAGACCGGCATCGGGATGCATTTGACAGTATTTTGGAGGACAAAAATCAATCCAGAAACTCTGATGCCAAGCCCTGGCATCAGGATGCATTTCACAGTATTTTGGAGGACCAAATCAATCCAGAAACTCTGATGCCAAAGTGCCGCATCGGGATGCATTTGACAAAAAATCAATCCAAACTCGATGCCTTGGCATCGGGGATGTTATTTTGGAGGACCAAATCAATCCAAACTCTGATGACAGTATTTTGGAGGACCAAAATGAATTTAAAAACTCTGATGCCAAGTCTTGGTGATGCAGGCAGTCTCGCACTAGATTATCTCGACCGTTTAGATCGCGCGCGGAAAAGGACATAACTTTTGACTCGGGTGGAGTTATGGGCCCGCCGCATATCAAATCGAAGCTCTCGGAAAGACGGACAAAATTAGCGAGCGAAGCTCGGTTACTGAGCTATTTTAAGGCCAAAAACGTCATTTAGATAGGGTTATGGGCCATTGAAGATTTTATTAGTTTTGAGTTTTTTGTAATTTCGATAATTTATTGCTTTTTAGGGTTTAAGCATATTTAAACACTTTAAACATATATTAACAACTTTCTTACGCATTCATACTGGGACTTAAGTGCGTAATCACACAGACACAGACACAGAACCATAACATCATGTATTTATAAGTTGGAACATTCTGTCATTTCACTCAAAACCCCTAACAAGTGAGAAACCATATAAAACATTGCTATTCAAACAGATATCATGTCCACAACTCAAGTCTAGTAGGAAATAACACGCTGAAACAAATAAACCAAATCTCAACCTTCCTACTTGATGTACTGAGAAACCCACCTAAAGCCTTCTCCATATCCCATCTTCCTAGGACAATGCCGCACATGAAAACCTCAAGTGGACGAACACCGTAGTCCGCTAGATTTACCTTTCCCTTGCAGTTGTGAGGCCGGCCAACCCCAAGTCAGAAAGCACCTCATCTTCCGATGCTGCATATGGGAGGTCAATCTTGTTTCCCAGAATCAGGAAAGGAACAGTGGCCAGAGACTCATCAGAGAGAAGAGCATCCAGCTCCTTCTTCGACTCTGTAAATCTTTCCCTATCAAAAGGTTCGGTGAGCTGTTGATTCGCCGGAGATGTACTGTTAAGAGGGGGCGATTTGGCCGGAGCAATTGAAGAGGATGGCCGGAACCGAGGAAGAGATGGAGATGGGTGAGAGAGGAGAGAGAAAAGAGGTGAACTGCCGAATTCTGTTTTCGCATCGGAGGTTATAACAATAATTAGGGTAGTTATGTACTTTCGCACTAAAATTGTATCTAAAAGATATGTCTAAAAAATAGCTGGATTTATTTGAAAACATGTTTTAAAAAGTGTACCGGCTTGTAATTATTCCTTATTTATTTGTGATTGGGCTTGAGCCAAATTGATGGTCCAATAATAATAATAACAATAATAATGATAATAATAATGATAATAATAATAACAATAATAATGATAATAATAATAATAATAATAACAATAATAATAATAATAATAATAATAATAATAATAATAATAATAATAATAATAATAATAATAATAATAATAATAATAATAATAATAATAATAATAATAATAATAATAATAATAATAATAATAATAATAATAATAATAATAGGTCTTAATTATTACCTTAAGTTAATTACATTCACTAATTAGGGGATGTGGAGAGTGGACGTTACTTCCATTGAAAAGAAACTGTGGGCGATTACAGTAGTGGAGGAGTTGTAGAGGTTGCTCACGATGAGTATAAAGAGAGCTGTGCTTCTTGTTTCAGCATCAGCACTCGAACAAATTGAGAGTTGAGAGAGTCGTTGTAGAGACAAAAAGGTGACGAAGACTCGGAGAGTGACAGCGGGTTGGATCGCGAGTGCACCTCGGCAAGTTTTGAGATTTGGACAAGAGTGGTTAGCTTTCTTCCGGAGTTGGTGATATTTGTTTCGTTCTATACCCCCTAATCATGTAAGGGATTATACTTCTTAAGTATTTTGATCATCCTTTTTTATTCGGTATGTTTCCATTATAAATTTTATTGCTTTAACGTTTTTCTTGTAAACGCATGCTCGGCACTCGCTGATATTTGCTTTGAACTCCGTCGAACCTATTTTGTTCATACTCCAAATTTTGATAACCCATGTTGACTTCTTTGAAATATCAACCCGTTGGAAAAATGGATTACCTATATTTTTGGACGTTTGATTTTATTTGGAACTCCCCCGTGATCACTAAGTAAAATAAATTGTTACGTGAAATATGTAACATTAGTGAAACGAAGAAATTATTTAACACCACTGGACATGTGGTGAGGTTATCCGGATATACCTTCAGGCCCGTTGGGGTAGTCAGCTTGGTCGAATTGACCACTTAAGTGATCATGAAATCTACGTGTGTTCCTTGTTTCCAACCGGTATGGGATGGTTGGCGGCAATTTGACATTTCGTATTTGTTTTGAGCCTTATCTTTCACTTGGAATTCCTGATTTACAGTTGTATTTGGTTTTGTAATCTCTACATCTGGTTGATGCAATTATTGGTCTTGTTTAAACTATTTGACTTTTTGGTGAAATATAATTTTTGTGGTCAACTCCTCCTTAGAAACTGGAGGGGTTGTATATGAACTTTCTAGGCATTGTTCGCTCACCCTTTTCTACTTTTCTTCAGGTCGTAAGTAACTTTTGAGATCCTTTTGGGCTCGGGTGGACAATGTGAAGGGTGACTCGTGCAAGAATAAATTCCTTAACTTTGACGGTTATTTTAAATGAACACATATTTGTTTGGGATTAGTGAAGTTTATTACATCTTGGAATTTGTAATAGACAGTAATGTATTTTGGTTAGAAAAATTGTAATGTTTTATTTTTGGATATTTTGTGGTTTAGTATTTAGTAATTGTGACGTGACCAAATTGTGGGACCGCTGTGTCGGTATCGAGTTTGGGGCGTTACAATATAAATCTTTATAAATAAATCTCATCTTTCATCTGCTGATAATATATATTAGTATATAGATCATGTGCTTGCTTAGACCAAGGACATTCTCCTCAATTAAAAATAAAACAGACGGAAAAATTAATGTTAACGGTGGGAGGGGGTAAATTGATCCAAAAAAACATGTCCAGGGACCATATTCGATTGTTTTTTTGTCCAGGGACCAAAACATTCTTTTTCGACATGTCCATGGACCAAATTATTATTGAATTCGTAATTAAAATGAGCAAATAACAATGGAATAAGAACAAATGTGTTATAAAAAAACATTTTCATTGAATACACGTGATTACAAAATAAAATATAACCACAATTAATTATAAAAAGTGTGCTATGGAAATCTTCATATATGACTTGTTTGTATTTGAAATTTTTGTGTCTCTTTCATCATATCTGAAATTATAATATCAAAACAAAATTTATTTTTACAAATAATCACAATTAATTATAACTTATTGGTAAATCATAGGAATATATACGATTAAATCATAATAGTAAATACAAACCACAAATTTTAAATATTTAATAAATCTATATGTTATATAGAAAAGAATATATATCTGAATTACTATTTATACTATTTAAGATCCTAAATTTTAATTTAAAAAAATTAATTATTAAACTCTATAAATTATGAACGAGAAAATGACTTAAACAATTTATAATATATTGGATTAAATGATATCAATTATATCGATATAATTTGTTCCCTTCATCATGTTTTTTCTTTATTTTTTTATTTTGTTTATTATCTTCATTTTATTTATATATAATTTAATTAAGAGAGATATATACCCGTGCATTTAATGCACGGGTGTAAAACTAGTTCAATATACTAACATAGAAGTTGTCTAATTAACATGCATGCCAATTATATATACAAAGAGAAGTGGGATTGTAACTTACTTCTACCAAAAATACCGATAAAAACACGAGAACTTGGTACACAAGCGTAGCCCTCAACGAGCTCAACTCTTCTACAAAGTCGGAATTGGAATTAGACAAAAATATCTCAACTATTCGAGCTTGGAAGCACAAAGTTCTTGCTTGGCTACAATGGAGGTCGGTTGATTTATATTTGGGGGAAGCGAATTAATCTAAAACTCTCCCAAGGCAGGTGCAAAAGTTGGAGTAGTGGTGGGTTCCACAAGTCAAGGTGGTGTTAACCATTGGTTGGAGAATGAATGAGATTAACAATGTAGTAATGACATTAATACAAACTCAAAACATGATTAGGCTCACTAAGTTGAGTCAATAAGTCAGTCAAGGTCCCTCAACCCGAATCAAATGCTCAAAGGGGATCAAATTGGTAAAAGTTGGAAACAAATCACGGCGGTCGCATCCAATATTTGAAGCGAGCGCGTCGATACGGGATGCAGACATGTCACCAAAAGTAACGTGTGTGTGTCACCAAAAGCAACATGAACACGTCTAAAGTTTGTTAAACTCTCATAAATTTTTGTGGTCGCGTTCATGGGGACCAAGTGACCGCGTCTAAGTTGGCTCAAAAGGTATGCCTCCTAGAAGATGATGCAATCGCATCATTAGAGGCCAAACAACCATGTCAATTGCTGAAACATTAATCCTAAACTGAACAAAGGCTACCAAAGCAATAATAACCCAAACCAACATTCGTAAGTCCCAAAATGGACTCAAAACAATGCTAAAGAGGTACCAACTCAAGTGGTATGGCAAACCAACCAAAGCAAAAGTACTTAAGTTCCTAAAAAGGACTTGAAATAACATAAAAATACCAAAGTGAACCAAAATCAATGTTCACATGAAAACCAATACAATTGGACTCCAAAAGTACTTTTGCACAAGTCCAAGCCACAATAGCATTAAGTTCTTGTTATAACTCAACATTCCAAAGTTACCAACATAAAACAACACAAATTGAACTCCAATGATGCCCAAACAAGTTAACCTTAACATAGGCTATAAGAAGGAATAAATCAAGCTAATCACAAATAGCACACCAATAGTTAAGTAGGAATTTCCCCGGGTGTTACAATAACTATCATGGTCATGGTCTGTGCCCTACCATTGCCATTAATTTCAAATTCCTGATTGTTTATAGCATGTTCATAATAGCCATAAACCTAGCTGAATTAATAAATACACTGAAATGATTCATACAGATTGTTCATTGAAATATCACACTTCATTGTAGTGGGCCAATGATTAGGATCCTTACCAAAGACACACCGATATGCCTTTGGATGTATTGAACATGATATTCTTTATGTAAAATGCCATACAATAAATGACCATTATATAATAGTATTGAGGTCTATTGCCTCAACTAACACGTTAGGGCTAACATTTTTAGGTTTCACTTTCAGGAGTTCTGGTGAGGATCCAAACTATCGATATTGGTAGAGGCGGAAGTTGTTACTACGAAAGTTTGTATGGTTTTTTATTTGGTAGTATGCTCATGCCGCATAAATAAATATTTTTGTGCATCTTGAGGGGATTGTAATAATTATTTGTAATATAAATTTTTTGCATGTACGAGTTAGAGTTAAAGAAAAGTAAATTTCTGAACACCATGATCTAGGCTCCATCGAACAATATATCAAGGTTAATGCGCTTTGAATGAGTGCAATAGATAGTAGTTGAATCTAAGTAAAGTATTTGAGAAACCAAAATCCTAAATGTTTCGTTTTGCAGTGATTTTATTACCACAAATTGATATTACAAACTTTGTAATAATATTATTTTGTAAAAGTAGAACACTTGGAGAGTCGTGTGTTATGAAGCTTCCCTTTAATACTATTAGGCTATCCCTTCTCTTGGCCTCTCCTTTACTTTGGTCTCGTAGCATCTCATATATTTTCCTTTTACAAAAACCGTTATTTTCATCTTCTAATTAAGCTCTAACAACTCATTACTGCCCCCATTAACTTGAAAGCCGTAGAACCTACCCCCAACAAGTTTTAATTGCGTTCTAATAAAGTATTTAACCCGAGATCCGTAGTTAAACTAAAATAACCCACTTACCCAGCTGATATATGCACTTGCTGTTAAAAAAAAGAGTATTTATTATGCATACACAATGCCTATGTACTTGTTATCATCATATTTGATCAATTTTCTGTTAAATGGTTTAATGGATGATGCCATTTTATAGTACTTTGATTTTTAGAAATCAAGGACAATGAACAAGTAAAACCTCATTTATCAATGTACCATTTCCCATATGAGATAGTACTCTTGGGACACAAATAAAAACATAGAAAGCATAACTATTTATTTGAGATGATTAGAGTTACGTGCTTCATTTCAGCTCCAAAATATATATGCAAATATTTATTCATAGTTTTCAATATACAAATACATTGAAAAATTATATTGAAAGCCTTGCAAAAGTAATATATATATATATATAAGTTTAGATTGAAATTGAAAGCCTAATAAACATACAACAGGTTCACATTTCGTGCCTAAATCTATATTGCAACTCATAGAGCTTAGATTGAAAGCCTAAAATAATAAATAAATATAAATTTGAACTTAAAAACTATCAAAGTAGTAGTTTATACCATATTTCTTTTTCACACTTTCATAATATTTCCTCATATAAATAGTCAGGGGCAGATCCAGGATTTTGAAATGCCGTGGGCTTGATATTTAAAAAATATTGTAAACAGTAATAACCGTAAAAACCAATTTTTTTAACATCATAGAAATCATTATTTTTTTAGAGAACCAATATTCAAATAATTTAAGAAGAAATTAAACTCAATCAAAAGGAAAAACCAACATATACCATTTACATCAAATACACACAAAAAAAAACATTTTGAAATATATTAAAGATAACGACTAAATAGATCAATGCCTATATTTTGAGAACAAAATGTGTACAAAATACAAATATCTAAAAATAGTTACTACAAATTTAGCATGCAAATATTACATTTTTATCGTATAATCAAAGTTTATAAATTTAATTATTTAGAGAGTTCAACCACAAGGGATAAAAAATATGCTACAAGAAATTTGTAGAAACGAGTGAAGTAAATGACTTATTTGGATCAATTTCAGTAGTGAACCCCGACACAATATTCCGATTAGGCCAATTTGATAGACAATTGCATCAATTTGATTAAACAATACTAGCAAATTGTGTCGACTGTTGAGAGCAAGGTGAGAGTAATTGGTTAATTGCTGGAGAGAGAGAGAGAGAGAGTATGCAAAAACTTGGGTAAAGCGAACTTACATATATTTTTTATAAGACATATTATCTTTACCCGACTTATTATGAATTGGTGAATTAAGTTGTGAGAGAGTGAATCTCCGTCTTACAAATTAAGATCCGTAAGACCGTCTTACAGAATACCTACTCGAGAGAGTAATAGTATGAAATTAGTTGACATGTGTGAGGTTAGAAAATTAAGTGGTGTGTGAGTTTGAGCAATTAGCCATGACACGTAATTTTGGAATTTATAAAAGTAATTTATTTTTGTTTGTGTGCATAAGCTTGAAGTGTGGGGTTGAGCGGTTGAGCCCTACTCGAGCTCTACTAAGATCCCCCCTTGTATATAGACTATAGTTATATTACAGTATCAATTTCAGAATGGAATATCCTGATTTTAACATCTTTTAATTTGGGGCGACGGAAGGATTAGTTAATTTTTAGTTTTTACGCAAAAGAAATCACCTAGTTGTGTGCCGTAAGAAAGTTAACGAGAAGAGACCAAAGTAGTAACAGTGAGAGATGAAATTTGAACAGAAATAGAAGGATGACAAAGAAGATATGAAAAATCTTATCACCCACGTTATCAATTGACGACAGGCACACAATTAGCCACACAACTCCCCCCCAAATCAAACCAACGGCTTGTCTTCGGAACTTCCATCCCCACACACCTCTTCACAACCACTCGGCCCCTTAGTAATAACACCAGCTAACTGTTGGAAATTTCTTATCCACTGAGACTGACGAACGAGGTTGCTAACTTCGCGAATTTGTTCAGGGTAAGGTTTTTTCCTTACCGAATTTGGGTTTTTCCTCTGTTTTATCAAGAATTCCATTATAGTGAACATTACTGTTTACATTTCTGGATTACATAGGTCGCGGCATTGTAGCTAGGGTGTTTGTAAAATTGTTCCTTAGAGGCCAAAGTAATGGTGGGGAATATATAGAGTGACAATTATGGCTTCTTTCACTTCTTTGGTGAGTTTGGGAAGCGCTTGCACGTGTTCTTCTGGTCAATTTGAAGGGTCCCGTTCATTGGCCAGAAGGGTATCTTTTTCTAAGAATTATTGTAGTTTCCGTGAAGTTTGGATTGGGAGGAGATGGAGTTATGTCTCTATTTGTAAATTTTCGGTTACTACTGAAGTGATTGCTGATCAAGGGTCTGCTGCTTCAGTGTCACTTGAGTCGACTTATGGTGGTAGCAAAGTGGAGGATAGTGATCTCACCCTTAGGCCAGCTCCGAGACCCGTGTTGAAACCTAAGGCAGAACCCGTTGTGGGGATTAATTCAGCTGGTTCTGGGTCTTGGGATGCATCAAAAGTTGGGGGAGGTTCTGATAAGGGGAAGTTAACAGATGAAGAAGAGAGGAATAAGGTGATTGAGTCATTGGGGGAAGTGTTGGAAAAGGTAGAGAAACAGGAAACTAGTACGAATGCGAAAAGTGCCGCGGTTGCTCCGGTTAGAAGGGTAATAACACCATCGCCAAGTTCTAGCATTAACCAGAAATATGGCGGGCAAGTTGATCCAAAGGCTGTTACGAAGGCTAAGACGATGAAAAGTGTGTGGCGGAAGGGGAACCCGGTTGGTAGTATAGAAAGAGTCGTTAAAGGAGTTACTACAATTGTGAAGCCTGTAGAAAAAGTCTTGAAAGAAGTTCCTGAAATTGAGAAGCCTGTAGAAGATGAATCAAAAACAGAGGTAGTGGGGATGATTGAGAAACAAGCCGTTGCTCCTCTTAGACCTCCTCAGCCGCCTCTGAGAGTTCAGCCGACCTTACAGGCAAGACCCTCTGCTGCTCCTCCTCGACCTATAATCAAGAAACAGGTGATTTTGAAAGACGTAGGGTCAGCTGCTAAGCCTTTCACTACTGATGGAACCAGCACGGGTACAAACACAATAGAACGCAAGCCAATATTGATCGACAAGTTTGCATCCAAGCAACCGGCGGTTGATCCGCTGATTTCTCTAGATGTTACAACACCTTCAAAGCCAGGAAAAAGTCCTGCTGCTGGAAGGTTTAGGGAAGGTCTCCCTAAGAGAAGTGGCACACCTGGAGGACTACGTAGGCGTAGGCTTGACAAGCGTGACCGTCACGAAGAGCTTGACGGTGCTGCTAATGCAAGAAAAGGAAGAAAGTGGAGTAAAGCAAGTAGGAGAGCAGCTAGACTTCAGGCAGCTAAAGAGGCTGAACCAGTCAAGGTAGAAATTATGGAAGTTGGTGAAGAAGGTATGTTGCTCGAGGAGCTAGCCTTCAACTTGGCCACAGGTGAAGCTGAAATTCTAGGGTATTTATATGCAAAGGGGATAAAGCTGGATGGTGTAAAAGCATTGGACAAGGATATAGTGAAGATGGTTTGTAAAGAGTATGAGGTGGAAGTCATGGATGCTGCTCCCACTAGAGTGGAGGAAAGGGCGAAAAAGAAAGAAATGTTTGACGAAGAAGACCTGGACAAATTAGAAGATAGACCTCCTGTCCTTACCATTATGGGTCATGTCGATCATGGAAAAGTAAGAAGCAATATATAGGCTCTTTCTCCCTTCCTCCACCGCCTTCAAATTCTTTTAGGTTTTTTGAATGTCAAACTGTTGCTAATATGTTTCTGGTGCTGTGAACTTGGCAGACAACCCTTCTGGATTTTATTCGGAAGAGCAAGGTATTTGTTGAATCTTTATATTATTTCTGATGCTCCTTCTAAGGTCTTTGGTAACTCATGGTAACCGTGACTAATTATCTTATATCTTCTATTTTGATATGTGGTCATTCTGTTTTGTCATTCAAGTTTCTACTTGCATCATGTAGTTATGATAGAATAAAATTCTATTAGTATTGGTGACATGCATTGTGATTGGTCTTTGATTAGATTAGAAATAGAAACCTGACTTCCTGGTATTATAGGTGGCAGCATCTGAAGCTGGTGGGATCACACAAGGTATTGGGGCATATAAGGTTCAGGTTCCTATTGATGGCAAGTTAAGACCATGCGTTTTTCTCGATACTCCCGGACACGAGGTATCTCGTTACATTATTAGACATTTCTGTTTCTTTTCCAGAATTAAATCTCCCTTCTCCACCACCTACGCCCGTTGTGCTGGATATCTTTCTTTGGCTTGAGATCATGTGCAGCATTTAATCACCTTTTCGTGAACAATCACTTCCTGCTTTCTTCTTTCCCTCGTATGATAACTCTCGTGTCCACTTCTGTAGGCATTTGGGGCAATGAGAGCTCGTGGAGCAAGGGTCACGGACATTGCTGTCATTGTAGTGGCTGCTGATGATGGGATCCGTCCACAAACGAGTGAGGCCATAGCCCATGCAAATGCGGCTGGTGTGCCAATAGTGATCGCCATAAACAAGGTATGTTACTGGATCGTTAGCGCTAGACATGCTCACTCTTTATTTTGGTTGGTTTTGGGCTTCTGCAAACTCTGAAACAATGTCTTTTATCTTTCCAGATTGACAAGGATGGGGCTAACCCAGAACGAGTCATGGAGGAGCTTTCCTCGATTGGTTTAATGCCAGAAGACTGGGGTGGTGATATTCCAATGGTTCAGGTGCTATAATTCTACTAATTGTAGGTTGATTACCAATTGATAATTTCTTCTGTTCATCTATGCTTATTCGTTTTCAATCTCCTTTAATAGATCAGTGCTCTTAAAGGCGAAAACGTAGATGACTTATTGGAAACTGTCATGCTCGTTGCAGAGGTAAGTTGATTTAATTGGTGCACGTTTTTGTTTGCTTTGATGCTCTGCTTGGGATTTGTACGGTTGATACTTCTATTTATACTTTTTTTTTCTTTATGTAAATACATCAGTTCATTTTCTTGAATCCCCAACTAGAGAATAATTCATCCTTCAATAGAATTTCATGTAAGGCTGTGCACTGCTGCCAGCATACTTTTAGAGTCTGTTCATTTAGCATTTTCAGATTCTTTTTTGTTTCTTTTGGTTTTTGTTGGTTTTTCGTTTTTAAACATGCATTGCTGGTGTAGTTGGAATACTTGACCAAGCAGTAAAGAGGGCTACCACCGAACATGGCAGTGCACAGGTCAAACCAGATGAAGAGCCCCAGAGATCTATAGCCACTTTGCTGTTGCAAAACAATGCTACACTCATATGCCCTAAGGAGACAACCCTCCCTCCCCTAGGGAAGAAACTGTCTTAATCAACTAAAGGCCTACATCATGTACTCACATTCCGTCTTTGGGGGAAATGTTTGTTCCTCTCCGTAAGGGGTTGAGCTTTGGGGGCATTTAGAGGAGTGCCGGTGACTGATATTTGTAGAGATTAGGAGGCAGAACACAATTGGTTTTGTTCTTCTTTCTCTCCTTTCGATGGACAGCTTGTCCTCCTATTTCAAAACTTTCCTTTCCATCTAGTAAAATATACTCCTTTGGCTCCTAAAATGAGTCAATCTTTCTTTAGGCCATTTTAACAAAGGTGTTCACTATCAAATCTTTCATTTTTTGTAAGTTACCTTTACCATTTTACCCTTGATTTGATTCCCACTTTAATTAATGGGCCCCACTCTCACATGGGTATCCCTGAAAATTCACACTATCATAATATTTATAATAGAGTATTTTTAATGAGAAATAAAAAGGCAAAACACACCTTTGGGCCACTGTACTTTTCAAAAAGTTGCAATTAGGCCATTGAGACGTCAAAATTTTCGGAGTGGCCACCGTATCAGAGTTATCTTGCAATTTTATCCAATTTTTGGATGAACGTTAAGTTCGGACGTTAACTTATGTTAATTATCTATTTTACCCATGTCTTCATCTTCTTCAAAAAAAATCCCAGATTAAAAAAATGCTAGTTCAAAAAAAAATCACAGATTCAAGAAAATTTACAAATTTACAAAAACCAGTTCATTACAAAAAAATCCCAGATTCAAAAGTAGTAGGCTAAAGGAGTCGGCTATCAGCTTTTTCTTTTAACCTCAAGAAGCATTCAGCAACATTATTCATTCTAAAAGAAGAATCTTGATTTAGCTTTAGCCTCCACCCCCACCTGCCAACTTAACCTCTTTTTACGTGATGTACCACTGAGTTGGGGGCTGGCCTTCCTTCATCTTCTTCGCCAACAGGACAGGATGTGACCATTGAAGTACAGAGTGAACTCCTATTTCGTACTCGAAAAGATGACCCATAGAACTCACAAATTGACCGGGCTGTTGAATCGCTCGCCTCTCTTCACGTCTCTCTCTCTTCCCCCTAATATCACAAGTCGTTCCCCCATTACACGCCCACCAACTCAACCCCACTTTCCACCCCACAATCACAATGCCATGGATCTTGAGGAGAGAGAACGAGAAATGGGTTTTGAGTCCCTCTCTACTCCAAGCGAGCCCCGTCGGCTTTGTGCTTTTTGTGTGTGTTTGTGTGAGTGAGAGAGAGAGAGAGTTGGAAACGATGGAGTAATCCACATCTGAGTTTGTGCTTGTGTGTGTGAGAGAGAGAGAAAGAGAAAGAGATGGTAAAGATGGACCAGATCTGTGTGTATGAGCATCTGTGTTCTTCATGACTGAATTTGTTAATGGAGGAATTTGGTTAATCATTGGACGTTTGAATTTAGTGATTTCCCTTTGTTTGGAATCAATACTGATGTGAATTGATGAAAGGGATGATTATTGGGGAAACTTTGTAAAACCCATATTTGAGTTTTAAAACCTAGATCTGGGTTACTTGGTCTATAGAAGACAGTGATGGTGAAGACATGGGTAAAATAGGTAATTAACATAAGTTAACGTCCGAACTTAATGTCTATCCAAAAATTGGGTAAAATTGCAAGATAACTCTGGCACAGTGGCCACTCCGAAAATTTTGACGTCTCAGTGGCCTAATTGCAACTTTTTGAAAAGTACAGTCGCCCAAAGGAGTGTTTTGCCAAATAAAAAAGAAGAGGTATAGGAAAAGAGGATCTCCCCCCCTTGAGCTGCTAAAAAAAAGATCTTTCCAAGTCTCATCAGCCAGAAAAAAAGAAAATAAAATAAAATAGATGATTAATTATCGTCTTCATTGAGGACTGAAGCCCATCATATCCAGTAAATTATGTATGAATCCTCAATTCACTAGGCGGTATGCCTTCTTAATGTCCATTTTATAATAACGCCCAGGATATCATTTCATACGCGTGCATCCAATCACAAACATAACATTGACATATATATTCTTTTGTAACAATGCTGCTATTTCCTTATTAATTTAGCAAGTAGTTCAAAGTGGTTGAAATGATGTGGAAGCACACTAGTTTTTGTGTTAAGGATGTATGATACATATAATTACAAATTCTCAATACTCTCTGTTGTAATTCTTTTTGTTTTCCTTTTCAGTTGCAAGAACTGAAGGCTAATCCTCATAGGAATGCAAAGGGCACGGTTATCGAGGCAGGTCTTGATAAAGCTAAAGGACCAGTGGCTACCTTTATTGTGCAGAATGGCACACTCAAACTAGGGGATATAGTAGTTTGTGGTGAAGCTTTTGGAAAGGTTGGTGAAAAGATAATTCAGTGCTTACCTCCCTCGGTGTGCTTACATAGGTGTTGAACTATATCTGATGAAGTTCCTTACCCTTTGACCATGTTCAGGTGCGGGCTTTATTTGATGATGGCGGAAAGCGTGTTACTGAAGCTGGACCCTCAATACCAATTCAGGTTCGTATCTTCTTGATCTTTTGTAGTTTCCCCTTCATTAGGTTATACTTCTTAAATAAATAACTAGGACTTGAATGATTATTTGAGAATGCCCTCTAAAAAACTTATAAGAAAGAATTGTGCTGTCAACTGCCAAGCCAAGATGGCTCTTCCAAGTGGAAAAGGTGATACGGTCAAGATAACCAAGGGTTGCATAATGCATGTCCGTTTTATTTGGTTGATGTGATGCATTAGAATGCAAGTGAATTAGTTCTTGGCAGAAATTGCCTGATTCCATTTGCTTTACTATGTATTTGATCAACCGTTTGAAGGTTGTCCTTACCGAGGGCTTGTAGAATGAGATGTATATTTTGGTTGAAGGATGTGATATCATGGACATGTTTCCTGTTATTTTTTCAACTTAGATAAAACTCCTAGCCTACTAGATTACAATAAGTGCTTGTTTGCTGCAACTTTTTTGGAGTGACTTTTGGCATTTAGCTTAAAATAAGTCATAGTTAAAGTGTTTGTTTCAACTTATAAGTTAAAAGTCAATAAGTTAGGTACAACACCCTTTATTCATTAAAAAGCCAAAGCCAAAAAGCTAAAATTTTAAGCTTCTTTAGTTTCTTGAAAACACAAAGACAACTATTCTTTAATAAACTTTTGATTATTAAAATTTTACCCTTTTCTCATAAATACATAAAAAGAGCTACAAATACTAATTTCAATAATTTTTTAAAAAAATAAACATTTAATGCAGGATAAGGAATATTATAAATTATTTATTCATTTTGTTTTAGGGTAAACATTTTCAACCTCCACATATTTGACTACTTACATTAAAAATTGGCAAGTAAATAATAAAAGTTAAAGTAAAAGACTACACATACTAATGGTGTAGGAGTGTTTTTTTTAAGTATTATTAAGTAAATAAATATTAATTAAATATTATCTCATGTTGAGTTTTTTAAGATGAAGGTGAGACTTTTTTCCTTAATCAGAGACTAGTTGATTTGAAATTTTAGGGTTTATGGTCAATTTGTTGTAAATAAACAATTTTGAGTTTATTTAACAAATATACTCATAAGCCACTTTTTATCGGCTGCAACAAACAGTCTATCATCAAATCAGCCATAAGTTATTCAACCAACAACCTAAGCTATCATCTATCAGCCACAAGCCACTAGTCGCGACAAACGAGCCCTAAGTACATCTGTTTTATAACTTAGTCTTGTACTTCTACACCATCTGTTTATTTTCTTAAGATTGAAAAAAAAACAACAAAAAAAAACAAAACAAAAAAAAGGCATTATCCCAAGCTCCGGATGATTGATGAGAATGATTTAATGATGCAATTTATTTTCTTTATTTTCCTTGATACATTCCCAAAACAAGCTGAACTATTCTGGGGATGACAAAAAACCAGTTAGTATGGTTTGCTAAAGTAATTTTCCATTTATTTTTCTCCTCACATTTCTGCTTCATGTTGAAGTTGTGGACTACAACACTTAGAAAGTGAATTGTAGGGTAATGGAAAAAACATGGCAATACAATGTTCAGTTAACTAGAATTAACAGGAATTCTGAGCTGTATTGATTAAACCTCGATTGGTAGTACTTGCCGAAAGAAGCAGAGTTTCAAATGTACTATATACATGAGGAGCATCGGTAGTCTCTCAAACTCAAAAGTAAGCACCATTGGTACTAGAAGAATCTGGATCCTACAGTTTGTAAAGCTGTTATCTGATCTTTTTGCTGTATGACAAATGAGAAGTGCAACTAGAGTCTTCGTTTAGTTGAGGTGTCTGTACTCGAGTGGTTCCACAATTGAAATATTTAAGGTGTAGGTGTTTTAGATGTTTGGAATGTTCAGAGAGCTCTGCTGAAGCAAGATCTGTTTTGAACACTTATCACCCATTCAAGAACTCTCTCTCTCTCTCTCTCCCTCGTGCGCGCTGAGCTGAGTAACAATGTAAATTATAGAAAGTAGTGAATCTTATATAAGTATCTGTATCTGTTAATTAAGTTTCTATGAGTAGGTAAACATCTATAAATGCTCATCCAGAATTTTCATAAGGGCTACGGCGAGGTTCTGTCTCATGGCCAAGGTTCTTTCGATTCTGTGGGGAAATAGAAAAAAACTAGAAAGTCTTGTGATGTGGACATTCAACTGTATTGGGATTTCACTAATATTTTCGCTCTTTTGGTGATATAGCATCTGTGGTTAATACTTACTCCATAAGAAGATATATCGCTAATGATTTCACAGATGTTTTCTGCATATATACCCTTAAAAAAACATTTGGCCATCTGAAATCAGTTCTTTGTTGAAGTTCCTTTCACCTACAAAATCTATATAGTGAAAGTCTCTTATGAGGGTTTAGACGAGACCTAGCATCTCTCAGCCAAGAGTATTTTGTGGCATTGACGTGTTGAAGTAGGAGCTTCTTTCCGTAGAATGTTGTATGGAAATCAAAGGCCCCTAGTAGAGTGGCTTTTTTTGATTGGGAGACTACAAACAAAGCTATCCTCACATCACAGGAGACAATTTGCGGGCAAGGATGATGATCTATGTCATTTGGTGTTTTATGTCATTGGGAGCTAAGGAACTTTTTACTTAAATTATTTGATCTTTCTTGGGTTAAGCCAAGATTTCAAGAGCTCTTTCTAAGTTTGGTCTTTGTATAAATGCAAAAAGAGGAATGCTTTTTAGGATACTGCCCCTTTGGCAATTTGTTGGATTATTTGGAAGGAAAGGAACTGTAGGGTCTTTGAGAATGAGGAGATGGACATAGCTAGATTGAATGAGGTTGGCTTTCAGACATTATGAGTTTTGGTGCACAGAGGTGTCATCAACTACAGTGGATTATTTTGTAGAGATTGTGGACAGTTTTCTGTTTTTTAGTCATTTTTGCTGGAGTATACTCCATGTATACAAAGGACGCATCACCTGTTTTGAAGTTGTGTTTATATATAATTCCTTATTAAAATAAAAGTAAAAATAAGAGCATCCCCAATGTAGTTTGATCCAACTTCTTATTGCATTGAGAATTGTGTTGGGAGGCCACCTAGGAGCCAACTAGGAGAGAGAAATGAATTTTACTTCCTAAATAGGAAGTTGACCTTGGGAAATGGAGCTGTGAGGGGGAGGGGGGGGGGCCTGACCGCCTAACACTATTATTTTGTGTGTGGGGGGGGGGTTTTGTATTTATTATATGGTATGGTGTTAAATTTAATATTTTTTGTGTAAGAAGATTATACAATGGGAAGATATATTCTTAAGTGAGTAAGAAGATAAAAATGTGTAGGTGGCAGTGGGACCTAGTTAAGAAGTTGTATAAGAATATGCAACATTGAGGATGCTCTAAAGTCTCTTATGACTCCTTGTATAATATCTGAATTGTGTATGCATCCGCGTTGCGGTTCTGCAGGTCATTGGATTGAATACTGTGCCATGTGCTGGTGATGAATTTGAGGTTGTTGATATCCTTGACATTGCACGTGAAAAGGCACAATTACATGCAGAAACACTACGAAATGAGCACATGTCAACCAAGGCGGGAGATGGGAGGGTTACACTTTCTTCCTTTGCTTCTGCAGTTTCATCTGGAAGGCATGTTGGACTAGACTTGCACCAGCTGAATATGATTATGAAGGTTGATCTTCAGGTATGTTTATCCATTATTTGTAACGGAAATTTTGATATTGGTATCTTTATAATGATCTGACATAGATGAGTGTATGCCATATGGAAATAAAAAACAACTGACATCTGTATATGCTCTTATATATATGCCGTGGATGACTCAAATGGCAACGGACGATGGATGCTAATTATAACTGAAAACAAAGTGTTGTATACAACTATAAGATCTGAGAAAGAAAATGTGGAATACAGATTGAAAAAGGATGAGATTTCACATTTTAATTTAAAATTTTGATCTTGCCTTTTCATATATTTCTTATGCTTTCTTAGCTTACCCTTTTGACACATTTATAGTGATATATATATATATATATATATATATATATACACACACACACACACACACACATAATTTTTGTGATCTTTAGATGGTTTAACAGTACCCTTATTTTTTCAACAACCCTTATCTTAACCTTGATTTCTTGCACATAAAAGTGTGTCCCGATTTCTAGCTATTTGAATAAAATGAGTGAATTTCACAAATTCAAACATTTTCATTGATATCAAAACTTACGCTAGAGGTCAACTTTGATGGGAGTACTTGATCACTTAGCTTTCGATAGCCTCACAAGTTTCAGCAATTTGATTTTCAATATTATTTATGTGCTGCACGTGCATGACTGCATGCCCTCTATATACATCGTGCTGTTTTGAAATACCCACATGTTTCCTCATCATTCATGAATAAGGTGCGTACTATTTTCAGTAAAATTGAAAATCTCTTAAAACATGACTAGGGTTCCATTGAGGCTGCCAGACAAGCTCTACAGGTGCTCCCACAAGATAATGTCACTTTGAAGTTCATCTTGCAAGCAACTGGGGATGTGACCAAGAGCGATGTTGACCTTGCAGTTGCTAGTCAAGCAATTATTTTTGGATTTAATGTCAGAGCTGCCCCTCCTGTCAAAAGTTATGCAGACCACAAAGGCATCGAGATTCGGCTGTACAAAGTCATTTATGAACTTATTGATGATGTGAGAACTGCAATGGAGGGACTCCTAGAGCTTGTTGAGGTATATTCAAATCTATTGCTTTGTGTTTTGAGTTTATTATGAAAGGAAAAAGTAGGATATTGTTAGGTAGACCATGCGTGTTCATAAGAGTATTATCACAAATGAGCGTTGAACCAATTAGCTTCAGATGGGCCCATAGAGCTTGTTTCAGTCCAGTTTTTCTTATTTAGCTATCCTTTATTCATTATGTTTGACTTGGGGACTTAATCAATTGGGAACTATCCATGCCAGATTATATTAGCATACCATCCATTTATTCCAAATTATGGAACTAATCAATATTTAATTTCCCTTCTCTTCCCCCCCCCCCCTTTTCTTGCCCCTTGTTCGAAATTCATCCTACCGCATAGTTCGAGTGTGTATAGCAGATGTCCCATGTAGTCTCTATTTTTGCAGTTCCCCATCATATGTCAGACCCCGACTAAGGGTGTGTTTGTTGCTCTTAAACACCTCTGAATAGCCCTTGAACTGATTCGGTCAGTATTCAGGCCATGCAGTGCATTTGGTATGAACTACTGAACAACCGCTGAATACTGCGGAAGGGCTCTTAATGAATATGTACATAGTTGATCCTTGATTCGGTCAGAGGTTCAGAGCAACGCTGAACGGAATTTTGAACGACTTTATCCCTAAAAATGTAATCAAATTTCAGCAACTATCCACAAATCATATTTCTTGATCATTTCAACATGCTCATTTCCTTCATTCTCTCTCTCTGAAGATCTCTTCCGAAGCTTCAGATGAAAATGGCGTCAAAGGTTCTTTCCTCCAATCTTAATTACACCTTTGTGCCTTTGTCAAATAAACAAGTGTCATGCTCTGAAAAGAAAGTAAGAGAAAAAGACGTAGAAGAAGAATAACAGAGGAAGATGACTATGAGGTGCAATCAATTTTCTTTTGAAGATGATTGTGACAGGCATCCTGGGATTTGAACAATTGAAACTATTTGTGTGACACGTTCCATAGTACAATCGAAAATCCTCAATCTCCTATGTGATCTTGAGCAAGTTACTTCAGGAAACAGAATCACAAGCTTATTTGGGTTTTCATGAGAGAGGCAAAGGAAGAGATGGGAGTTTCTGTGTCCGTTTTATTTTGTGCGTCTTCAAATTAGAGAAATATTGATATCAAATTAAACCACATGTCTCCTAAAAGATAAACTTCACATACCGTAAGTTACTTTTCATTAATTTTGTTTTCTGGTTCAACTTTTTTTCTTTTCTTTTACACAAGTCTATAATTCTTCCTTTCATAACACTAGCTTACCCAAATTTTTTATTCAGTTTTTTTTTTCCTTTCTAAAACTCATTTACCCATGTCCTTTTTGTATAAATTTCCTTAAGTTATAACATGAAAAACCTAGATTTTATGTATAGTGAAACAGTTTATTTTCCTAACAGTTCAAACCGTTCGGCATTCAACATTCAGACACTACCTCTTAATACATTTAGATCATTCAGATTCTCTTTGAGCACTCAACATTCAACCCTTAATCCAATCAAACACAGCCTAAGTCTATTAGTAAGAGAGGAAGAGGAAGTATGAGAGCCCTTTACTATTTGAGGTCTTGGAGGAGTTGTATCTCTCCTCCTCAGTTCGCTCTGGCCGCTAAACTTTCTAGCTGTTCTTATCAGCATGGTTGGCTTTCCTTGGAGTCCTTGACCTTTTCAAACTTGAGGTAATTACCCGTTTGCTGGTTTGACTTTGCCTGGCTAAGTACTTTTGATCTAGTTGCCTGCTATTTGCCACCTTTGAATCTTGTATAAATGGGAACGGTTTGGAAACCCTTCCCGACAACACAGCCACTCGTCCTTAGTCATATGATTGTATGGGGAGATATACAATAAAAGCCTTTACATGTTTTTTGTGTAGGGAAAGTGGGGGCATATGGGTAACGTTTTCTTTGTTACAAAGTAGGGGACAGGGAGGAACGGAACCAAAGAAGAAACCTTTGGCTTCAGGCTTGCCTTAACCTTTCCTACCACTACGGGAGAAAATCGACAGGAAGGGACTTACTCCTTTTTCTAATTTCTTGACTTCTATTCCTGCATGTGCTGCCGTATTATAAAGGCATCCTCTGTTTATCTTTTGTTTCCTTCTTGCTTAATATAATACAAGTTGAAAAGACAGGTTCCTATTTCCTTGGATGCACCTTTATCCCTCGTTCCAGTGGATCAATATGCTAATTCCAAAGCAGAATGCTTCTGTGAACTTCATTTTCTTGGTATTTTATTGTTAAGACTTCCTACTCAATAGATAATTCTCGTCTCTTGGCAGGATCAAATACCAATTGGTGCAGCGGAAGTTAGAGCTGTATTCAGCAGCGGCAGTGGTCGTATTGCTGGATCCATGGTAACAGAAGGAAAAGTTGCTAAAGACTGTGGGGTTCGAGTTCTGAGAAAAGGAAAAGCAGTCTTTGTCGGTGTTCTCAATTCTTTGAGACGGGTCAAGGAGAATGTGCAAGAGGTATTCTCTGAAGATCCTTCTTCATTTATCTTCTTATGTTTCGTGCTTAACATAGCTGATGCCAAGTAATTGGGACAAAAGCTTAAGTTGAATTGAGTTCTGCTCTTACGACTTACCATGGGCTTGCTGTATTTAAAAACTTGTAGAAAAATTAGTTTTATTTATTTAAAATTGCCTCTCACTTAACACTTCAAGGAGGTATACCAGAGTGTTGACAATATTCTCTGTCTGCTTAAATGCAGTAGAATAAGATATGGGGACATGGCCAACACTGCACGAATCAGCAGTGTTGACACATGTCTACTCGGACTTGCTTGTCTACCTACTAAGACTAGCTTGTCTATGTGTCAACACAAGAATTCTTGTATTTAGTGTGTCCATATGATTTGTCTAGAAAAGATAATATGAAAAGTACATTGATCCTAATTTATACAGGATATTACTCAGATTTTTTTCAGGTATAGAAATCATGTAGTATATAATTCTTAAACTTGTTTGAAGAAAAGATCTTGAAAATTCAATTTTATATCGACCACACAGAGAAAACCTTGAAATAGAAATTACTCCAAAATAAAACATGTCTACAAAATTTAGAGCATAGTTTTAACATGTAATAAAAGAACATTGGCCCTGCTTGCTTACATTTTACATTTCATGGTTTTCACTTTCTCACGTATTGGTCCCTCCATTTCTCTCTCTCTCTTTTTTTTAAAGTCATTATAAATCTAAGAAAATGAAAAGGAACCGTTGATTCAAACAGGATGTTAGCATTGTTTTGTCGCCTTGTTCCTTAGCTCGATAATGGTGCTTAAGTTTGGTTCTGTGTCATGTGGACTGTAGCAGCGTTGGACCTAGAGTAGCAGGGGAATGACTAGTGAGGGATGCTATAGAGGTTTATCATACATATAGTGAAAGACACATTGCAATCGCTCCTGGGTCATGCATCTTATAAACTGCTGGGATTGAGGATTATACTACTCCCTCCGTACCAAAAAAAATAGTCACACTAGGCAAGTCAAACCAAGGTTATAGCTTTATATATTTGTACCTTCTTCAAATTGCACTGCACTAAAATTATCACTATCCTTAGAAATGAGACTATTTTTCTGGGACAAGCCAAAAGAGGAAAGATGGGACGGAGGGAGTATTATACGGAGACAAAAAATTTCCTTAAATGATAAGATATAAGAAACGGAAGTCGGAAGATATTACAAGTACATGAAGTATTATTCTCTTAGTTGTTATTGCACATTCTTTCTAATTCTATTGGGTTTGGAATTTATGTTTTGCGATTAAGGCACATTCTGTTGCGATTTTGGACAGGTGGGTGCTGGATTAGAGTGTGGAATTGGGGTTGACGATTTTGATGATTGGGTGGAGGGTGATATTATTGAGACATTCAATTCAGTACAAAAGAAAAGAACACTGGAGGAAGCATCAGCCTCGATGGCAGCGGCAAAGGGAGAAGTAAATTTATAGAAATGAGTATAAAACACAAGTTTTTGGTGGGCTTACATGATTCTTGATTTTGACGAAATCAGTGAAGCCGCATTGCATACATTGGATACATGATTGATGATTCCCAGCCCCCAGGGCCAGGGGCTTGACTGCATTAAGCAGGAGTAACAGAAACAGTGTATGCCGAGCCGGGCGCACGGTGATCTCTCGTTTGCTGAAGTTGCACTGTAAATAGTGATGGGTAATTAGACATCAGCTCCTTGTTGTAAAGAGGGAAGGGACCAATTTATTTCAAAGCTCTCCATTCCAAACTTCAATGATGACGACACTATTGTAACATTTACAAATTACACACAACTATGTCCAACCAAAAAATAAAAATAAAAAAAAATAAAGTTGCAGAGAATGAAAAAATGGTGCTAATTGGAGGCATCGTCTTTTAACCATATCCAGGCCTTTATTTTTCTTTCCATCACGGTACAAATAATACTTCTAAAATTGATTCCCATTCCCTAGGCTTCCTATATATATATATATATATATAAACGGAAGGTCAAACAATAGGGATGGAATGTATCCTATATTTATTAAGTGTAATTAAGTCTTGCAATTGAGTGAGTTGGATTGTGTTGAGTTGAAATGAGTAATGAGTTGAAACATGTTGAAACCCATTAGAATCTAAATGTTAAACGAGTTAAAATGAGTTGTGTCGGAATGAGTCGAGTTGAAACGGATAACGGGTTAAAGTGGGTCAACCCGTCTCAACCCAAAAATTTTTCTCAAAAAACATCAATTTATAGCATAAAAAGTCATGGGTTAAAATGGGTAATGAGTTCGACCCGTTTTTTCGATCTAACCTTTTAATATTATTGGGTCGAAACAGGTTATCCGTTTCAACCAAAAAATATTAATGGATTAGATTGAGTTGAGTAATCAATGGATTGAATTGGATAAATTAATGGATAATTAGTTACAATTGTCAGACTAAGTATAATGAACCATATTCGTATTTATCCCAGCCATCAAATATAGTATTACGCGTTTTCATGCCAACCAACAAACAAATATATTGGGTGAAAACCGGCAGTTCCCTCCACATCATTTTCAGCTGGTAAAAGTCACCATACTTTTTAGTTTTTACGGCTGGTAAAAGACAGGCGACTTGTACCGATGCACAAAATTTAATCACTACTATACTCTACAAAATTGTGCATCACAATGCATGATTGTATGCAGCGAGATGCATAATTTGTGAATTACGATACATGATTCCACGTTGTGTAATATATATAATGATGCATTATGATTCAAAATTGATATATCCCGATTAAAAAAGATGTGCATGAACCAACAAGTTTCTATTTGGAACACGCATAGTAATTGAAATATATGTGCCTTAATAATTTTAATCACAATATAAACCCAAAAAGAAGAAAAAAGATAGTATTTCGTTGTGCATAAAGAGTGAAGCTGTGGTTGAAGGATAATTATATTTATATATTGACATTTTTAATATGGGTCCTCCGTCCTCCGTCCTCTCCTCTCCTAGTTGGTAATGGTTACCCGTAGCACTGTACCAAAGGCTCATGATTGATGAAGTGGGTGCTTGACGGGATTGATGATTTCTTCAATCTAACGGAGGAGGGGAAGCATGTACTGGATCAGGATGGTATCAGGTGTGGTACCAGCTTCAACACATTTTGGAGGGAATAGCTCATAACTCATCCTCCAAAACTTGATAAGATAAGTGATATGCAGTTTTGGTAGAAAAGTGTTAAAGTGTAGTCTTTTTCCGTTGCCTCAAAATGACAAATCCCTGCATTTTATTCACTTTCCGGTCCAACACCCTCCACTCCAGGGTACAGCGACTTGTGATTTTGAATCCTTATAAATTAATTCACTTCTCTACTCCCTCTTCAATCCACACTCCTGACTCCCATTCTTCCATCGAAAATGATGGCCAAAATACCCAAGGCAAGGTTTGTAATGGAAGTAGCTCCTCCACAACTCATCTCGGTGATCAAGCGCCCCCTCACAAAAGTTTTGGCTACAATTAACGAAGAAGAGAAGAGAGAGAGTCTCTGTCCTCCTCATCCTCATCCTGATGCATCCACATCTACTTAATTGGAGTATATTTTAATTTGCATTTTGGAGGAACAATATCCTTAATTAATTCGTTTTGTTTCTACACCGGTCGATGGGGACACCGCCAGTTTTAAACGCGGGAAAGCGAGTGGTTGAGATTACTTAGTTTTGCTTTTACGTTTCCTTTCTTTAATTATTGGGTATAATAATTCCGTCCATTTGCCACCTCTAGTCAGTCGAGTGCATGCATATGAATTAAGTCAAGGTTTATGAAATGTGTTATGTTAGAAACAAGTGTTAGTGTTCCTGCACTTTGTTATTTCAATATATACGGATTACGACAACTACTCCTAGTCCTAGTACAATTGTTGATCAAATGCTCTCCTTAAAAATGAAACCGTCTTAATCCAAATTGAAGATTTCGTCCATGGATTTGACATTGTCCTTTTTAGTTTTTACACGCTGAAAGTGAAATAAGAGCAAGGCATGAAGAAACAAAACACCAGCTATAGATATATAGATATCTTTTGTCGTTTATGTTTTTAAACAAGACAGTTGAAAAATAATTATTAATAAAGGGAATGCTAATAAGCATCCAAATGAACCGACCCGAATTCATCTCTTTAACCTATTTGTGTTTGAGTTAAAAAATTTGGGCAAATTTCAAGTGAGTATAATTTTAGAATATGTTTTTCGTTTAGGTCCATCAATTTTTTGGACATTTCATATAATTATAAATTGGTTGTCAAATAACAAAAATATCATTAATAAAGACAAAAAATCCAATAACGTCGATGCCTAGGCTAGGCCTGTTAACACAATTGTTTGAAGACAAAAAAAATCCAATAATGTTCGAACATCAGGTTACGCCATATCCAGACAGCTACCTTTGAGACTTCGTGAGTCAATTTGTGTAAATCCGAATGGGTTTTACCGAAGCCGTTGACCATTTGACTGAAAAGGAGGAAGAAAACGGGCATGGACGATCCATGAATGACGGCTCCGACGCTTCCGGAGAACATTAGAAAGTAATCATACTTGTCTGCGAATGAAAATAACTGGAAGAAAGGTAAGCTCAGCTCCTTCTTCTCGGACTCCAGCATTGCCTTTACCTCTGTTGCGTCCGCCATTTTCACCACTTGAAAAAATGGTTTTACTACAAAATCAGAATTATTGAACAAAACTCTCTATTAGTTCAGCTGGTAGCTAATCGTTTGTCCACCATTGGAGGGGAGGTTTGAGGTTTTGGTAAGAATAGTGAAATTTGAGAGAGAGAAATATGATAGAACCAAGTGAGATCTGATCAAGTGTGTGTATGAATTGGAGTGAGGAAGAGCTGACAAAGTTGTCGGTTGAAATTTTAATTCTTAGTTCAAGAAGGGGTAGTGAATAGTGCTGTTACCACCATGCGATGACACAAAGCTTCGTTCGCCGGAAAGATTGGGGAGGAGAACATTGGAACTTATAAATCAATTATTGTGGTGGAAATCCTAGAAACTTTTTAAAGTTTTTAATCAAAAATCAGCATTTTTAATTTAGTGCTAATTTAATTTACTCATCACAACAAAATCTTGAAATAACTAGATAATTTTAATTGTGGGGACAAAGGGAGAGAAGTAAGAAGCGACGTATTTTCGTCTTAAAATTATACCTAAAAGATATGTTTAAAAAATAGTTAGATTTATTTAAAAATATGTTTTAAAAGATGTACCAGTTTATAATTTGTTTAAAAAATTAACATAGCCTGGGTTTAGTTCGTTTACTAAACAAACGAGCCCAAGCCGAGCTTACAAACCTAACAAGCTTAACTCTCTAAAAACTTAATAAGTTATAGTTTACTATCATAAAACAATAAAATAAGTATATTAAAAATTATAGTAATACAAACATGAAGAAGAAGAAGAAGAAGTATATAAAAATTTAATAAATTATAGTTTACCATCATAAAACAATAAAATAAGTATATTGAAAAATAATAGTAATACGTATATTGAAAATAATAGTAATACAAACATGAAGAAGAAGAATATATCTTGTTTAAGCTCTCAAATTGATCAAAATAATTACCAAAAGATAATTTTATAATAATATAATATAAAATTTATTTTCTTACAAATGAGATCAAGTGATCAATTGACAGTTGAAGAAAAGTGGCAAAGAGCTTTAATAGAAAATTAGAAATACCTAAGTAACCTTTAGTTGAAATCAATTTACAATTACCGACTTCGATTCTTCTTCTTCTTTGAATCAGCTCTTCAATTTCTTACTTTCTTTTGCATGGCAAATAGACACTCAATTGACCTTCGAATCATTATCGCAGCCCAAATCTCTAGTTTCTATACCCCCTTCGTTGCCTTCAACTTTCACTCAAACGACTATTGACCAAAAACAATGAATATCATTGAATGCCAAGCAACTAATTTCGATCGATTTGCCAATTCGCAAAATCCTTTGATAAAATAGATGGATTGGGAGTTTAATTTGCTTAAATTAGGAAGAAAAATAAGGGGGATTTTATGGTATATTTCCATGATACCATTTGATGAATAATTTGAGGAGTCAAAGAAGTGAAAAGGGATATTTACTTCATTTAGGCCTTTCCCAAGGTAACTAGGTAAGATAAGTTTGACTTTGTTTAATCAATAATTAATTAAAAAAAGTTTCATTAAAGATTGAAAGAGTTAAATACAATCAGCTTCTTTCTAAGATAAGAATGATTGATCGAGTATTTTGTTGAGCTATTATACTACTACTACTACCTAATTTGGAGGCCATGTGCAGCTGATCACTTTACAAATGCTCAGGGTCGGTCCTGCGTAAAGTCGAGCCTAAAAGATAAATTAACTTTTCGAATTATTCGATTTGCTAACCGATTCAAGAGACGACACTCTTCAAAGATGTATTTTTAGAAAAAAGAAAAAAAATTAGGTTTCGGTTCTCTGCAACGGTCTAATAAACTTTGTCAATGCCACAATAATCAATTTAAACTAAATCCTTAATTAAAATAAAATAAAATAAAAATAATCAAGATTACTAAAAATTTGACATGTGCCCAGCCCAACAAATGGGGATGGGGATATGACATTGATATGAGAGGAGAAGCAGTAAAGTGCAGTCTTGAAGCCAACTTGCAAAATCACATAAAAAGTGTTTTATTTTCTTTGTCGCGTCAATTTATTAAATTAACATCAGATGACATGCCAACAAAGCACTTTTATAAATTCGCCATTACCTTTTTCTCTTTTATGATGTCATGCAAATCTCACGAAAGTAGTATCGAGATGACATGTGAGAAACGAATGAGATTGAAAACTGAAAAGGGTAATAGAGACACAGAAACTAGATTCTGTTTATAGGCAACTCTAACAACCCTCTCCCAAACGGTTAAACCCGTTATCAATTTTGATTCCATAATTTTTTATCTTATAAATATTTTTTTGAAGGATTCTAGTAATCCTATTTATTTTAACTCGTTTAATATTATGAGATTTTTATAGGTTTCGACCTGTTACTTATCACAATCGAACTCATATACAATACAACACATCCAATTATCAAACCTACTAGTATTTCCAGAATATTTCATGTATGTCGTGTCAAGTTTTTTTGTGACCCAATTTGGATATGTGGTTCTTTTTGTAGTTATTGATTTCTTTGTGATTTTTAATTAAAAAAAAAAAAGGAAGAAAAGAGAAATTAGAAAGAAAAATGGCGGGATGAGCAAGAGAAAGTGAAAATCACAAACAAACAACAAACCACACAATCAACATTTAGAATGCATCTTGAATTGTATTTTAAATTCAAGATTTCTCATGCGACTTTGTTATGCAATTGGTGTCTTATTTTTCATTTCACCATTGTATCTAATCATTGCATCTCAACCGATGGTTGAGAGAATATTATCTGGATACCAAAGTAATCTGAGGAGATGCGGACTCGTATTTTCTGGCCTAAAACACATTTCCAATAATAAAACATCATTAAACAAATCTCATTTAATGCAATATTAAATTAGAGATTGAATATATAAACAAATTGACTTGGAATACATCAACATTAACTATTGTTTATAACATTTATTTACTTTGTAATTGATCAATCTTCTACCAATGTCTAAATTCTCAAACTCTTTAAATTTTGTCATTTGGATTTCTAGCCTTATATAAATATTCTCAGACAAATATGGTTTTTATACCATCACTGTTACATGAAATCCATAGACGAAGATCATATTTGATTTGATTCTAAAGGCTCCAGTTGCAAGGAAATGGTTTGTTCCATCCGACAATCATTTGAACTTGCCACCAACTATGGAATTAGTCATTGTTGATGTCGAGGTAACAAAATTAATATCTATAAGTACTAATTATACATTTTATTTGTTCTTCAGCCTTCAAATAAATTGTAGTTCAATTGTTGTATTTGAAAAGTTATTATAACTATCTTTACCTCTTGTTGGGTGACCAAATACAAGCTTCAATTAAGAAAATGTTGATTAAAAAATTTAATAAAAAATTCAGGAAGGTGAATTATGCTACATATCAAATGTTTATATCTTTGATAACCACAAAAATTATAAACTTACAACAAGCAATTACAAGATACAGTTTATGGCAGCAACTGATGTCATTAATATTGGTGACAAAAACTTTACAAGAAACATATTCAAAATTAGGAGTTTTGATGAAATACTTTCAATTTTCAATGTTCGGCACGCTGGATTAGTAGGTGAATCAGATCACTCCAACCTCACTATGTTAAATTTCTTGGTTTGAAGGTATTTATGACAAATCATATTTACAACTGCACATGTCGTAGATATTGAAAATCTGTACTTTTAAGGTTACTAGTAAGGTTCACGTGCGTTGCACGTGGTGCTAATTATTTTTAAAAAAATGACTCGCTAGTTTCTTTATTTTTATGTTTACTTTTAATTATTGGATGTTTTTTGTATTTTAATCATTACAATTTTTGAAACTTATAAATTGTGTTGTTGTGCTTTTAGCTTTTTTGATACTTTGTTTTCCAATCATTTATAATGTATACTTTTAGTCATTGTATAGCAACTTATCCTATAAATTTTTCTTTTTTGTTGGTTATTTTCATTCTCTTTTTTTATTACCAAACATGAATTCATTCACTTTTATGAGTGTGTGAATTGAAAATAATTCAAACTTACTATATTAAATAAACACATTGTTTTTGGAGACTTTGTTTATGTCATTTCTGAAATTTATGACTCCTTTTAGAAAATAATATATTGTGTTAGAGGAACCAAACTTTCAACCTTAAAGTACATATACTTACACTAAAAATATGAAATTCACTCAAAATATATATAAAGCTCAATTTGGCCACCCAACCTAAGTTTTGTATCATTTTCATATCTCATTTTATAATTATTTTCTAGTTTGCCCCCTAGTCACGACAAAGGTTACCAATCTGACGTTAATGTGCACATGGTATTTCATGTGTAGGGCATTTTAGTCATTTTCACAGCAATGCTTTCTCTGCTTTTATTACCCAAAGAGAAACTTCATTTTCTTCTTCTCCGGTAATGCATCCTCTACATCTTCTCCAGTAATGACCTCATATGTAAATTTTAAGTGAGATAAAACTAAAGAGTGTATTAATGTTTTATTCAAATTATTATATAAAAAAATAAATAAAAATAGAGCGAAATCATATAGAGATATTGAATTCAAGATCAGATAATCACACTTAGGTGTCAAGGCCGCCACGAATTAGAACCCACCAAAAAATTAAAGACGTACAACATAATACACAAGCACACCAAGAATTTCTCCCTTTCTCCATCGTACAATATAATACACAAGCATACACCAAGAATTTCAAATCTCATATTAATTTGAATCTATCACATACGTATACGACAATGATGATGCAAACCATGGTTCAATCCGTCTTCATCGTCCATACAACTCCAACAAATTTCTCATCGTCACCGTTGATATTGTTTATGGTTTGATTTGAGCAAATTCTCGATTTTAAACATTATTCGTCACTCCATGTTTATCACTACGATTACCAGACATGACATCTCATCACCAAATTTGATATGGAATATGGAAATGCTAAAAAATTACGTTGTGGGCCAAAATGGATTTAGTGGATACTTTAGGGGGAAATTTGTATTTTGGACTAATTTTGATGAGGCCAAAATATGATTAGCTCCCAAAATTACACACCAAATCTCACATTGCACCCCAACCTACGAAGTGTTTCACTTTCATAACTTATTTTGCTATTTGTCCCACTTTGCCCTCTCCCGTCTATGGACGTTAAAAATAGTAACGAAAAATGGTATATGCATGTCACATGAATATTATTTTGGTCATTTTGCTTGGCGCACAAAATAAGATTTGGCTATAACTTCAGTATATAGTTAACTATTTAGTATTTAGAATATGTTTTTAAATAAAAATAATAAATAATTATTTTAATAATCCAAAAATAATTATATGGCCAAATTATAATCCCCCCCCAGTATCCACAAAATCGTATAGTTTACTCCTATGTAAAGTTTGTCACATAATGGTATCTGACTTTACTTCCCCCCCCCCATTTTCCACCCTACCACTTACGGACGTTAGAAAATTCACATTAAATAACACGTGGTCTTCCACGTACGGGACGAAAATGTCATTTCTCTTATTAGGTTAAGGAGTAAATGTATTGAAAATACAAACTCTAATCTCACACCGTCTCCTTCTCTCTTCTTTCGGTGTAAGTTCTCATCTCCGAGTCCACAGTAATAGCCACAATCTCCAGCTAGCCCCTATAGCGCGACCATCTCTAGGTGCAAGTTCCATATCTGACCCAAACCCTTCCCTCTGGTCACGCCTATCATAGCTCTAGCGTCGTTCCTCTTCGATTCTAGCCAATTTGCATCTCTGATCTCCCTCATTCTCTCCCTTGCAAAAGTCGTGCTTAAAGTAGAAATCAGAGGCTATAGAGTATACTTACTAAAAACTCTTGAAAAAAACATGCAATTAACCGAAAACCCATAAACCTTATCAACGAATTCATCAAAGAGAGAGGCGGACTTGAATGAAGAGAAATAGTTATGGGTTTTATTGAAATACTCTTCAATTTTACGGGATGAAATTGGGCATATACACGGCCGGCATGCATATGGTTTTAAGCAAAGTATCAAAATTGAGAAGATGTTAAAGAAGATATGACTAGATGATTTTGGCCTCATAGAAGCTATCATGGCGGTTAGGTTGGTTTATTTAAAAAATTAGAAGAGAGAAAGTGAAGGTAAAGTCATATAAAAAGATGAAGGGAGGATGAGAAATTGATTGATTTCAGTGGTGGATGAGTTTCACCAGAGAAGGTGGGTACGTGGATCCAATTTCATACATGAAATTGGAGATGGAGACGTGTAACTATGAGTAAGAGTTTTTTTTTTCATATTTTTCGTTTACTTTGTTTTCATTATCAAGATAAGAAAAGTGACAATGAAATTGAAAAATACATATTTATCATCTGGGTTAAGAGAGAGAAATTTAAGAGAAAAATTGGAGGGAGTGGACTAAACCAAGATCAGGTTATGGGTTAATTTTTATTGTAGAAAGTGAAGATCAGAAAAAATGGTTGGTCTTTTCTCTATATCTTATTTCAGTAGGAAAAAATGGAATGGTGGACCCCACTCCATTTTAACATTTGAACTTTCAGCACCATTAAGTTTACACCGAATTCCTAATATTTTTCTCGAGTTAACGTCATGGAAGACCACGTGTTATTTAACGTGACTTTTCTAACTGATGTCGCGGCTAGGGTGGAAAATATGAAAAAATATAATATCAGATATCATTATGAGACAAACCTTAGGTTGATGTGCACTATGTGATTTGGTGGATACTTTGGGGGAGAAGGATTGTAATTTGACATAGTTATAAGGAAAATAATATCCTTACAAGACTTAGTAGTTGTAAGTAAAGTTATAAAATTAGTTGTAAGACGAGCAATTAATTATAATTTGTCTTATATTTAAATTTAAAGTTAAAAAATGCATTACTCTCGAAAAATGAAATTTAGAAGTTATTTAATTTATTTTGTTTTCCTTCATTTCTTCCACCACCTCATCTCTCATAGACTTCGCCCACCACTACCACCTCAAATAACATCATTAACCCAAAAATTAATTTTTTAATTTAATTTTATTTCTTTGTTTAATTCCGTACTCCTTCGTTCAAATTAACATATACGCCAAACTAATCATTTATAGACTCATTACCACATGAACTTTAATTTTCACTATTTACAAATCTAAATTCAATTTTTTGAATTTTCAAATTTGATGATTGAAACTCTAACAACCCATACGAAGATTAATTTGAAAAAATTGATGATTTGAAAATCTAATAATATCATATTTCACCTAAACTATTACTGTTATGGTTACAATCGCCCCCATCGCCATCACCAGCATCCCTGTAATTGCCACCACCGGTATCACCATCACCAAGAAACATGTTCACATTACCTTACTAAAACAGAAAAATAAAATATATTTAACTTCTATAAAATCATATTGCTTTCTTCAAACGCATCTCTTATAAATTTTAGCGTTCTCCTCTAACAAAACGCAAAGATTTGTCAACGAATTTTCGCCATTTTTGTAATCTTCTTGACATTATATCATCTTCCCTTAACGTATTTTCTGAAATTATTCACAAGTAATTACTAACCATATTAAATAAGTGTCTAATATCTTGATACTCACTAATTTGTATTATTATAGTTACATTTTTTCATATACCTCTAATAATGTCTTTCCCAATCTATGATGTCGCACTTTCATACACAATTTTTATATTTGTCAGAATTTGTCCTTTACTATTCATGGGTGTTAAAAACAGTAATGGAAAATCATATATGTGAGGATTATTTTGATCATATTTTACTTGCGACGCAAAGTGAGATTTGATTATATTTTCATCATTTAGGTTGTCATTTGATATTTAAAATATTTTTTAATTAAAACAATAAATAATTATTTCAATAGTTATATTTTGTCTCATTTTAAATTTCAAGGCACAAAAAATACATTACTCCAAAAAAAAATGAAATTTATATTTTATTCAATTTATTATTTCATCCTTCACTTTTTCCGCGAACTTCGTCATTCATAGACTCACCACCATTACCACCTCAAATTTCACTATTAGCACAAAAGTTTATTTTTTGATTTGATTTGATTTTCTAATTCCTTACTCCTACTTTCAAAGTAACCCATTTGCAAAAGTCATCATTTATGGACACACCACCACCACAACCTTAATTTCATTTTTTATAAACTCAAATTCATTTTTTTAATTTTTCAAATTTTCAAATTGAAACTGAAACTCATATGGATATTTGAAAATTTGATGATTTGAAAATCTCGCAATGTTGTATTTCATCTAAACCACCATTATCATTCCTAAAATCGTCATCATCACCGCCCCTAACACCACTATCACCAAGAAACGCACTCACCTCGCCTCGCTTAATGGAGACATAAAATCTCTTTATCTTTCGTTTAGTCGAACTTCTTTCTTTAAACATCTCTCATTTCTTAGTTTCAATCCACTTTTTGTTCAAATTACTAAGTAAAGATAAAATCTAATTTTAGGATGAGACTACTTAAAAGGATGTCGGTTGGTGACAACATATTTCAATAAAAGGAGAGTTGCGGTAGAAGAAAGAAAGTAGATAGCTAGAGGAGGGAATAGAAAGATTCTCACATGTAACTACCTCGAGTTCGATGAAGAGGAACAATCAAGTTAAGACCAAAAAATGTTAGAGGTTTGGAACCCAGTGATAAAAATGAGTAAAATATTTTGAATCAAGTTATTTGTGATTACTAACATTGGTTTTGTTTGTGATATCTATAAGTTAGGAACCAGTGATAGTTTTAAAAGCTGTTGTAGTAGTCTGAAATTTCAAAGAAGTAAACAATAGATTTTAACATTATTTTCTAATAAAACGCATAATTCATCAATTGGTTCTTCATTTTCTTAATCTTTTTGACATTATGACACATTTTCTTAACTTATTTCTCTTAGCTAATGCATGGGTAATAACTAAACACGCTACAGATTTGCTTAATAATTTGATACTTACCAACAAATTTATTATTATAGTTACAATTTTCTATATACATCTAATAATATCTTTCCCGAATATATATATTTAAGAAATAAAGAAATAAAAATATATTATTTTTTGGTTTCAAATATTTTTTTTAGTTTCAACTAAAGTTTTAGTCTCTTGAGTAAATGTATTTTTGTCATTTTAGAATATATTGGACGATATTTGCAACGATAATGGTAGGAAGGGGAAAATGATAAAAAAATCAAAATACAAGACGAAATGAATAAAATTCAATAATGTAGGATCTAACTTTAAAATAGGTACAAGTGAAGGGATCAAATTATTATTTAATTATTCATGGAATTAATTAGCACATGACAAATTTACTTGTTTAATCTTAATTAATAGTGAATTATATATTATGGTTAGGGCTATTTTTGTCCAAATATTAGTTTTTGTTATGGTAAATTTACTTATTTTGTCGTTAATTAAATGGTGAGTAGTTTATTTGGTGAAGGGTTATTTTTGTCTATCAATTAAATTGTAAGAAACAAGTTTGACTTTTATACTAAAAGAGATAAGAGAGATGAGATGTATCTAAACATTAGATATACAAAATTCATGTCTATATTTAAAAAAAAACAAATAATTTTAAATATTATATATATATTTAAAACAGTGGACACAATGATTTTTATCTTCACCAAAAAACCTTCATCATTGCAAAAATTAACCATGAGCTATCTAAAACCCAGATCTAAATTTCTTTAAAAATTAAGTCTAAAACAAAAAAAAAAATTATATTCAGAGTATACATATCTAATGTAGTTTACTAAAAAAATTAAACAATTTCAAATTCACACATAGATCTGCATTTTAAAGGCGTAAATGCATCTAAAAATTATAAATATGTACTTTTAAGTTTAAATCTAAACATTAGATATTGAACATCCATGTCTATATTTGAAAAAAAAAACATTTTCATTATTATATTTGTATTTTAAATTTACATATCTGATAAGTAAATATAGAGAAATGATAAATCTGTATCTTATGTGCACAAGTCAACACTGAGATAGTTAGGATGCTTAAGTTGTTGTGTCAATAGAACATAGAAAACAATGAATGAGTGTTACTACAAGTGATTCCAGCAAAGCATAGGTAAGAACCATCCAAGTATAAACCACCGAATGTTAGGCTTAATTGCTGGAATAAAATGCAAGAACATATTTAAAGTTTTACTTATTCTTAATGTCTGCCTCGCTTCGTCCAAGTATCGGAGTATCAGCAATAAGAATAATAATAGACTTGAACCCATTTCTTTCGGCTCTTTATACCATGAGAGCCGTAAGGTCACGTCTTCTGTAAACCTATCAACAGATTAATAACATATCACAAATGCATCTCTTGATGTTGAGAACAGTAAAACAAAAAGGAAATGACAATAAAAGAATTGGTAAAAAAGAAATACATATATCTGAATGAAGCGGAAAGCTTTGCAACTGGAAGCAACCTCCAGTTTCAAAACATGTTGTTAGGGGAACAACAAGAACTAAAGGAACGAGAAAGAGGGGAACGAAGACGCTGTGATCAAGATACACCTCGCCATCATCGGCAACGAAGGCCTAGGCTTCGAGCACCTCGGCTCAGACACCTTTTTTCGACCATGTCCACCAGAGAGTTCATCGTTTGAACACCGATAGGTCTATCTTTAACGGAGCTCAAAACACCAGTCCACCAAGGCCAACGACACCAAACACGAACGAAGTCTTTACATAACCACCCGCCACCAAACCCAAACCCAGGTTTACTTTCACTCACCGACAATACAGCTCGCCGGAGACGAGCTCGCTCCAAGAACACTCGGTGTAAATCTCTCACACTAACCTATGAACGAGGTAAAGAGAGGAAGAAAGAATGTGGGGTACCTGATGTGGCAAAATCTCAGCTTGGGCCGTCCGTATGTTGGGTTGGATATCTGGGCTCGAATCTGCTTCCTTGAACCTGGCTGAGGACAGAGAAAAACCTGAGTGGAAGTGCAAGGCAGGGCCTCGCGAAACCCCTTCGGCGTGAGAGTAAGTATCGAATGTAGGTGAGGAAACAATTCGACAAAATGCCAAGGCTCAAGAAAGTGTATGTGTACCTCTTTATGGCTTGTGGAGGAGTATTTATAGGCCCCATTGTGGTTGAATCCGGCTAGGATTCGATTTCCTTAGTTACCTTGCTCAATAAGGAGAGAATCCCTTGATTTTAGGCGTGACACGCAGTTGACAGCGAGATAGTAGGAACAAATAAGGCAAGTGTCCCGCCCAGACATGGTAACCTTTGACTTATCTTGGGGAACAAGCTTCTGACCTTTCCTGCTCGATATAGGTCCGGGGGAGCAGGGCTCTGCCTGACTACTTGGTGTATATTGGCTCGAGGCGAGTATAGGTCCAGGGCATGGCTCCTGGTCAGGCAGGCAGGGCTAATGCTCGACCAGGTTTGGGCGCACTGATTCTGGTTCTTTCCTTGATGAGAGTGAGGTCCCTAGGCATGGCCCCTGGCCGGATAGGCAGGGCCTGTGCCCGGCCAGGTTTTGACAGGGATCAGGCTATTCGTTGTTCGATATCTTGATTTCCTTGTTTGCCAGGTCGGCGGGACCCATGTTAATTAGGCATGTGCCCGGCACGTGGTAGCGCTCGTGCCCTGCTCATGACCCGGCTTGGGCCGGGCATATCAGTGGCCCCTAGCTTCTTGCTTGGCGAGTATTCATGCTCGGAGCAGGGAGCGATTAGGATGTTATGACGTTGCTCGAGATACGGGCAAAAACACTTGTGAAAATTTTGGCAAGTAGTGATTGGGCAGAGTGTAGTGGTGGAACGTTCTAAAACTTCATTTGGCAACCAGCTGGTGCGTGTTAGAGAAGCCTTCCGCTGAGAGTACCTTCAGGCGAGTAGGATGGGGGCGCGTGAGCCGTCAAGAAGGTGAATGAAGAGATGGTGGCATGGTTCTTGGGGCGGCGCATTAAATGTGCGTGTGGGCTGACGGCAGTGAGCCGTCCCTTCAAATTCTCTCTTTGGCGCCCCCAAAAATTCCCAAAATTACACTATAAAAAGCCGAAACTCCTCCCATTTCGGACTTTACCTTCCTTGACTTTTCTAGAGAGAGAAGAGAGAGAAGCTCTGCAGCTCTTTGCCGCCGGCTCCCTGAAGCATAATTGTCATCAGTGCCATTGCCGTCGTCTCCCATCGTTTGTCTTCGCCATTGCCTTCCTGCTCAGAACGTGATTTCCAGTAGACCTTTGCCAGAATCTTGACAGTAAGTTTTCTTCATTTCTTGTTTATGTTTGGTCTGTCCCTCCATTTTTTAAATTTCTGGGTTTCTTCTTCACCTTCTAAATTTCTGGGTAAACTCAATAGGATTAGGGGAGACCATAGGCTGAGATCAAGGAGAATCATCCATTGCGCTCTGCCTGCTAGGCGGGCATTGCCCTTGGATATACCTAGACTTAAGGCTTTTTCTCCCTTTTTAACTGTTCTGTTCAGCGAGCAGAGTCTGACCTTTGTTTTCCTCGATCTCTATGTAGATGTCTGACAGAGAGTTCTCGGAGAATGACAGAGAGGTTTTCAGCTACAACGGGCAGAATGACCCGTTGAGCAGCGAGAAGTCTCTTTCCCTGGATGTTGAATTTGAAGAGGGAGACGAGTCCGTGGCCGGTGAGGCCGTTGTGGTGAGGGCTCGCGTGCCCGTGATTACGCTCAGTGACTCTTCCAATAAGCACAGTCTCTCTTGCAGAGAGGTAGAGCAGGTACCCGTGGCTGCTGGTGGGCAGGGCCCAGCACAATTGCCAGAGCGAGGGGAGCCTGTAGTCGGAGAAAGGGGTGGTGATAGGATATTTCCCTATGCTAGAACCGTCGTAGTTAATGATGTCTGCAACTCGGGAGAGGAGGATTCTGACAACGTCCCGATAGCCTGGAGGAGGAGGAGGTAGCTTGCCCGGGCCGGAGACGAGGCTACTACTGCAGCCCCCATGCCTGATTGGATGAGCGAGGCCGATGAGACCCTTTACGCTGCTCACTCACTGGGCGTCCTTGGACACTCCTGCAAAACTTACGGCGTGGTTTACCTCATTAGGAGTGGATCCTTAGAATTATCGGGTAGAGAAGGCCACCTTAATAGACGTTGAGTTTCCCCGTGAACAGAATGGGAAGTTGCTATTATTTGCAGACTTTTTTCGAGTAGGACTGCGCTTGCCCCTAGACCCTTTCTTCCTCCAGTTCCTCAAGGCATTCTGCCCGATGCCTGGTGACTTAATGTTGAATACCGTTCGGGCCCTAATGGCATACATTGTGGCGTGTCGGCTGCTACAAATAGAGCCCACACTTAAGATATTCCGACATCTGTTCATTCTGAGCGTTGATGATTACGGTCGGGTGAACGTGCGGTCCAACTCCAGCTTCTTCAGGATTCTATCAGATGTTCCAGGCAAGGTCGAGGCTTGGGATAGAAGAGCCATCTTGATCGAGTCCCGGACAGGGTGGCCAATAATGCCCATGAGCCAAGCGAGCATCAACGTCCCCAAGCTTCCTCGCGGTAGCTTCACTACTGGTGACTCTGGTCGTCTGGCCGTTATCCGGGCTTCCTTAGGTTGCGTGATGGATGGAGAGAAACGGATCAGCCAAGAGAGCCTGTTTGACTGGAAGGAGCTAGTCTGCAATCTGAGAAATTTATGTTTGGCCGGGGTGCTTCGGGCAGCTATTCCCGGTGTAGAGCCCTTGTGTACGTTTGATACTGAAGAGGCCCACGTTTACTAGGGTACTTATCACGGGCAGAATTTTCGCCGAGACTGCCTTGAATGCTGTAGGCTCGGGCATGATTGCACACCCGTCTATACTGCCGCACCTGGTCGACTTTTAATTTTGCTCGTGCTTTCATTTTTCTTTTATCTGCTTGATTAGCAATAGTTTCCTTTATAACTGTCGTGTTGATTCTTTTTTCTTCTTTATGTAGCGATGATGACCCTAAGGCAATTACATAAACTAGCGGGAAGGCGGGAGAGCGCCCCGGCGAACAAATCCTCTTGTCTCATTTGGTCAGCGGCCAAAAAAGCTCAGCGGCAAGCTCTTGTCTCATTTGGTCGCCAAAAAAGATACCGCCTCCTCCTCCTCGAGCAGCTGCGATGTTCACGATGCGGCCTCTTGAGGCAGCGCCAAGGCAAGAGAAAAAGACATCCTTCCCCAATTGCTGACCGGTCTTCCCATCCCCGCGGCATGGGTTCTGAGCAAGCCGCCCGGGCCATATTGAGCGGGCTGTCTGAAGTGCCCAACATTGGGCATATAGATCTGCCCGCTCATGACAGTCCTGTCGGGTTAGTGGGAAAAGGCATAATGAAGCGGCTGCTACAAGAAGACGTCACTAATGACCGGGACATTGCCGACCATGTCCTGCTCGGACACATTGGGCTCAACTTAAGCGAGGTATGCCTGTTGTATTTTGCTTTAACTGTTCACTTTTGCTGAGTCACGCTAACTTTATTCGTGATTGTGCTGCAGATCGCTTCCTCCTGTACCAACATATACAATCGCTATACCGAGGAAATCGATACTCGCAAGAAGGTTGAGTCCGAGAAGGATGAGCTGGCGAGCTTGGTGAAGAATAAGGGCGAGCAGGTTACTGCCCTGGACAAGTCATTGAAGGAGAGCGTGGCCACGGTCAAAAGCTTGAGGCCGATGTCATCGGCCGAGGAGAAGGCTCGCTCTTGTTGCCCAGCCAGAAGAAGTCAGTCGTAGGAAGCCACAGTCGAGCAACGAACACTGACTTCGGTTCGGTGTGAAGGCTTTGAGGAGCTAGGCGAAGGATCACGGCGGTCATAGCCTCTTTCTCCGAGCAGCTGGTAGCGGCTAAAGAGCAAGTCGTGAAGGATTTTGAAGCTTCACCGGCCTATGCCTCTCAGGTGCGCAAGACGATATTCCCCTACTATGCGGTGGGCACTAACCATATCCTGCGCCTACTCATCGATATCGAGGTTGTCGATATGTCAACCATGGCGATTAGGCTCGACCCTGCAGGAGGCAGTAGCTGCACCACTAGTGTCATACACTCGAGGCGAAATTTGGAGGCTCAGGCTCGAGATGATGCTGATGATGGCCTTGAGCCGTGGGATCCCCCCACCCCGCTGGCGGTCAACGTGTGCAGCTTGATCGAGGCCAAGAGGGCGGGAGAAGGAGGGGCAAATCATGGAGGCTGCTGCCCAATTACAAGTGGAGTTGGAAACCCCTGCTGCCGAGGATGTTGCCGTGGCGAGCAAAATACCCCCAGGGACAGCTTAGATTTTTGTGTTTTGTTCGGCCTATGGGCCTTTGTATCTGTAATTGCAACCCGTTTTACTTAAATGTAAACTGGATTTTGATAAACGATATGCTGTATCCGGTCCTTTTCCTTATTATCTTGCTCGGCAATTGTTTCTTTACTTGTGTTTCTCCTGCATTTGATTAGTACTAACACATTTGTATGCGGGGTGGTCCCCAAAAAATATACCGAGACAAAATGACTAATGAACCGTTCATGCAAAATTGTGCAAACATTAACCCATAAATAATAAAGCTAACTAAGCCGGTTTCTAAGGTTAAGGCCTTACGGGTAAGAGTTCGATCTGTGTCTTGGTATTTGCCAAGGCTTCTCCCGGGCATAAAGATCGTGACTCCCCGTCCTGAGTGCTTGGTACAGGCCAAGGCTTTTGAATGGGCAGGGACCCTATCGCTTTGAGCGAGCTTCAGAAGATTGCCTAGCGGACATGGCCCAACTCTGAGTGGCAACCAACAACTGGGCACGGCCCTTGTTCGATGTGGGTAATTTGAAGCGGTTGTCAGTATATCAACTGGGTGTAGAGATACACGACTAGCAGTGTTGCTCGGTCACTGTAGGAATTCTAGGTAGCTAGCCGCTATCTGATGGGCGTGGCCCCTACCGCCTGGCGGGCATCCTAGTACGTGAACCAGGCATGGCCGCATCTCACCCACGGAAAAGTTAAGTTCACTAATACTCGAGTGTTTGAGGAGGGTTGACCGAGCTTGGCCCTAGTTGCTCGTCAGGCGAGCAACTTTGTCAAACATACTGTAAACGATCGGTAGATGCTAATAAAATCTGAGCGAACAAATAATAAAAAACTTGCCTTTATTAAATAACATTAATGACCCTCAACAGGGCTGAGGGTCCTGCCCGTTCGTTTCCTGAAGGCTGACTTAAGGGTAGTACTTTTTTAAATGATCAGCGTGCCACGGATGCTTCAAGTCTTTCTCTTCCCGAGTCTGAAGCGTGCAGGTGTCCTCTCTGATTATACCAGTAACTTGAAAAGGTCTTTCCCAGTTAGGTGATAGCTTTCCCCATTCTGCCCGTTGACCTGTTACCTCAATCTTTCTGAGTACCCAGTCTCCAACCATGAAAGCTCTACCTCGGACCCGTTTGTCATGATGAGCCTTTGCTCGCTGCTTGTAGTTGACCATTCTGAGTTGTGCGTTCAGTCTTTTTCCCTCAAGGAGATCAAGGTCTATTGCCCAGGCAAGCTGGTTGTTCTGCTCGCTGTAATGGGAAACTCGATAGCTGGGCAAGGCCATTTCTACCGAGATCATTGCCTCAGATTCATAAGTAAGTGCAAACAGAGTTTCCTCTGTTGGGCCACGCATAGTAGTTCTAACTGCCCATAAGGCTGATGGTAGTTCTTTGGCCCATTTCCCAGCTCACCCCTCTAGGTTTCTCTTGAGCGCATGCATGACTTGCTTATTTCCGGCTTCGGCTTGACCGTTTCCTTGGGGGTAAGCCACGGATGACTGCCAATGCTTGACACCCAAGCGAGCACACTCCGTCGTGAACTTTAGTGCGAGTGAGGTGGTCGGATATGATTGCCGCGCGGAAGGCCGAATCGCACCAACTTGGTCGTGGGCGAACTTGATGACATTTGCTTACGAAATTTTGGCGGAGGCTTTGCTTATCCATTTAAGTAAAATGTCGATGGTGACTCACTTGCATATTTGTATTTGCTTGTGCTAGCGGGAACGAACCGATCAGATCAATTCCCCACATGTCGAAGGGCCAGGTCGCAACGAATGGAGTTTGTAAGGTGGATGGAAGCCTTGGTATGTCCGCGTATCTCTGACACTTGTCACAATCGCGAACATATTTCTCTGCATCCCTTCTAAGGGTTATCGGTAGTATCTAGCGTAACACCCTCTGCTCATGGCGGGTGCATGGTTATCGCCACATTCTCCCTTGTGCTTCATATAAACGCCTTGATTAATTAAGGGTCTGCGGCAGAAGCATATGTCGACCTTAGATCGTTTGTACATGATTCCCCATTGCTCGAGTAACGCAGGCTGGCTTCGGTGTGGTGGCCTTAACTTTGTCATGAGGAGGCGGGGATCCCTTTCGATGTAATCCGATGTAATCCTTGTAATCATCAATCCGACTTACGGTTCTTTGGCTCAATGTCCATTATTACCGGTCTATCAATGGTCGGAGTTTCCAAGTGCTCGATCATTACTAAAGGATTCAGCGATGCCAGGTTTGCCTCAGCGATCTTGGACAAGTAATCTGCCCGCATGTTGTCAGCATGATCAATCCTAATGATCTCCCAGAATTTGAAATTTTTCAAAATTTCTTTGACAAGTTTGTAGTATTTGACCAGTGAGGGGTGATGTACCATATATTCCCCCTGGACTTGGTTTACTACTAATTGTGAATCCGAGTACACCGTGATCATTTCAACTCCATAATCATTTGAGTTCGAGGGCGATTCTTGCCGTGCTCAATCAACGTTGTTAAAGGTAGAAATTTAAGCAGGAGTGCTAACTTAGAACTACAGCCAGCAGTTGAGGTATGAGAAGGATGCCGACTCGAACGACTTTGCTCGCTGCTCTATCGATATATAGATCCCAACAATAGGCGGGCGAGCGTTGGCATTCTTCTTGCCGAGGAGTTACAGGTTCTTTGGATTTGAGGGTTCCTCTTGCTGAGTGAAACTCGTTTCTACCAGAAAATCGGCCAATGCCTGAGCCTTGATTGCTCGCCTGGGCAAGTAGTCTATGTGGAATTCAGTGAGTTCAATTGCCCAGTTGAGTAGTCTGCCCGACGAATCAGGCTTGTGAAGGATCTTGCGCATTGGGGCGTCTGTGTACACTATGATTACATGTGCAGAAAAATAAGCCCTTAATTTTCGGGCAGCTACGACAAGCGAGTAAGCTAATTTATCTGCATTAAAATAACGACCCTCAACAGGACTGAGGGCCTTGGATACATAGTACACATGTTTTTGAATGTTTAATTCTTCCCTGAGACTGCCACAGCCTCAGTCCGTGGCCGCTAAATATACATACAAAGGCTCACCGGCATGTGCATAAGCGAGGGCAGCATGCCAAGATATTCCCTCGAGTCGCCGAGGCTTTGGCATACCGCATTCCACTCGAATCCCTTTGTTGTCGCCAAGCAAGACTTTGAAGAATGGGAGGCATTTCTCCGCCGACGGGAGATAAAAGCGGCCAAGGGGCAATGATTCTCGCTGCTCAACCGTCAGATGTGCTTATCGCCTCCATGTCAAGTAAGGCTTGGATCTTCTCCGGGTTTGCCTCGATCCCCCGCTGGTTAACCATGAAACCGAGGAATTTTCCTGCTCGAACCCCAAAAGCGCATTTTCCTGGATTTAACTTCATATTGTGGTTTCGCAAATTGACAAATGTTTCGCTGTGTCGCCAAAAGTAGTATGGTCGCGCCTCTGGTTTCATGGCCATGTCATCTATGTATGCCTCCATATTCCTCGCTGCCGAGAACCGAAGACCTTGTTAACCATGCGCCGATATGTAGCCCCCGTGATTCTTCACCAAATGACATCATCTTATAATGAAGGCCTCCCCGCCGCCGGAAAAGTCAGTTTCGATTTGCCTTGCTCGCTCATCCCGACTGTGGTATCCCTCGAGTATGCATCAAGAAAGCTCGAAGATCTCGAAATCGACTATGGAGTCTACAAGCATATCTATGCGAGGCATGGGTAGCGCTTCGGGCAGCTTTGTTGAGACTTCGTGAAGTCGACTCACATCCGCCACTTGTCGCTGCCGGCCTTCGACCATCACTACGCTTGCCAAAGCCTGTATCGGATTTCTTCGATGATATTCGCATTCTAAGCCACCCCGCCTGATGGCTGCACTTTTCTCGTGGAGTATCCGTGGCACCGCTCGGGGCACCGAACGGGTCTCAATGTTGATCGACATTTAAGTCGCGACGTAACGCCCTCACCGATGCCTCGCATATCCTCGACAATCCAGTAAACACATCCGCATCAAGTTTTCAATTTCAATCAGCCTTTCCCTTTCCCCGAGCTTCAGGAGGCATGGCCTTCCCACTTTAATTCTCCTGCTCAGTTAGGCTGGGGTGATGGATCTATTTCCCTTCCCCCGAATATCGTTCGTCCCGCACCGCGTGGTATCCATTTCAATATCTGTGGCTCAAGGCAGTCTGCGCTGGGAAGGTGTGCCGGGCCGAGGCTTGTCCGAGCTCCTCTATTTCCGTGGGATCCCCTGCTCCAGAAGTTTGTCCGATCTCAATGTTGCTTATGGGAACATGGGTTGTCGTAGTATCAGGCATCTCTTTCTCTGGAGCTGATGCAGTCTGGTCGGGAATGTCCACGATCGGCCGCTTTTTCTTTGGGGATCTCTTGACATATTCCCACATTGCCCTGGGTTTGCTATTCAGATACCCACTCCATTCTCTGTGATAAAACTTGGCCTTTGTGCGGTATGAAGTTACCATCTAAAATTTCGCCATGGTCGCAAGGCCGAGGATTTAGCTAGCTGATTTGAGATCGATCACCGGTAAAATTGATCATCTCTGCTCGGGTTTGCCCCGCCCCCATGAAAACTTCGAGCCTCGATGGTGCCTTTGACGCCCACTGGTGGTCAGAAACCTCCAGCCTTCCCCGCATAAGGTTTCGAGCCGGCATCCGCTAACTCCAACCTCAAGGTGAATAGTATATAATGTCTCAGACGCTCCAATATCAAGTAAAACTCTATGAACTTGCCATTCATTTACCAAAAGTGTGAGATGACCAACAGCTGCTCGGAGGCGAGAGTGGTGCTTGCCACCACCGCGAGTAAGAAGATGATGGGCTCCCATGCCCGCCATCACTGGAGAATTCACTACCTTGAGTAGGAGTATATGTGCTTCCCAATTTGAGTGTTGACTGGAAGCTCTTCCCCCGATCATATTGACCACTCGAATCCGTGGGGCCCGGCCACCTCCTTCCTCTCGAGGTCTTCCCCGGCTCTGTCATTATTCGCATTGTTTCCATCGCCCGATCTCAAGTCTGGTCCAGCCTTGCTCGTTGATCAACTTCAGATTTCACGCTTTAAAACCAAGCATTCCTCTACGGTGTGTGTCCTGCACATGATGGTAGTCACAAGATTTCAGATTGCCCTGTGTATGAAGCAGCCTCGGTGTCGGATGGAACCGGCAGCTCATCTCCTACTTGGAACATGATGTCTTCCCGCCGTTGTTTAGCGGTAAATTGCGCTCCCTCGAATAGTCTTCGCCTGCAGTGCATGTTCTCCTCCTATCTCTCAAGCGGTGGTTATTGCCTCCTGCCCCGGGTCACCGGGCGTGGCCGAGCTATCCCTGGGTCTTGTCCTTGTTTTACCCTTATCTCGCCGGGCGATCTCTACGAAAGGCCGAAAGGCATAGGTGGGAACTTCTGCAGCCTCAGCCTTTGAGGCCCCTTGGATTCATGGCCAACATTGTCTTCGCTGCCCCGCTTTCATGTTGTTTAGTAATGTAAACGTTATCTACGGTCACCGGTAGCGGTCACTGGTCGAGCATCTCCTAACCTCTTCAAATAAGGGGCCGTAGACTCATTGTCACCTTGTTTGACTTTAGCGAGATCGACCTCGGGCGCTGTCAAGGCCAAGCTGCCAAATTTCTTCTAGAACTTTTCCCCGCAACACTTCCCAACTATCGATGATCCGCTGGGAACCCTTCCCGCCATGTTTGCCTTCCCCCGAGAGCCCCCTCGAATGCTCGTGATCTTCAAAGCTTCTATATCCGCGACCATTCGACCAGGCCTCAAACGATCTTAGCAGCCACTTGCCCGCTCTTCCCGAAGTATTTTTCAAATTAAGTGGAATATGATTCCTTGCGCGGCGGCATTTTTGATCTCTCGAGGAAAGTGGCTGCCTCCAAAGGGCTTGGTGATACCATAGCTCGGGCTTGGCCACGCCTTAGGTTAGCCATTTGCTTGGCCATGTCATGTTTCATAGCCTCCATACGCCTGACAGACGTTTCTCTCAAACAGTAAGTCCGACAAGCGGACCTGCCGGTCGGCGATGGATGCGGGCGGGCGTAGGTTGCATAAGAAGCTCCCACTTCTTTATCAATTCGTGGCCTACGCTTAGGCCGGTGTGCCTCCTTTTCAGCGTACTCACGAGCTATTCGGTGACTGTGACTTTCGCTGCGAGCATGACGATTTTGTCCATGACCGTAAGCGAAAATTTAGCGCTTATATCTGCTTTCGCTCGGTCATCTGCGCTTTTACGCCCTCTTTTCGATGGTACATGAATGATGATGGAAGCCGCCTTTGGGAGCGGCAGATGTCATGAGACATGGCCATCACCAACAAGTCGCGGATTACCGAGAGCGGCAATACCAAATCTCTGCAACCGAATCGGTATGGCCCAAAGCGAGCAGTTGCTGGTTGAGCATGTATATTTTGCTATAGTAGTCCGCTTGGACTTGGAGATCAGCGGCCTGTTGATCGGGGGCTTGACCGGGCAGATTCACGTGACTACCCTGGCCTTTCTCTCGCTGGCGACTTAGCTGTGTCCTGAGATCCAACTCGCGGGCATTGCGCTGTTCATTGATAATTTCTCTAGCATCACGTTGGCTAGCATGGCTCTGGCTAGCACGTTGAGACGGCTGCTCTTCAACAAATGACACGTCTTTGCCATGGGTTGCATGCCAAGCAGCAATCTTCTTATTCCTTGTTTGCACCCCTTGGGTGCCGTGGGTCCCTACCAACCGACTAACGGGTGATTGCTCACGATGGCGTGGTGCTTGCTGCCCTTACCAGCCATTGCAATCGGAGGATTTCTGGAAATTTGCACCGGGAAACTTGAGAGAAGGTGTTGAACGTTCGGTTCCTGGCAACGAAACCAAACTGATGTGCAAAATCTCAGCTTGGGCCGTTCGTATGTTGGGTTGGATATTTGGGCTTGAATCTGCTTCCTTGAACCTGTCTGAGGACAGAGAAAAACCTGAGTGGAAGTGCAAGGCAGAGCCTCGCGAAACCCCTCCGGCGTGAGAGTAAGTATCGACTGTAGGTGAGGAAACAATTTGACAGAATGCCAAGGCTCAAGAAAGTGTATGCGTACCTTGTTATGGCTTGTGGAGGAGTATTTATAGGCCCCATTGTGGCTGAATCCGGCTAGGATTCGATTTCCTTAGTTACCTTGCTCAATAAGGAGAAAATCCCTTGATTTTAGGCGTGACACGCGGTTGACCACCAGATAGTAGGAACAGATAAGGCAAGTGTCCCGCCCAGACATGGTAACCTTTGACTTATCTTGGGGAACAAGCTTCTGACCTTTCCTGCTCGATGTTCGATATCTTGATTTCTTTGTTTGCCAGGTCGGCGGGACCCATGTTAATTAGGCATGTACGTGGTAGCGCCGTGCATGACCTGGGCCGGCATATCAACCTCTCACTATTCTGCAAAACCCACAAAAAAATGCAAAGGAATGAGAAGTATGTGCGGCCGTTATCCTCACCTCTCTCTCCCTTAGGACATAATGAATAAAAAGGGCTAATATAAATATATAAGGCAAAGGAACGTATCTCTCAAGGGCATAACAAAGAACTCACAAGAAAGCTCCACCCGGTTCAACGCAATCTGTCAGATGGGCTGCCAAGGAATGGGCCTGACATTCAGTTGGGCTCACAAACAAGTTAGAAATAAAAGGAAATGAGATAAAATGTCTCTCTATATATATGACAATGTGGATGCTAGGATTTTTCTTTTTGGACCAAATTTTGTTTAGCCTTTTTAGTTACTTATAGATCGAGTATACCTTATAAGTTTATTGTATTGTTAAATTATCAATGAGTAATAACTCTTTGGATGTTGTATATTAACAACTTTGGGCCAATGATGTTTTAATAATTAGATGCATTTACATGGGGGGGGGGTTTAATTGAGTAGCCGTGGAAAAATTCTGATGCAGAAAATGTTGCCTCCCAAAATTTTCATTTCCGACTTCAATTCCTCTTTTATCGAATAAAAAAATGGTAAGATATCTGACTATTTAGTAAAGTAGGTTTTATTGTTCTATTTTTATATGTTTGTATTTTCATAACCAACATTTTATTACATCAACTACGCCAGTACAGAATATTGATAACAATCATATATATCGATTTTCATCATTCCCAAGCACATGTCTGTCACTAATTGTTGACTTAACGAATGCCAAAGATGGTAACAATTTCATCAGATCCCTCATTTCCGAATAAGAAAATTCGTTTAGATAAATCTCCGCCACTTGCTCAATGTAAAGTTGTAAATTGCATTTTTTTTGTTACAATTTTTTTTTTTTTAAAATGATAAGCAACATTCTCTAAGGGTGACCGTACAAAGTGGAATTCATATTTGGCTTCGAAATGAAAATTTTAATTATTAACGTTAATAATTTTATATCTTAGATTCATATACCTTTTAAAATTTATTTATAGATTTATGTTCAGTATCATAAATATACAACTGCGCAAATTTTTCAGAACGATTATTCAGCTGTATATTCTTTTAATTTTATTTTTCCTTAGTACTTTGCTTAAGTGTAATTTAATTAAAAAAATATTATACCATGCGTTTAATGCACGGATACAAACACTAGTTATTATCTTAATGAGAAAAAAGTTTTCGACGGGGTTGTGCTCACTACTCGCATCACGACACAAACTTATATGAAACTTTAATAATATTGGTATTTTTGTATTTCTCATATGGTTGTAGTTATTGTCCCTAAGATTATTTTCTCCATTCCAAAATGATCTGTCATATTTTTTTTAAGAAAACTATTTTACCATTTTATTCTTGTTTTTTCTTTCAACTTTATATATGGGTCACATAAAAATCATTTTTTTTTAAAAATGATATTTTTAGTAGCACATTAGTAATAAAATAACACTTTTATTCCTTAAGTTTTAAAAATGAACTATTTAAATGAAACATCTTAAAATGATACAATGAACTATTTGTCCGCAAGAAGGAAAGTAGATAGCAAAGACGATTCAACCCGTCGTCTCTCCAAAAATAGAAAACGGCTCAGATTTTAATTACAGTAAATTCACCCGGTTAAGAAATTTTGAAAATTCAAATTAAACCCCAACGGTCGTCCCTATTAACATAACGCAAAGGGAATGGTCCTCTCTCCGAACGAAATCAACGGCTTCTCAAAGCAAACTTTCTTTTCCCTCATCACACACACACATCTCTCTCTGTGTGTGTCTGTAAAAGCATTGAATCTCCACTTTTCTCTTTTCCTCAAAAACCGTTTTACTTGATTACTATCTCTTCCCTCTTTTTCAATTCAAACAAACAGTAGCTATTGCCCACCCCCCCTCCGGGTGTCAATGACAATCGATCATTCTTGGGTCGACCCCCTTCTTATCACCGACGTTACGCACCAGCATCATCAGCAACACTACCCCTACTGTAATTCTTTACTTCTCTCCCCAATCAATTTAGCTCTTATTAATCAAGCCTGTTCTCCTTAATTTCACCTAGATTTGATTTTCTTGATTTCCTCTTTTTCTTGGCAGACCCTTTATACGAATCGCCTAGCTCGCAGATTTTGACCATGGCAGATCCTGATCATTCTTGTTCAAATATGATTGATGGTAATGCCCATGATTTTTCATTTCTGTATTTATATGATTTAGTTTTATAAAATTTGTCGCTTTGTACTTGGTAATAGAGTTTTTTAGAGCTACATTAAGTTTCATTGGTTTCTCGGATAGACGTTTCTAGGGGAATTCAAAACTTTGAAGCAAGAAGTGCTGAAGATTTCAATGACCCAATTGCAGATAATGTGTTTGATGGTAAGAGTGATAGAAGTTTGAGTTTTTGTATGATACTTAAGATTTCTTGGCTGATCAACATTTTTTCTTTTCAATTTTTTTAAGGTCGATCCATGCTAGGATTCTCTTTAACATCGCCTGATTTGGTTATCTGTACTGGATCATCTGATATTCCTAAACCTAGCTATGAAGATTCACCCAACTTGTTGAAGGCTGCCTCCATCGAGCTTTCTTTAGAGAATGGAATTGAGGGGTCTGTAATTAAGGATTCCAACGAGACCCCAGCAGCTTCAAGGATGTTATCTTTATGGCAAACATCGACGGAAGAATTGTCTTCAGAAGCTTCCTTTGAGCTTCTTCCGCCGCCAGTAGACGAAGATAAACCGGAATGTTTTATTCCAATTATGAGCATTAACTCGGGATCCACAAACGGCACTGTGATCTTTGATGGAACAAAGTTTTTGGAGGATAATTCTTTTTGTGGAGGTGATGTTATAAGTACAGACACTCGAATTGGGGACGAAGAAGGTCTTTCTCTTTACCAGACTGCACGCTTTGGGAGCTTCGGGTATCACTTCAATACTTTGCAGTCTGGAAATTACATTGTCAATCTTTACCTCGCTGAGATTGTGTTCACAGAAGGCCCTCCTGGGATGAGAGTGTTTGACATCTTTATACAAGAACAGAAGGTACAGACTGTAATGCATGGACACAGAACACATATAATTTCGGGTTTTGATTGTCAGTACTGTCCTATATGCTTGATGAAGACACTTCATTTACTTTGCAGGTTGTTTCCAGCTTAGATATCTATGCACGTGTAGGTGCAAATAGACCACTGGTCGTATCTGATCTAAAAACTTATGTTAAAGGTGGTGAGGGCTTATCGATAAGGTTTGATGGAATAACTGGAAGCCCTATTCTATGTGGCATTTCCATATGGAAAGATTCTTCTACTTGTAAGTAGAAAAGTTAATTGATTTTTAAGAAAACATATGATTGTATTAACAGAACTGATGAAGGTGATTAACCGATCCTTTGAATCACCAGGTACCAAAGAAGTTAAGTTGCTAAAAGTAGAGGAATTGTCTCAAGTGCCACAATGCGATACCCCAAATGTATTAAGTTCAGCGCTTTGGCTTAAGCACTAAATCATGTGATAATAAGTGATTGGATTTAATACTAAATATATATTCTTTTATGTGATTGTTAGGTAGAAGAAGGGCTTAGGAGGCTTCAAGAAGAATATGATAGTCAGAGAATGGAACTTATTGCAACAAACAAGGCGTTGGAGGAACTTAAGATGGAGAATGAACGCAAAACTAGAGAATGCCAAGCGGCCCTGAAGTCTTTACAGGACCTTCAAAATGAGCTCATGCGCAAATCGATGCATGTTGGATCACTTGGTATGAAAATCTTTCCTTTTTTCAGTAAGTTCAGTTGGTATGAAGTTCCTTGAAGGACCCTAAGGGATGGTCCAGTGGCGCGGGCCTTTATAAAGCACGAGGTCTTAGGTTCGAGTCTTTCCCCACGCGCCTCCCTTTAGGAAAAAAAGAAAAAGAAAATAAGAAGCTACAAAAGAAAAGAATTTCCTCTACCAGGGTTGCCACCAGTTGTGTTATCTTTAAATCAGCATGGTGATATATTGTTCTTTTCACAGCTTTTGCAGTTGAGGGACAAGTGAAAGAGAAGAGCCGATGGTTTTCATCCCTGAGGGATATGACAAGGAAACTAAAGGTGATGCAATGTTATGCTTACTCCTAAGATGTGTCTCAGATCAAAGGATTAGATGTCATCCCTATTTGAAAATCTTGTTCACACAGATAATGCAAATGGAACATATCAATCTGTCTGAAGAGGCTTTGTCTTACAAGAAGTGCATGGAGGATATGACTGACGTGACTTCTATGATTCAGTCGAAAGGTAAGTTTTACATTCTATTGGTCTAATTTTACTCAGATATCCATTTAGATTCTTTTTCCAGCTCTCATTTTATGGCTTGCTATTGATAGTAAATCAAGAAGTTAAAAAACATGAAGATCTTAAGATCAAATTCATTAGTGGGGCCAGGGAACGGAAAGAGCTGTACAACAAGATATTGGAGTTGAAAGGTTAGTCATATGCATTTATGATACATCTCACATTAGGATGTTGATGAGTACTAACAATTTATAACGTTTTGTAGGGAACATTAGGGTATTTTGTCGGTGTAGGCCATTGAATTCAGAAGAGATTGCTGAAGGAGCTTCAGTGGCATATGATTTTGATGCTGCCAAGGATGGCGAGCTTACAGTTAAATCAAATGGATCATTTAAAAAGAGCTTTAAGTTTGATGCAGTTTTTAACCCCCAGGCAAACCAAGGTAACTAACTGCCTCAACAGTAATGTTATTTTTTGTACATCTCGTATTGTTTTCTTGAAAATCATCCTTCTGTTGTAATTCAAATGTATATTGTTTTCTTTTTAATACTCTTTCTTTCTTCCCATTTGAATAGCTGATGTTTTCGAGGACACAGCTCCATTTGCAACCTCAGTTCTAGATGGATACAATGTATGCATGTTTGCTTATGGACAAACGGGAACTGGAAAGACTTATACGATGGAAGGTACAGATGAATCTCGCGGAGTTAACTTTAGGACTCTTGCTGAGTTGTTTCGCCTCATTGATGAGAGAAAGAATCAAGTTCATTATGAAATATGCGTCAGTGTTTTGGAAGTTTATAATGAACAGATACGAGATTTACTAATCCCAAGTTCTCAGCCAGGCGTAACTGTAAAGAGGTAGCCCAAAATTCTTACATTCAGTTTCTGTTATCCATGTTTTGTTCCGACACTTGCCACTTGCTGCAAGGTCCATGGATATCTATGCCGTGCTCAATAGGTTTATTCTGTTACTTGTAGACTTGAAATACGGCAAGTGGCTGAAGGAGTACATCATGTCCCCGGACTTGTTGAAGCTCATGTGAATAATATGAATGAGGTATGGGAAGTTCTACGGACAGGCAGTAATGCTAGGGCTGTTGGATCGACCAATGTCAACGAGCATAGTAGCAGATCCCATTGGTATGTTTGATTTATATTTTTTCAAGCAACCTTGTTTCATTTTATTTTTGTATGTCACATGCTTGATGCTAGATTGTGTGTTGCTTTCTTAATCGCAGTATACACTGTGTCATGGTGAAAGGGGAGAACTTGCTGAATGGGGAATGTACCCGAAGCAAGCTATGGCTAGTAGATTTAGCTGGAAGTGAAAGAGTTGCTAAGACTGAAGTACATGGTGAAAGACTAAAGGAAACCCAAAATATAAATCGCTCTCTTTCTGCACTTGGAGATGTTATATCTGCTCTCGCAACCAAGAGCCCACACATTCCTTTTAGGTACCAAGTTAGTTATAGTGATTTTGTGCTCCTTAACGAACTTTTAATCTCTTTAATGTGACAAACAGTTCCATGATATTGTGGTCTATTTTGGTTGATTCACAGGAACTCCAAGCTCACTCATTTGCTTCAAGACTCTCTAGGTACTTCATTGCGTTATTCAGAACTAGAAGAAAGAAAACATATTTGATATGATTTTATTATTTTTGTAATCTTGTGGAAGAGCGCTTCATTTGAACCCATAACATCAATATAGGGGTCTTAAAGCTACTGTTAATACACCTTTTAGAACTTGAATTGAAAGTAATTGCTTGTTATGAATTTCGTTCTTACAGGAGGAGACTCGAAGACATTGATGTTTGTACAGATCAGCCCTAATGAGAATGACCTAAGTGAATCTCTTTGCTCTCTCAACTTTGCAAGTAGGGTGAGAGGGATAGAGTTGGGTCCTGCAAAGAGGCAACTTGACAGTACTGAACTTTTAAAATACAAACAAGCGGTAATAGTCGAGCCTCCTAATTATATTGGTTATATATATGTTTGATCTCTTTGTATACGTGCATTTACAATACGATGTTCCTTATATTTTTCGCTTGGGTAGGTTGAGAAGACAAAGCATGACATGAAGAGCAAAGATGTGCAGATGAAGAAGATGGAGGAAACCATTCATGGTTTAGATATGAAGGTGAAAGAGAAAGACTTGAAAAATAAGAACCTGCAAGACAAGGTATGCAACATGAATCCTCTTCATAAGCTTGTGGTGTTGGTAGGAGTTTGGTTTTGGATGCTTGATGAAACATAAGATGCAAATTTGGGGGTTCATTTTGCAGGTTAAGGAATTGGAATCACAACTTTTGATAGAGAGAAAACTTGCACGGCAGCATGTAGACACGAAAATAGCTGAACAACAGCTACAGATGAGACAGCAGCAAGAAGATGCACTTACGAGGTCTCCACTAGTCACTAAACCATTCGGTAGTCACAAGAACTTTACTGAAGTAAATATTGCTCAACCACTAGCTGAGAACAACACCTACAAAATTTCGACAATTCTTCCTCCAGTTGTCAAGCACAATGATACCTCAGAAAAGGAAAATAATCCTGATTTGATAGATCAACTACCGCTGCCAAAGCGGACTGGTAGAGCTTCTATTTGTACCACAGTACAGAGGATTATTCCTTTAACCTCAGCCTCGGCACCAAGGCGTAACTCCCTAATTCCTTTGCCAAGTGCACCTGGAACAGCCAAGTTTCTGCTGACACCAATTTCTGATGATAAGAGAGAAGAGGAGAGTGAGGTTGAGAGCAAATGCTTTCCTGAGGATAGTCCAAAAGAGAATAATTCTGGGGGTAAGAGAGTGGGCTCTTTATTGAGAAGAAGCATCCAAAAGAAAATTCAGATGAAGTCGCCGTCGCCTATGCAGCAGCACATGAGAAGGGGTGGCGTAAATGTGGAGAAGGTGAGAGTGTCTATTGGAAGTAGAGGGAGAATGGGATATAGAGGGATGCTTGGGAATGGTAGAAGAGGTGGGGCAGCAAAGGATAATCAGCAGAAGCCAAACCCAAACCAGAGGGAAAAGGAGCGAAGGTGGAATATCGGGACTGGAGGGAGAACTATTGTCTAAAAGATAGAGAGATATCTGTACATGTTTATTTACGTTGTTTAATTATTATGGTTGCTTTGCTTGCCTGCATGAACATAAAAGAAACAAAATTTGATTGTTCATTGTTCATTGTACATATAAAATGTGTATATTCACGATTGATTTGGATTCAACTGTTGACTCTATGTAACACGGAGTCTTCACTTCACATTTACGGATTTACCCGCCCTTGGTTGCAACATGACATTTCACCTTTACTTTATTGGCGTTGAGTGTTGATGGGAGAGAACGTGTAAAATCTTACATTCTGATCCTCCAAAAGTGCTGCAGACATACCATTTACCTGTACTAGGCCTGGCAATTGGATGAGTTTAGTTGGAATGGGTAATGGATTAAAACATATCGAAATCCATTAGAACCCAAATGTCAAACTGGTTGAAATAGGTTGGGTTGGAATGAATCGGGTTGAAACGAATAGTTGGTTAAAATGGGTTGACCCGTCTCAAGGCAAAAAACATAAATCTATAGCATAAAAAGTGTCGGGTTGAAATGGGCAATGGACCCGGCCCACTTTAACCCGACTCAACCAATTAATATTATTGGGTCGAAACGGGTTACCCGCTTCAACCCAAAAATATTAATGGATTGGATTGAGTAATTAATGGATTGGGTTGGGTGAGTTAATGAGTAATGGGATACAATTGTCAGCCCTAACATGTACATAAAGGTGAAATGTTGGTACAACCTTTAACACAGTGAGGTGACATCTTTTAAAGTTTCTAATTTTATTAACCTTTGCCATTCATAATCACTAGGATAGGTTGCTGTAAAATACTGTCCTCTTAAATTTATGATGTTGAACAAATTGATGCTGTTGGTACTTCCAAGTGCTATGTTCCTTGCTCAATGGAAAGTTTATGTATTATAAAACAAAAAAGATTATTATCTGGTTTAACTGTTTCCAAAAAAGATATGGTTAATGAATTAAGACAGAATTTCTTTTCCATAAATCAATACAAAAGAGGCTCAAGTTCAGTAACACCTGGCTAGTCCCATAACCATAAGACATCTGCTGGTGTTTCTTTTCTCTGTATCTATGTTCCATTTTACACCTTCGCTACATTGTCCCGTCTCCAAAACCCTAGTTTAAAGCTCTTTACTGGTTGCTTCATATGAACCATAGTTACTTGAAGATTTGCATATGCTTCCACCTGAAATAAATATTTCAAGAGATAGTTACTTCTACCGAATCTACAATTGACGTGAGGATTTGAAATCAAAATGAACAATTATGATCAACAGAGAATCGTTTTAAGTACCAATGCCCAATTGATGAGTCCCATATTCTTTGAATTGAGCCAATGCCTCCTGAAGAAGGTTCTGAAATCTGCTCCTCCATAATCCTCTCAACCGAAGGCCCCTTCTCGTTAACAAATTTGACAGATTCAGAGAGTCGATTAAGAAGATTGAGCAGTGCAATCACTTCATTCCTTTGCAACTGCAGCTGTATCCAATGAAAATAACTTTCTAAGAAATTTCAAAATTTCCATCAACCTGAGGTTTGTTAAGCACTATATAAAAGGAAGATTTAGAAAGCATCATGAGGGTACACGATTACTCACGGGTTGATCAGGGTGCGTTTGACCATCAACCGAAAATAGGATCTTTAATGCAGTTCCAAGACCAAGGACCTGAAGCTTTCCCCAAAGGCGACACTTCTCGCATCCTACACAATCCATAATGGCACTGCAATACACAGAAGTCCATTTATAAACAGGTTTACAATAGGCCAATCACTTAAAACTAACAGAAATCCAGATAGAAATACAGGTTCCTGGTCAGACCTAATGTTCCTAAACTGCTTTTGAATCTGTTGCCTTAGTTCAGGTCCACTTTGGCCCTGCCATAATTTAGCGTCGTCAAATGGAAGTGGGCATGCAGCTTGCAGTTTGGGATTATAAATTAACTGACGTATCAAGGACTGGGCTTTAAGATCCTCCACGCGGTTACCAGAATCATACTCAGCCTGCTCTAAGTAAGGTGCTGCCTGCAAAATACATCACGAAAGCATTTGCTTCTAAGAAAATGATAATGACAACAAAAATCAGGGGAGTTTCCAAGATAAGGATATTAACTCACTTTTGTCACAGCTCTGAGAACAAATAGGAAAGTGAAGTACAAATTTTGAACACGGTCAGGATATCTCAAAACACGATCGTACAGCAGTTCGAGATTTTCACCCCACTGAAAATGCAGCCAAACAGTGGTCAGATTCCAGTCAGTTTATTCAATTTAATGTACTACTTCTTGCTAAAAGTACACGTTTTCCTGTTGCCAATATTAGATGAAATCTACTGTCATTGCAGCGCATCTTCCCAAGTATAGCATGTAGATTGACAGAGAATAGTCTGTGGCGTAATACAAGGCAAAGCACAAACCATGTTGGTAGTTTCATCAAGGAGATAATCAGCTGCTATGTGGATTGAAATTGAGGAGTGAAGACCAGATATTAATTTGTATAGTACTTTTTTCTCTTGGCAAATCTCTCCAGATGAATCTGCAAACACAGTTGGATTTCAAAATTTCATTCACATAACAACATAAAATCCCTTGGTGCAAGAGGGATCCAATAAATAGGCATTCAGGAACACACAACCTTAAACAACCATTTCCAATTTTCTTGCTACCTTTCCAATCTATTTATCTCTTACATCAGAACAGATAAGATATAGAAGAACCTTTACAAGATCAAACAACGTTACTAATTACCACGAAGTAAACTCCTGGGTCTACTCAGTGACCACATAGACTCATTAGCAGCTATCCAGTTCAAGTTCCAACAAGGAGGGTGGATGTTTTATTCAAAAAAAAAAAAAAAGCACAACAACGGCTCAAGGGAACTTGATCTCAGCATATCAGAGTGACCTGTCTTCAAACAGTCACGGATCAACAAATTACTGTAGGGTTATCACTCAGACAGGCAGCACAACTACACAAGGGAATACAACTTGACCTCAGTAAAGCATTTTAACACCATTTTGTGATGCAAGATAAAATCAATTGATCACAATTCATATTATTTCTTTGAGATATAGCATGTGGCATTCAAATTTATACAATCAGAAGGTAAAATTAAACATCCAAATATAGGGGATGACTCCAACTCACATCTTGGACAATTTTCTGAATAAATAGCATCCCATATCCTTCTGGCTGATGGCCCTGTGTAACCAGTGTACCTTTCAGGGTTCAGCTGTAGATTCACATACGTCATCTCACCTGCAGATGGCAAAACATCAGTCACATTCTGGAGTATTCTTCAACAAACAAGATTCTCAACACAGGACAACCAACCATTTTTCTATAATCATTATGGCCCAATGAACACACTGTTTCTACTTTGATGGGAAACCAGAAAAGAATACAAAAAAGCAAAATGAAAAAAACAATTCATTTGTAGGCAGGATGTTATAATAAAAAGAACTTGCGGTTCTCTAACAGGGGAAGAGGGTTGAGAGGACCCTAACTGAAACTAGTAAGAAAAGCCTGGGGACAGAAATAGTACTTCAGGCTCTGGGGAAGGTGGGCCTGGTCTCGCTGCACGCCCCCATTGATTATGAGCCATTGAAAACATTGATTTGCACTTACCAAAGCTACATTTATGCTCCCAAAATAGCATTTTCTAAAGATATTATACGGATTAACTTCTCTCTGTAAATCATGTCTGTTACTGAGCCCCAAAAAATCAAGTTTCAGTTCGTACACTTATAACATGTCCCAGCTAGCAAATAATGATGTCATGAGACAAGCAGGTATGAGATATAAGAGTATTTCTCTTTAAACTAACACACAAACGATAGTGAGAAAATAGGCTAGGGACGAAAAATTGGTAGCTTCTAATCCATAATTCAGCATGGTAATTCTTATCGAGACAACATATAGATCACAAGTAAGTCCAAAAACCTAGAAACTTGGCAAGTCGTAAACAGAAAAAATGTACCATGCGTCTAGAATGACGTAGACCATTACCATTGTCGGTTTCATCATCATTCGTCCATGGGTTATCAACTTCTATCCAGCCTCTGAAAGCCTTTGTGTCTAGAGTGCGATCAACAGCTGCCTGCGGCTTCCCCTCTTGACATACCAGATCATCGGTTGGAAGACCATGAAGTGACGGCTTCTTGAAAGATTCTGGAAATTCATTAGCTGGACATTCACATACACTACAATCACGCAACCGGCACATACCGTCATCAGGCCAGAAAGGGCAGTCACACCATAACTTAACCTGTTAGATAACAAACTCAGAGGATTTACCAATTATACAAGAAGACAGAAACTATCAAAAGTTATAAACAGACTAAAATATATGAAATAACGTAAATATACTTCAAGTGTTGGTATTTTTTTTATTTAAAATAGAACAAAATACAATCAGCATATCCTAAATTACAATGTTGCCAAGATTAATACCACATTGCAATCCTTAATGCAATTGGTTTCGTTACCAAGCTACGTCTAGATAAGTAGTGCTGGATATTGAAGGAAAAGCAATCCACAATCCTTGGATGAATTTGGGCAACTCACAAGATTATTACATTAGGCATGTGATGCAACAGGCATCAGTTACTCTCCCTGATTGTAGTCATAATTTACCAATTTGCCATTTTTAATCAGGACAACAGTTTTCAACAAAAAATTATACTAACAACACCCAGAAAAGCCAAGAGTTTCATCTCATATACTCTGGTAGAATATGTGAGATCTCTAGTGAAGTCTTTAAGCTGGGAATACTGAATGATGCATAGAATTTTATTCTATTAAGACACCACTTGATCCACAACATCGGATAATAGCATTGACACAATTGAAACGCTCATTTTCACCTACTATACACTAAACCTAAACATGTATAACCCTGAAGGGCACATAAGTACATAAGAACTTGGGAAATCGAAAATATCATATCCAACAAGCATTAAAACATTAACCACTAGCTATAATATTTTAAGAAGAAAGTGAGATAGTTAAATAACTTTGATCGAATTACAAGTACAAAATTCAACATCAAAACAAGATCACCACACCTTAAAGTATCGAAAAAATGGAGTAGTAACAAGCTCCTGCAAGAAGGGATTTAAGACTGCCCCGTTTAGACTGTCTACGGTTTCATAATCACAACAACAATCCTCAACAATGCCTGTATACTTACGAGAATCCTGTACGAAAAAAGAAGAAGAAGGGAAACAGAACAGATAATTAGTCACAACCACTACATGCAAGCCCCATACTTCTAAGTGAAGTTCCCCACAGATAACGAAAAAAGATAACCGACATTATTTTGAGGACATAGCGTTAAAAGAAGATATCAGCAACAGAAAGCGAAATCCTAACCATATGAAAACAAGAAATTTAATCAATATAAATTGAAATTTTCTAAATTCAAATATTTTTTATCAAGTAAATAAGGTCCATTGCAGTAGGTCTAATTGATTCCTAACACAATCAGCTGCAAAAAATATACACACGCCCCCGAATACTTGGAAAGATGAGATCAACCATACCCAAACACAAACGAAAATACTCCCCTCATTCGATTTAGCAAGTCCCTTTTTGACTCATTTTGGTCCAACTTGATTAAGCCTTAACACAGAATTTATACTCCGGTTAAATGTACTAGTCGACCACAAAATTTTAACAGTTGAAACTCGTAGTAATTTTCATATATTTTAGCGATTGTAACTTTATCACCTAAAACGAAATAGATGTATATATCTGATATTGATACATGTTAGACTTTCGAATATAAAAGGAGGACTCTTTGAGTGTAACGGAGGAAGTAGCAGGCAAGCAAGAATCAAATTCCTCCAATTCCATCAATCACAAGGAAATGAATCTGCACGAAATCAAATTAAATCAAATTCAACTGTAATATACCTCGGAACAGCTACAGGGCTTGTGAATGTTGAGGAAACGAGCGATGATGTGAGATTGCCTCGGCTTGAGAGCCAGAGCAAGTAAAACCACGATCACAGCTACGATAGCAACCCATTTCTTCATTTGGCCGCCGCCACTACTGGTCTCCTTCTTCTCCGCTTCCACCATTACTCACAATTCAATTCAATTCAAATTTCACTCGTCAAATGTGTGATGAAATGAATCTCTAAAACCCTAATTTTCTCCTATGCTCTAGTATGTATTCAAAATTACAGACCAATCAAAGTCAATTAATACACGTCTTCTCAGCTGTAGGTTCCGTTTGAATTGCGGTCGGATTTCAACACCGGCCAGGTCTAACACATAGATTTTAGAACAAGAAAGACGGTTTTATATGGTGTCGATGGGCGGGGACAATGTTGTTATTTGTTAACCATACTTGCCTAGGGAATCAAGTGCTTTACACGAGCCAATAAAATGTCTACCATTAAAACACCAATATGCCCCTCATAGTTTCAATCTAATTTCATTTTGGTCACATAAAGTTCACAATACTCCACATAACTCCACTACTTATATAAAATTGGTTCTCTTTATAGTCGGTTGTAAGAAAAATATAATGTCATTTAACGCTCACTAACGATTAACAAATGATAATCAGAGTGAGTTCTTTACTTGCATTCAAATATCCTCTTAGATTTTTTAAATTCATTAGCTACTCAAAAGATTAAATATCTTAATAAACTTTCGCTTAATCCATCGACCCTTATCCGTTGAATGAGTTAACTCGTTCTCTTATACCTTTTAAAACTAGCCCAATAATTTTTCTTTGGTGAACAACTAAAGGATGATTAAAGAAGATAGTTACTTCAAAAACTTTGCATATAATTTAATTTTAGTTAAGTCTCCTTTGCTCTTTGTTTTTCCTTCTTAAAATTGGTGTATCTCGTAAGTTTTGATGTCTTCATAGTGGTGCTTGGTGGGAGAAAATCTCTACTTAACTCTCGAGAAAAGGACAAATATGCAATAAATGGTAACTAAGTAAACTTACATGACACTTTTTGTACTTGAGGTACCAGAACATGATTTGGTGGATACTTTGAGGTGCAAGATTGCATAATGCTAATGTCGACTAAATAGTAAATACGGTCGGTACTTGGAATGTTCGCTCGCGCGGCGACGGGCTAATACGTGTGCATGAAGCATCTGGGTGACGCGTGTCATTTTCAGGTTAATGACGTTTTTAATCCAATAGAAGCTTTTGCTTTTGCCACGTAATGAAAACCGGTGCATGCTACCTCACCTAATTACTCTCCCTGTGATTACTAGAATTTGAAGAAAAAAAAAAAGCGTATACAGTCCTTGACTCCTTGTTATACATTATATACGGTTCACCGTTCCCAAATTAATAAATTATCCGCCACCCATTCCCGGCAAACAATCTCCGATTTAACGTTTAACCTTTTTAGGAAAATGATATTTTTAATACTTTCTCCGTTTTAGGTAAAAAAATCAATTATTTTATTTTGAGATATTTCATTTAAAAAGTTTAATTTTAAAAATTAAGGCATAAATGTTTCTTTTTATTACTAATAAGCTACTAAAAATATTATTTTTTTAATAATTTTGACTTTCAAACGGAGACTCTTTATCCGGAATGGAATGAGTAGTTCATTAGTAATAAAATGACACTTTTATACCTTAATTTTTAAAAATAAAATTTTAAAATAAAACATCCCAAAATAAAATAATAAACTCTTTTGCTCGGAACGGAAGGAATAATAATATACAGTCTACTATTCAAAAAGTTTATTTTATTCGTAAAGTTTCCATTTTAGAAACACTTTTTGTCATTTTATCTTTCTTCTTTGTTTTACTTTAACTATAAACCACATATACATATATTTAAAAAAAACTACATATTAATTATATCAAGATTATTAATGAAGTCAATTATTTTTTCTTACTCATATGTTAAGTCAAATATTACAATAATTTATGGAGGTGTTGCAAATTTACATGTTCAAGATTTACTTGTTCAAGTATTTACTAGTGCTACTTTTGACTTTGTGGGATTTGTTGCTAAAAAAATAATTGGCACGTGATGATTTTAGTCTAAAATTTGAGAGTAATGTTCCATTATTCCATAGCTATGAAGAAGTTTTCCTTCTTCCCCATTTGTGTCTGTGTGTGGTTGTGTGTGTTTTTTTTTCCTTTGTTCTGTTGGAGGTTTTCTAATTGGGAAATTGATGCATGATCCACTTATTATTGAATTTTCAATCTATTTAGTACCTTGTTTTTTTATTTAACTGCATAATTTCATTTTCATATTATTCTTCAGTTTCATCTTGTGGCTCAACAAATACTCAAAATCCAAATCATGATATATACATAATTTGTGTTAAGCTGTGACTAGAGAGTAGAAGAGCGGGGGAAAAGGGGAAGTTGGTTAGAAGAGAGAGGGAGAGGATGGAAGGATTGTTGGTGGCGGATAAGAAAGGGAGGCCAAAGATAGGGCATCATGTTACAGAGAAAGATTCATTTAAAAATAGGGAGCAATAATGCACTCATATATAGCATGATTGATTTTTTGAAAGGAAATATATATAATTCACAGTGTAAATTTAGTTTAGTAGGTACCAGTAACGAATAGTTAAAGCCAAGTCTATAACTGTGCTAAATAAGACGACTGGTGTGTGTAAGAGAAATAATGTGGAGGTAGGGGAAGGGCGTTGTGGGATTTTGGAAAAAGAAGATAAGATTGGTAATAAAGTATCAACGCATTTCTTGATGGCTCCTGCTTCGAATTTTGTAATATCTTTTTGTGTGGCTAATTTTGATATCATCGATTAGGAATCGCGATACATAATTTTGGATTCGCGATGCATAATTTGGAATTAGCCCATTACTTGCAACATTCTCTATTTTAAATTTTAAAAGTGCATTCTTAAAATAAAAATATCTCAAAATAAAATAATAGACTTTTTACCTGTAATGAGGAAGTACTTAATAGGCACAGAATCATGCAAGAAATAATACCGGACTAAATAAAGTGGCACTACAAGTCTCTATACGTAAGTGTCCATGTGGCGGTGAGGTGTATACATAGTCTAAAAATATTCATCGGTTTGAAACCTTAACCGCCGGTTAGATAAACCTTCCGACCATAGTTTTTTTATTTAATTAATTTTTATGGAAACATGGGTAGAACCTGATCAATTTTATTATTAATAATAATAATTTACAAATTTATAAAATGTAATAAAAATGAAAAAAAGAAAAAGTTAAAAATACTTGAAAAAATATGAATTGTTAAAATACTAATTAAGTTATTGTAGAAAATTAAAAATATAGAATACTTGTAAATTATAATTGTAAACAACTTGAGAGCTTGAGGATAGTATACTGCCTTGAAAGAGATGAGGATTGAGAGTGAGAGTGAGAGTGAGAGAGATGAGTGTTGGCGTGGGAAAAAAAAAAAGGAAATTGGGGGTGGGGAATTTAAGAGAAGGCCTTTTGTAAGCTGTCTTACGAATCTTAGTTTGTAAGATTGTTTTACGGATCTTAGTTTGTAAGACGGAGATCCACTCTCTTACAGTTCAACGCATCAACACATGTTGGGTCAGGTAAAAAGGATCCGTCTTACAAAAAATGTTTATAAAACCGTCTTATACAAATATTTACCGGAATTTAAATGCTGAAAATTGAAGTAAAAACAAAATGTTTTAAAATAATTTTTGGTGTTGAAAAGGGTCTGACCATTTCCAGTGGCTATCCAGCCTATCCAATCCTGGCCGTAGTCAATTTCAAATTGGTGTTTCAAATGGTTTTTTTAAGGATTCGAGCCAGTCCTCTCTTGACAATTTCAATCGCTTTACACCTAAATATTTTTTTAAAATCGGAAAAAAATAGGGAATCATCCAACCCAATTCGCAGCGCAAGCTCTAAAATCTAAATGTTGCTAGTAATGGTCTAAGAAGTGGAAGGCCCAGTAGAGAACAAAACCCACTCACGTCATAACAAAGAAGAATTGGTAATGACCCAATTCGCCGCTCATGCTCAAAATGTTGCTAGTAATGGGCTAAAAAAGTGGAAGCCCGGTAGAGGCCGGAACCCACACACGTGATAACAGAGAAAATTGCCGGACAATGTCGCTGTCGCACACATAAGTGTCTAATATACAAGCCCACAGGGCTGCAAGGTAACATATTTGGAAAAATTGTGGGCCGGTCCACTTTTTAAAGTTTTTAATCGTTTTATTTTTTTTTTTTCAATCGAAAAAAGTTATTTTTAGTGGTAAAATGACTACAATACTCTTAATAAATCATATGCGTGCTACGGATGTCATTATTTTTGCACCTCGTTACAATAAAACTATTGAACCGCAGTATAAAAATTAATGTAATGAAATTTATGAATCGCGGTGCAAAAATAGAATAAGAAATTAAACTTTGAATTTCGGTGCAAAATTAATACAATGAAATTTATGAATCGCAGTGCAAAAATAGACTAGGAAATTAAACTTTGAACCATGGTGCAAAAATAATATAATGAAATTTATGAATCGCGGTGCAAAAATAGACTAGGAAATTAAACTTTGAATTGCGGTGTAAAAATAATGCAATGAAATTTATGAATCCCGGTGTAAAAATAGACTAAGAAATTAAACTTTGAACCAAGGTGCACAAATATTATCTAATTCATTTTTGCACCGCGATACAATAGCATAAAAAACCAGTTTACGTCCTCCACGTTCTTATTCAATCTCCTTCGTCGTAAGCCTTCTTCATCATTCTTTTCTTTGTGCACAATCGTGATTTTCGAATTCAAAGTGTGTTCCTAGAGCTGTTGAATAAGACGATGACATTTTTGGAACAATATTTCGAAAAATACTCTTTTGTGATTGAAAAAAAGAATAGTGGACTTTTGAGGTTAAAAATTTAGAAAATGGGACCTGTTAGAATTTGCCCAAAATATTAATTGGGGTAAAATTATGGCCGGTCCCTTTTTAAAAGTTTTTAACCGCAAAAGTCCATCTTTTTTGTTTCAACCGCAAAAGGATCACTTTTCAAAATATTGTTCCGGAAATGACATCGTCTCATTCAACAGCTCCGACAATACACTTTAAATTCGAAAATCACAATTGTTTCATTATGATTTTGAGTCATTAACTACAAAACTTTTAATGAAAATGTGTTGGGTTGGAGGATTTTCACAGTAGGGACTAAGGCGAAGGATGAGGAATAAGAAGGCTTGCGACAGAGGAGAAGGAAGAAAAAGACTGAGGACATGGTTTGTTTCATTACGATTTTGAACTGCGGTGCAATTAGACTAGGTAGTTAAACTATTTTGAATCACGGTGCAAAAATATCGGATTAAATTGATGAATTGCAGTGCAAATAGATTAGACAATTAAACTATTGAACAACGATGTAAAAAATAATGCAATAAAATTGATGAGTCGCGGTACAATTAAACTACACAATTAAACTATTGAACCGCGGTACAAAAATTAATGCAGATATTTTTCAATCATGGTACATATATTTTTAAATTGCGGTGCATAAATTTTTTGAATCGTGGTGTATAAATTTTTGAATCACGGTATATTTTCGTTGTGCGTTTCAGGCTTATTAAGGGTATCACATTCATTTTGTCCTCAAAAATATCATTTTCCAGTAAAAAAAAACGCAATACTAAAACAAATCTATAAATATATAAAAGGAGAGGAGCAAATTATAGAAAGTTCCCGCCAAAAGTAATTTGCTAAATTTGGAAATATTTATAATTTGAATATTTCTCATAGTTTTTTAGAAATTGATATGAAAATCAGTTAATGAAATTGACAACAACTTTTCAAATTCAAATGACTTTTTAAATATCTTTAGTACATTTAATGTTCTTGACTGAGATTCAAAGTTGAAACATTTTTTGTTGTTATTTTTAGCATAATTTATAGCTCACAAGTATTAAAGTTAATTAATTTCAACGTGACATTCATTTGTTTGTGAATGCTCGTGTGACATTATCTTAACCTGTTGACTTATGTCTATTTGGTTTAGTAAAATACCAAAATTATTCAAATGTATAACACGAGATAGATTTAAAAAAATAAACATTGGTCAAAGTGGGAGATAAGACTAACATGTCACAATTTCAACATTTTTTTCCTTTACTATATCGATCAATTTAATTTATTTTCAATATTTTTTTAGTATAATCTTTAAATATATAAAAGGATATGAGCAAATTATAGAAAGTTCCCGCCAAAAGTAACTTACTAAATTTGGAAATATTTGTAATTTGAATATTTATCATATTTTTTAAAAATTGAAATGAAAATCAATTAATGAAGTTGACAACAACTCTTCAGATTCAAATGACTTTTCAAATATTTTTAGTACATTTAATGTTCTTGACTGAGATTCAAAGTTGAAACATTTTTTTATTGTTATTTTTTAGCTTAATTTATAGCTCACAAGTATTAAAGGTAATTAATTTCAACTCGACATTCATTTGTTTGTGAATGCTCGTGTGACATTATCTTAACATGTTGACTTATGTCTATTTAGTTTAGGAAAATACCAAAATTATTCAAATGTATATAACACGAGATAGATATAAAAAAAATTGGTCAAAGTGGGAGATAAGACTAACATATCACAATTTCAACTTTTTTTTCCTTTACTATATCGATCAATTTAATTTATTTTCAAGATTTTCTTAATATAAAACAGTAAAGTTAGTAATATATCATAATCAGGTCATCAAAAAAGTAAACTAGATTGATACCTTACTACGGAGTATATAGTAAAGGACTCTCATTAGTAGTTACATTATCATTATTATTTTTTTAAATCAAGCTCCACTTACGACTGTACGAGAGCAAGACGTAGATGAGGAGATTGATTATGATACTGTACAAATAAAACTAAGTACAAATATGTGACTCACAGTTGAAAGTTTAAACTTGAAATGATAATAGTCATTCCTTAACTGGCTTAAATATCAAATTTATCATCCTACTTTGAGTTTTTATTCATTAACGTCATCTTGCTGTTTTTTTCAACAATTTCATCATTACACTTTAGTCACTCCATCCTCTTTCATCTTGGTTTTGGATGAAAAATGTTAACGGAAGTAAATTCTCATTAAATGGCGAAAACAATTGAAAATCCAAAAATATCTTTATATAAATAATTTATTTGATACATATTTACATGTTTATTCAATATTTGTCATATTTCTTGCAGTTTTTGGAGATCGGATATTTTGAAATATTATGTAGTTTCCTTTAAAGTCGTATATACGTGGCTTATAATTAAAATCGTATGTATGTGGCTAATAGATAAAATAATGTTGTCTTAAAAAGAAAATAAACAAACAAGACAATTTTATTGAAGCGGACAAAAAGTGAAAGCATGATAATAATGTATTAAGAACTTGGACAAGGTAAAAATATTTATATATTTTAAACCATTTTTATTCTAAAAAAATATCGTTAGATTCTTAGATCCAAATAATTAAATGTATAAGTTATAGCATCTTCTTTTTTTTTTACAAATATATAGACAATGCATGTATAAATTTATTTATTAGTAGAAATTTTAGTTTTTTAATGATTTAAAAAATCTAAATAACGAAATGCTTCACATATTCATAATTGAATATTATATTCTCTAAATTTTCCTAAATAAAATTGTAAGGAAATCTTTTTATAATAAATCCATATCATGAATATATAGGTTTGTTATTTTTAGATATGAAACAAGTAGATAAAAAAACACCTCATAGTTGGTAAGATCTTGGAGAAAGAAAAATGGTTTATATATTTTAAACTATAATTTTTCTAAGTTAAAATATATAATTATTAAACTCTATTTTAAAAAAAGTTCAAAATTTTCTAAACATTGAGATAATTGAAATATTCCAAATATAATATTAATTTCTTAAAATAATAAGAAAATAAATTATAAAATCTAACAAATCTTAAACATATAACTTTGTTATGTTTAGATTTGCAACATATATAGGTTAAAAAACAACCACATTGGCTGAAATTAGTGCCATTAAATGAATTTTGACTTCTAATAGTCATTTTCTTTCTCTAAGGCAAAAATTATTGGAAAACCATGTTTACAAAACAAAATTGAAGAACAATTGAAGTATTGTTTGAATGGAAAGTCAAACATAATTTTTTAACGAACTCTTTCCTTTTACTGTGAGATCTTAGAAGGCGTTGATAAATTTGGGGAAATAGGTTCTCATTGTTTTTTTGGAACAAAATTTGAAACGGAGGGTCATCCAAAATGAAGCGTTAAACAAACAAATGAGAAAAATTGTTAGGGTTTTGTGTTTTAGACGGCAAATGTAATAGGGTAGAATTTGTATTTGGGTATTTATATTTGGCTAATGTAAGTTTGAATGTACATGACCTATTTGCTTAGGGTTTTATTAGTTTTGAGTTGGGAAAAATTGTAGACCGGTTCCCTCTACAATTTTTTTAACAGCTCCGCTCTTATTTTTTTTCAATCAGGAAAAGTCACTTCTTGCATCGCAATGCATGAAAGTGCTTTATTTTGTGAATTATGATGCACAAAATCTTGCATCACAATGCATAAAATAACTTTTTCCGATTACAAAAAAAAGGGAATGTGACCGAATTTCTCCCATCAAATTATTTCACCATTTTTTGTTGGCCCACTTTATTTGCATGTTTATAGATTTAGACCACTATTCATTATCCACTTGATAAGAAATATCTATTGCAATATATGAAAATTATATTCAATCAATACGAAAACGAAAAACTAAATTAAAAGAATAAGAGATTACTTCAATTAATAGCCAAATATCATTTGATCAAAATTAAATAATTCATTTTCGACCACTTAAATTACATCATTTGATTTTAATTTTATTATAAAAATAAAATACTTACTGGTTGATTAACATTAATACACTAAAGTTTGGGCAACACGTTGAAAATACATTACCCATATTGTAGGGTTGTACAGTAGAACAAGATTAATCATTACAAAGATTGATCATTACCTTGAGTAATGCAATGACACGAGAAATTGAAACCAAACTGTAAAACCATGTCTTATAAGATCGAATTCTTTCAAATGACAATTCTGGTGGCACCATTTTGATTCTAAGAATGTCACTGACGTCTTCTGATACTAGAATTTCATTCAAATTCCAGAGAGGATAGTTCGCTGATGGTGTTTTAAACAATGTCTATAAATAAAAGTTAATGTTAGTCATTGTCTAATGTAGAACTTCTTTTTAAAAAAAAACATGCTTTTAGCCATGACCAATTGTATGTCGTTTTGGGTAGAGTTACTAATCTTAAACATCTTCGAATTTTGTTATGAGATAGTGATAGTAGTAATAGTTGTACATGTTCAATGACAAATGTTGTTTATTAAGAAATATTCTCAAATTTAGAATATTTTTTAAAAAATATATGCGATTTACTATCTTTAATTTTTTTTATTTTGTTCATATTAAAGTTCTTAACTAATTTTTATATTATTCAACTTTATTTAAATATATAATTTTCTATTGTTATAAAAAAATTAATACAGATACAACATAATTATATATAAACGATAGATTATGTCAATTATTTATTAAATAATGACACAAGATCGTTGAAACCATATTTTAGAAGGTCGAGTTATTTCAAATTATGATGGTTAATGATGATATGAACATATGATAATAAACATATATATACTTCCAGAATACTATCATTTATGAGAAACCATGCTTTAGAAAGTCACGTTCTCCCAAATGGCCATTTTGGTATTACTATTTTGATTTCAAAAATGTCAGTGACACCATTCTATTCAAATTCCAGACAACACAGTTTCTACTGATGATATCTTATGTAATATCTACTATAAATAAAAGTTAGGGATAATCATTGTCTAACGTAGGATTTCATTTGAAAAAAATGTTTTTAGTCATGATCTGTTATATCTTGCTTTACCTAGAGTTATTAATCCTAAGGATATTCGAACTTTGTTATGTGATAGGATAGTTGTAATAGTCGTACATGTTCAACAACAAATGATATATATAAATAAGTATTCTAAAATTTATAATAACCTTTTCAAATTTATTTGATTCTCTATCTTTAATTTTATTGTTTATTAATTTTCATTTATTTTATTTATATTAAATTTTTTAATTATCTATTACTTAACTTTAACTGAATATATAAATTTACACCCATGAACAAACCGTGCAACACACGGGTGCTTCACTAGTTAAAACTTTAAAAAGTAAACCAACACACAATTATTCATATTAATTAAGGCACTATCATAAGACTGTCGGCCCAAACTCGCAAAGTCGTAGTTTTACTAGTTCGGTTTGCCTTAAGAGTTTAGAGCACACCTTTCCTTGTAGGCTCAAAGTATAGTGAAATTAATTTAGGCCTGAGCATCAAATTGATCATCGCATATTTGTACTTTCAACAATTATTTACTAATGTCATTTTTTTTTTGTAAAATTCTGATCGGTCAATTTTTCAAAATTTGTAATCTTAAAAGTCCATATTTATTTCTTTTAAACGTAAAACACCACTTTTCAAAATATTGTTATGAAAGTGTCATCGTCACCTTCAATAACTCTAACAAAATATATTAGATTCGAAAATCACCATTATTACCAATGAAATGCGGATCGACCTGGGCCGATCGAGGGGAGACACCCCAATTTCGCACTTATATATGACATGACAAAAAATATCAAGAATCGTTAAAACATTAACAAATGTCAAGTTACTGGTCAAATTGCAAAAGGACAAAGCAGATAACAAAAAGGACAAATTGCGTGGGGTCAAAGTGTCAAAATGAGCAAAGTTTGAGGTTTAGGCACCACCTACCAAAGGTTTGGGTGTGGCGCCCAAACCTCCTATAGGCCCAAACCTTCTTGGCGCCCAAACCTTTCTTCCCCAACACTATTCATCACCCATTTGCCGTAAAATGCAAATCGTCCAACGCGGTGTACAACTCCCTGATGCACGGAGAGAAATCACAAAATTCCTTCGATGTCCCAGCCTCCTCCTATAAATAGAGGCCTCCGGCTCCTTCATTCAACACACCTGCTTTGCGTAAAATTTCTCTCAAGGCTCGTTACGCCGAAGAAATAAACACCGATAGATAAATTTCTAAAGCCTCGAAACCCCGCCAAACCTCCGCCAAACACAAATCCAACCTAGAAGTGTTCCTTAGCCCCCCCGCCTAGGTATCCACCTCTTTCCTGGCCCAAAAATCGTGGATAGAGCGCTTGCTCGCCCGATTTAAAAGGTCAAAATAGCGTAGTAAGTCGTTACTCGCAAAATTTAGCCTTTTCCAACCAAACAAACAACAGAATAAACAGCTACTCGCCCGATCCCGAGGCCGAAGTAACTTTCAGAGCGCTACGCCGCCCAAATTCACACAACACACAACTCAACCGCACTGCACTGCACTGAAAAAGACTCTCTCCCCGAGGGACAGCGAAGAGCACACCCCTACGCCCGCCTTGTAAGCTTTTATTGTTAAAGTTTTTTATTTCTATGTAATAGTATTATTTCCAATCCGCCTAATGTAAATATATAAGCTTGTGCCGCCTTGTTTTTATTAGGAAATAGTACCAAATGTAGCCGTTATTATGGCAAAATATTTTTAGATAAGTTTGTATTTATTTATTTATTTTATTCAATAAAGTCTTTATTTGTAAATGTATTATTTCCGGTCCGGTTTAATGTCAAAATATAAGCAGTTATGCTGTCCGGATTTTGTTAGGAAATAATACTAAATAAAGCCGTTATAATGGCAAAATATTTTTAAATGTGTCTGTAATTATTGGAAAGAGACTAGTCCAAATAATGTGGCGAGTCCAGAATAATGTGGCCACGAATGTATCTCTGCTTAATTTTCCCTTGTCAAAATAAGACCTTATTTATTTGCTAAGTAAATGTGACAATAAGCATACTTGACCAAAAACGTCGAGACGAAAGGGCGAGTGGGTGCCTAGCACCTTCCCAACTCGTAACTTAGCCTCCGAACCCGCTTAAAATCTCTTTTTTCGTTTTCCTTTATTTTTGCCTTAAAATAAAGGTGGCGACTCTAAAACATTTTTGATCCAAGGCCTCGCAACATCTTTCTTTGCACTTTCAATGCGTTCTCCCTAAATAAGGGAAAATGAGAATGGAAAGGTGATGTATTTCTATGTCTTGGTATCCCCGAAATAATGGATAACTTGACGTAGAAAATCCAAGGCACTCATAGTGATCCAAAATAGGCCATAAGGCTATTTTCATAAAATTCATAGTGGGGGCGTCGCAAATTCTTTTCTTGCACTTCTCTATTTTCCCTGAAAGATAAAGGGGAAAATGAGAATGGAAGAGTAATGCATTTCTCATATCCTCGTTATCCACGAAATAAGGGATAACTTGACATGGAAAACCATAAGTTCCCATATTGGATACAAAAATTCACTCAAGCAACCGAGGCACATTCCAACGTGCTAATATAGACAAAGACTCCTCTCGACTTTGGATTTCGTCTTCCCCTAAACAAGGGAGGGTGGAACGAGAGCAAGTGGTGTCCCGATCATCCACGCACGCCAAGCACCCTATCCAAGGGCGCGGACGGCAGCGGAGCACATTTCCTGAACCTCACGGTGGCGACTCCTGGGACATTGTTTTATTTTAAATAAAATGGAGGGCTAGACTCGCAAAAATAAAACCTTTTTTGTTTTTATTTGTTTCGGCTCGCCGCAAAGTAAGATGCTTGTCATATTAATTTCACGCATTTGAATAAAGTGTTCCCATTACGGCGTGGCCATATTTGTGGATATGATCCTCCATCGGCGGCCAGTCTCGCTCGATACCCAAGCATGGGCATGTTTAAGAGTGTAAAAAAAAATATATACATATACATTTTGTAAAAAAAAAAAAAAAATTTATACAAGTATATATAAATATATATATATATATATATATATATATATATATATATATATATATATATATATATATATGTCAAAAAAAAATGCGCAAGTTCAAAAAAAATGCGCACAAAAAAAATATATATATATATGTCTATATATATGTGTCTGCATTTATTTACATATATATTATGTGTAATACTATCCGGCAAAGACAACAAAAAGGGTGAGCTTTGTAAAAAAAAAAAATCTTTCCATTTTCGTTTATATTATTTTACTGCTTCATCTTCATTCTCAAAAATATATATATGTATATATATACATGCATTCATTATTCGTCTATTTATTTGGGGATTAGGACCCATTTTCTAAAAATAAATAGATTCCCCACTTTTCTTTCTATTTCTTGATGGTATGCTTGCTTGCTCACGCTTAAGCTAAAAGCCGAGAAAATCCATACATAACAGCAAGACAGGTTATATCTGTTTTATTTTCTATTTCTATATCCCAAAAAAAAAAACTTCTTTTTTTGATACCGCACACGCACGTAGTTACGCATATAAGTATATTCGAATCTGCACTTCTACACCATATGGCCACCCTACCCCTGCATAAACCAACGTTAGATCGCATATAAATTTTCGGGACACTTCAAGACCGACCTTTTTGCATTTTAAATTATGGGTCAAAAAAAAAAAATGTGCAAGTCAAAAAAATATATATAAAAAATGCGCAAGTAAAAAAAAATTTTATCAAATTTATTATTTTTCTAAGTGCTCGACCTAGATCATTTTGAATGGTGGATCCCGGAAGAGTATAGGCCCTTCGCTGGGATCACCTCCGATCTTGGGAGTCGAAAGCGCGTGGAGTACGTTGGTCCTATACTTGGAGAAAGAATTATTCGAGTGGAAAGTCCACGGGATGCAAAAATTGTCGGGTGCTTATCCGGTCAATTTGTAGGAATATAATAATAATAAAATATACTAATAAAGGCACGCTGTATTCCAAGCCCGTAAAAGCCTTCACCAGCCCTTCCGATACGAGGTCCATTTTCCCGAAACCGGCCCGAATTTGGAAAGGCAGAGACAGATCGGCCGATTGATACGGGAATCAACCGGCAGATCGGATTAGAGTGGTATCGTAAAAGCATCGACGAGATGAAACAGCCTTTCGGTGGGTACGATTCGAGCGATGGCGTGAAAAGTGAACAACTGCTATGAGTACAGACAATTGGGGCTGGGGATATGCTCCAACTCAAAGAATGCGGCCCGGTGGCTAGATCGCAATTTGGGTGCACAGGCGTCAATCGAATAATGAGCCACTATGGCTAATCCTGGCATGTAACTTGAAACGGTGGTGAGGTAATTTCTTCCCCCGGCAGCCTCCCCGTGATCGCACCTCACACTTCAAGGCCAAACCCTCACCCAAACACTAACCCACCAAACACTACCATCACCCAAATCCTAACCCTCCTTACTACCAAAATGTCAATCCTTACTCATCCTACTCTTCCATCCTATCCCAAACACCAATATTCCCCTGAATCCAAACGACCTCCCCTTTTCTCCATGAACAACCCCACTCCAAAATAGCCCACATATGGATCCCCGAGCTATAACCCGTCGTGCCAAGTTACTACCTACTTATCTCCCCAATGATCCCGCCCACCAACCGAAACCATCCAAAATCCACCACCACACTACCCAAACCCATACCCAAATTTCAAAATCCACCGGAATCTCTATCCGACCCGTAACCTCTATCCAAACTCAAAACCTATACCCGACTCAAAACCCGTGACTGTCAAAAATCCACCAAAACCCCTATGACGGTAATCCATACCCACCAAAATCCACCTCCCAGAATCTCTATCCAAACCAGAACTATAATTTCAAAATCCACCTAAAATTCCCAGGACCAGAATATTCCGCACGTAATCCTTACCCAACTCAAATCGACTCCAAGATCCATACCTCGCCTGCAATCCATACCCAAAGACCACAAATTTAAATCCTAACGCCAATGATACGAACCAACTCCCCACCAATGGAAGCCGACATGGAAAAACATGAAAACCATGATGCTCAAACTTGCCAACAGCAGGGAATTTTCTACTCGGCATTGACATTACAGCCTTCTACTGCATCGCCTTCAAAATTCAAAATGCCCGACATAGAAAAAGTTTGATGGGACCGATGCCCTATATCCCATCTCAAATCCTACCCACGGTATGCGTCAAGTGAGCTAGCTTTGCTATGGCTTCCACTTCCATCTCACCCGGTACGCCAGCAATGGCCGATGTTGTCGACAGCAAGACTCAATACCGGGACCTGGATAGGCAAGAATTCCTTGAAAGGTATAAAGACAACACTAACCCGAAAACAAAGAGACCTTGAGTCGCTGCACCCAAAGAGAGAAAGAAACATGTGCCGAATTTGCGTCGGATGGAAACG